>MU249526.1:1038372-1582763 GCA_018886245.1 Fusarium brachygibbosum
TTTTTTTTTATCAGCGTATTGACTTGAAGAAGCTGTTCGAACAAGCCTACAGGGTTCTCAAGCCTGGTGGTTGGATCGAGACTTTTGAAGCCTCGCCCACCATTGAAAGCGACGATGACACTGTAAAGCCAGATTCTGCGATGGGCCAGTGGGGACCTATCTTCATCAAGGCCTCCAAGATAATCGGCAATACGTTTACTGTTGTTGCCGATGACCTTCAAAGAAAGGGTATTGAGAATGCTGGTTTCACTGACATTAAGCAATGGGACTCCAAGGTAAGGCTGTTCGATCTGGGCGTACAACAGTAATCACGTCCCAACCAGACCGTATGCTGACCTTTCATCTTTATTAGCTTCCCCTTAACCCATTCCCCAAAGACCCTCACCTGAAGGAGATTGGTCAATTCGGAGAGCTCTTCAGCACCCAGGACACCGAAGGATTCGTCCTGTTCGTGGCCAACACTCTGGGCTGGAGCCAGGAGCAAGTGCACGTTTACATCGCCCAGTTCCGAAAGGAGATTCGGGATAGAAAGAACCACCACCCTTATATTCGCTTGAGAACGGTCTGGGCAAGGAAGCCAGAGACGACTGAGTGAGGTTTCGCGAGTGGTTGGGGACCCTGTAGAGCGAGGGAGTTGTAGCGTGATACCATCTGGAAACAGATGTTTACCTCTGTATTGCCAATAAACGATAAGGACTTTATGAAAGCCGTCAGAGGTTCACTCGTCTCCGTACCGCTATTCAGAGTGCTTGTGTTGAGTCGCTACCCATCAGGAATGGGGCTCCATCACTGCCAGCCTCAAGGAAGCTGGTTTAACTTGTGCTTCACTAATTGTAAGTGCTGCTATATAGCTGCTGCGTGCCCATGCCAATCAAGCCTCTGAACCGTGCGTCTACAGCTATTACGTCTGGGAAATAAAGATCAAACCATCATCAGTATGACCGATATTAATCGGTCCGGGCTCTTGAGGATCATCGGCACTGCTAGAATGTTTAACCTTACAACACTTGTTCCTGACCTCGAAGACATTCATGGCCAAGTGAGAGTCTCACTTATACAGAATGGACCAACTGTTATTGTCACAATCGAGGCAGATGACCTTGCTGGGCTTGGCAAGGTTCATAAGGAGATGGAACTCACGATCTCCATGGAGGAGAATAGTTGAGTTATTCCACACAGCAAATCATTCGAACGTTGAGGGCCAACACTGGCAATGAATAGTTGTCAAATAGACGACGAACCCCTCAAAAGTCATGTACACATCACTAGAAGCAACATTTTAATAGCTTTTACGCTGTAACTGAGGATCATTAAAAGTATAAATTAAGTACAATGAAGTTAAAGAATGTCTAATACTAATTCGTTTCGTCCCCTTGGATATTTTCACTGCTCACTCGTTGCAGGGGACCAGGTAGACGTCGTCCATCATAAGCGTGAAGGCATTAGGCTGGCCAGTGCAGGTAAGCTCAAAGGACAGCTCGTTATCCACAGTGCTAGGAGAAACCTGGAAGATGCGGTTGCGGTATCCGTTCCAAGCCTCGGAGTCCTGGAAGGGATCAAAGGTCTCAACCTCGTCAAGACCAAGGATGACCTTGACTGTGCACTGGTTGTCAGGGAGACCCTCGCCGCTGGCGACGAAATAGGCGTAGCTGAGGTAGTACCTACCACCAACATCGAGGTTGCGGATGTTCTGGCTGAAAAGACCAGTGTCGGGTCCGACGAATCCGACACCGTAGGGGCCGATGGTGTGGGCTCTGGGACCAAGCTCCTTATCGTGGACAGCAGCAGCGCTTCCAGTGAAGGTCCACTCAGCTTCGACGCCCTCAAAGTCACCGTTCTCGACGTGGTTGCTAGCGCTGAGGCAGTGGGTGCGAGCAGGCTCAGCGCGGGCAACGAAGGCCTCGGTAGCCTCTGAGGAAGAGGTGGAGGTAGTCTCATCGGGAGCGCTGGAGCTGGTAGCGGATGACTCGCTGATGACAGGAGCGGAGGTAGACTCGGTACCAGCGGGGGCAGTTGTGGTAGTGATGGACTCGTCAACGACGGCAGCAGTAGTGGACTGGCTGGATCCGTCAACAGTAGGAGCGGAGGTAGACTCAGTACCGGCAGGGGCAGTGGTGGTAGTGACGGAGTCATCAACAACAGGGGCGGAAGTAGATTGGCTAGACTCGTTCTCAGAGGGGCTGGTGGTGGTAGGAACAGAGTCGGAGGTGGCTTGAGTCTGCTCAGATGCGGGTGCACTGGACTGAGTACCCTGGGAAGCAGCAGTCTCAGTCTGGGTGTTGTCGGAACCGGCGGTGTTGGTGCGAGTTTCGGCATGGGAGCTCTGAGTCTGCTCGGAGGCAGCCTCGCTAGTTCGTGTCTCGGAGCTATCAGTCTTGGTCTCAGTAGAGTCGTCCCGGGCAGTGGTGGCGTCAGAGCCCTCAGTGACGGTGGTAGGCTGAGAGCCGGAGCCCTGAGTCTGGGTAGTAGCATCGGATCCAGAACCCTGAGTAACGGTGGTGGGCTGGGAGTCAGAGCCCTCGGAGACAGTGGTAGAGTCAGATCCAGAACCCTGAGAGACGGTAGTAGCTTCAGATCCAGAGCCTTGAGAGACAGTAGTAGCATCAGATCCAGAGCCCTGAGTCTGGGTAGTAGCATCGGATCCAGAACCCTGAGTAACGGTGGTGGGCTGGGAGCCAGAGCCCTCGGAGACAGTGGTAGCATCAGATCCAGAGCCTTGAGAGACGGCAGTAGGCTGAGAGCCGGAGCCCTGGGTCTGGGTGGTAGCGTCATTATCGTTTCCGGCAGCGCGAGTGGTCACGGTGGAATCTCCACCAACAACAGTAGTAGGCTGGGAACCGCTGCCCTGAGTGGGTTGAGAGGTCTCCTCGCCGTCTTGAGCAGCAGTGGTGGGCTTGCTGGCGCCGGTCTCGGTGGACTCGGAGTTGCCCTGGGTAGGGTTGGAGGTAGCCTCACCCTGGGCAGCAGAGGTAGGCTGAACAGAGCTGTTGCCGGTATCGTTACCGTTTCCGCCAGCAGCAGTGCTGGTAGCGTCAGCAGCCTCAGTGCCAGTAGCGACACCTTCCTGAGTAGTGGGAGGAAGCTGGGTACCGACGGTGGTGGCAGGGTGGTTGACAGGCTCACGAATCTCGCCATCACCAAAATCAAGTCGGTAGTTGTCAATGTTCTCGGGAGTGACCTGGTTGGACACGAAGATGGAGTCGATGAGAACGGTAGCAGAGCCTCCATTGACGCAAGTGGTCTTGATGTTCAGCTCGCCCTCAGCGGCAGGGACACTGGTGGAAACAAGGACCTGGTTGTAGCTGACACTAGCACCGTTGGCAAAGATGCCAGTGTTGAAGAATCGAAGATCTCCGATGAAAGCCTCAAGGGTACAAGCGGTGGTCTCGGAAGGAGAAGTGAAGACACGGTAGTAGAACTGGACGGTGTACATGGTGTGAGTGTTCAGGCCGGAGAGGCTCTGTCCAAGAGCAGCGACATCACCAGCGTTCTGACGCTTGCGAGCGGGACCAGTGGACTCAGCGGAGAGCTGAGCACAAGCAGTGTCAGGGCTTCCATCGTTGGTGAAACCATCCTGCCCGTTGGGCTTGACGTCTCCCACAGTTGTGAAGATAGTGAGGTCAGTCATACCACCACCCTCGCAGGCGTTCACAATGGGCTCGTTGAGGGGAGGCTCAGGGAGAGTGGTTGCATCAGCACCACCACCAGCAGAAGTCTCGGTGGCAGCCGTAGTAGTAGGACGAGGCTTGCAAGGACCGGCAGAAACCATGTCAGCAGCCGAAAGGGCCAAAGCCGCAAAGGCAACGAAAGAGCGCATAGTGAGCGGAATTTTGGATAAAACCAAAAGAGAAGAGGTGCAAACGAATGAGTGGCTGACCGAGTTGGGCGGTTGAGGGTGAGGAGCAAGTCTATTGAAGTGCAGCTCAACACGTTCCTTTTGTACTTTGATGAAGCATCGACGATAACTTGTTTACCTTCTCTTCCCCCTATTGTTGCTTTACTTCCATGGTGTTGCGGAAACTAGAGGCGTTCGATAGTGTACTGTGGCGTGGCGCAGCGCCAGCTGCTTTAAGGGTGCTCAGCCAGCGCCTCTTCAGGCCGTCTGTAGGGCTATTGATAGTTCTAGTGTTTCGGTACCTGACTTACGGATGAGTGAAATGGACCCTTAATTTGACATCGGTATGTAATCAACAAGCTCGCATGAAGAGCAAGATAGAAGGTAGAGCAAACATGACTGGGATGCCCGAAAGCCTTTCCAGCATAGTGATTGTAAAGGACGGATATGAAATACCAGTGGTTGACAAACACATAAAGGCTGTGTAGTGCTTTGTGACATGGGTTTTCGGCAGTTGAATAGATATGCGATGATCCCTTTTCCCCATTCTCCCCATGAGATAGTCCTTCGGTAGGCTCACGTGGCATGTGAATACTCGTGTGTCCCATTGCCAAGACACAACGATAAGTAAACATGACCACTTCGCTTTCTTATTCGTTGCACCTCCTCGTCTCCTAATTTAAGATTGAGTCGTTAGCGGGACGATGACATTCGGTTTGGCGGTCTCGATCTGAATCGCCCACTCGCACCATTCGATAGCGCCAACGGTAGCGTCTTGTCATGCTCAGCTACCGCTTTACTGGTACAAGCTAACCGAATTGGTGAGGGTGGAGAGATGGAGAAAAAGGGACAGATAGACCATCAGTCCAGCATAAATACGTAAATGTTTGCACAATTGGCTACTCGATACTGCACAATGGGTATTTTGGTGAACAAGAAGAATGTCGATGTGGAGATTTGCAGAAAGCTGACTCAGTCCAGACGCCGTACCGAGTCATATCGCCTTGACGTTATTGAACAATAATCCATCCACTTTCATATCTTCAGCTCCTCCAGAAGATTATTCAACCGTTGCTCTTCGGCATCAGCATTGATACTAACGACATGCACCGGATACGCCGACCGTATGAACGCTGGCTGTATCTCAACAATTGCACCCGTCGAGTCCTGGCTGCAATACTGCTTTATAGCCTCCGCTACATCAGGCGGTACTTTGCTTACAAGAAGACGAAACATGGCATTAGCTAGATATGCCTGTCGTCCTTGATTCTCTAGGCCAATTGTTGCGAGAATAACACTGCTTCTGTAGGGGTTCTCTTTGCTGTTAGGATCTGGCTCGGCCATTGCCTCTTTCAAGGTTAAGAAGCCGAAGACGGAAAGAAATTGCAGCATTACAGGGGCGTACGTAGCAAAGCTGTGCCTGAGGTAATACACCCGCAGAATAGTTTCGAATCGTATCCTGGACTCATGCATGATCTTGTGTATCGTCTTGTTTGTTCCATCGGGCAGACTGATTGATGGATTACCGTACGCAGGTTCGATAAATGGCTCAAGGAGAAGCATTACAACGCATTGAAAATGCAAACTAATACCGGTCAGATGCCAATAGTCCATTTACGATCCGTGGTAATAACGACTTACTGCAAAAAGAAATGAGGTGGAGTGGCTATACGACTGGGCTTCAGACAAGATGGGAGATGCTCGAACCATTGGAAAAGTCGGCAATAGTAGTTAGCTGCCTGATCAAGCGTAATGGCTCTATTCTTTCCACCCCCCAGACGATCGTTTGTAATATCATTCATTATGTTCCGAAACTTGGCTGTCTGGATAAAGGTTTCTGGAATAAATAGTTGAGTCACTTCAGACTGGGGATATTTGACAAAGATCTCAGGGTAGAACGAGGGACTAGTCTCCGGCTCGGGCAATTCTATGTCCGGGGGTTTCTCAAACAAGGGGGGTTTGCAGTAATGGAAGAAGAGAGTCCTGTATCGCGTTAGCTACCAAGAAGAGGAAAAGAGACCATGGAGCATTACTTACGACTGCCATAAGAAAAGACTCCACGCGGTAAAGTGCCTCGCTATATCCATCTCCGTCCGATGCCCACCCTCCCATGGCTTGAATAGATCCAGATTATATCCAATCTTGGTAGCCTGAACCAGATAAACATTCCCAATCTGATCAAGCCCATCCATGTTGTAAACAGAATTCATTACAAGCGCAGCTTGCAACGTTGTCAGAGTACTCTCCCCCATCTCTAACTCCCATAACCTCTTCGTCTCCGCAAAGAAGCGATAGCAAAGACTCCCTGTATCCCACGGCTCGTTACGGCCTTGGATCCTCATATCGTAATGAGTTGCGCTTGCAAGGACAGCATTGACGAGAAGAGGTGAGCAGAAGCGTCTTTCACCGCTTTTGAGATCCTTGAGGAAGAGATCTTTGTGGAAGAATGTGAAGAAGTGATAACCATGGAGGAAGTACAGCTCAAGGAGATGAATAAGCATAGTTTCGTCAGAAACGACCGATGTCCATTTTGAGATGCATGCGTCAGCTAGCAAAGGTTCGATAAGGGTCGCCCCGTGATATGGAATGCCAAAAGCGCTATCGGATCGCACTTCTAATGAGTAAGTCGTCTGCGACGGCCGGTTGGGCTCATAGAAAGGCGTTTCAAGATATGGATTCCCGTTCTGGCACAGAAATTCAGGCCATTTCGAGCTAAATGGAAACACATATCTACGCCGATGCTCAGGCTTGAGGGAGATTTGCAAAAGTAAATCCGCCTCACGAATATGCCGAAGCATAGCTCTGACATCGTATCCAGACCGTACCAGTTTCAGAATTCGAGTGAAGTCCTCTTCAGGTCGCGTCTGAAGCATACGGTAAAAGTCCTCGTAAGCATTGTTATTCTGATTTTGCGCATGACGAAGCTGAATTCTCGATGCTTCGGTGTCATTCAGTAAAGTCTCAATGTCGTCTCCAGTCTGGATCCTGTGAACTGCTCTCGCTGCTTCCTCCGAAGTCATGGATTTTATCCTGTCGAAAAGTTGTTGATAAGCCGGGGCGCGACTCTGCTCGTCGACAATTTCATGGTATCTTCTTTTTATCCCCTGCATCAGGGTTTCTTCCCAGTGGCATTCTGTCGATCGCTTAGTGCACGCGACACAGGTCGGGCGCGTACCCGAACACTACAGCAGTCAGAAAAGAGACTCAACAAGAATAAATGATAAAGTGTTGTTTTTGTGGCATTCTACCTTTGATTTCCTCTTGCGGCAAGCCTTGCAAGCAGCCGAGACTAAAGTTCTTTTTGGATGTACTCCCAAAATGTGCCGGGACCCTGACTCTGAGACTGGGCCAGGGACACCAAAGTCAGACTCGGCGGGGAGTAGAGCGCGGAGAGGGCGCTTGTCAGCTGCAAGAGACGTATGGGAGAACATGACGATTGTCTCAAAGTACAGAGATAAGGCGGATGCCTCTTAGCGCTTCACTTACAGCTCGAAACTTGGTCTTATTCACGCGTTCTGTCCGTAGAGGAAGAGTGAAAGGAATACAATGAAGCTCAGATGATGCCACAATTACATCAACCAATAAAAACTGCCGCACTTGTCTCCGGCGCTGACTAATTTCCTCAATGAGAAAAGATGATTGATCAGAATAACAGCAAACCCGTGATCAAACCAACAAGTCGAAGAGTTTGACAGGATTAATGCGCCAAGATTTAACCAATTCGATATCTGTCTGCGAGATTTTACTTTCTCGGGCTTCGAAATTGGCATGTTGCTAAGTCATGGTCCTCGGCCAAAGTGCCTGTATTTGGTGACTGAATGACAGGGATCAAACGCTACTTTGCAAAAGTCGTTAACAAGAACGGTTTATCCAGCCTTTGGGGACAGGCGTTGCACATGACTCAATGAATGACAACATACGCGAACTTTTGACACATGCTGGATATTGCAGATTTAGTTCCTAACTCACTGGAACCATTTCTAGTCAGAAGGCAGGCACTGAACCCGCTGTTTCTAGCTATTTTCAGCCTGGTGTCTAGGCTCCATATTACTATTAGTTTGCTTATTTTGTGCCTACTGGTCCAGCCCAGTGGGAGCAGAAAATACGAGAATTAAGCTTAGGTCTTAGCTAACATAAAGTGATTTATCTTTTATGCTGACATAAATGACATAAAGTCTCTCATGCTGACAGCGTGCAGTTTTGTGCCCCTGAGCCTGGTCCGAAGCGATTTACTAAAATGGAAGCTATTCCCGTGTTGTTTTAAAATTAGAGTGCCAAATCTGACGCGATCGACACGCTGACTGCATTGCAGATCGTAGGCTGTGCTCAAGGATGCCAGCTATAAAAGGTTCAAGTTGCAACAAAATGCCAATAACATCGTCGATTGCTATATCATTTCAGCCAGCCTCAAGATGATGTCTCAAAAGCTTGTCATACCTCTCTTCGGAGTTCTCCTCAGCTCTGTATCTGCAGCTGTTCCTCATCGCCGGAACTCACCACTCAAATTAACCGTTAAGCATGAAGGTCCTCTAATTCCTCGCATCAACGCCGACTTTCCAGATCCTTCAATCATCCAGCTCGAGGATGGCTCATGGGTTGCAGTCGCGACAAATGGCGGCCCAGCAGGTGACGGGTATAGGAAAATGCAAGTCGCAACAGCAAAAGACCTTCTTGGCGAATGGCATCTCCAGGAGGAAGATGCCTTGCCTGATAAAGGATGGACAACCGGCCAACATACTTGGGCACCTGACATTCGACGCATCGAGAATGGCGAATACATCGTCTATCTCAGTCCTGAGATCGAAGAGGGGAGACATTGCATCGGCGTGGCTCGCTCCAAGAATGCCACAGGTCCATACAAGTATGATGAAAAGCCTCTCATCTGCGGACCAGAGAATTACAAAGGCGCGATCGATGCAAGCGGCTTCAAAGATTCTGGTACTGGAAAAGATTATCTGATTTATAAGCTCGAGGGCGACGCCAGCGGGCCAACAGGCGGCACACCAATCATGCTTCAAGAGATCCAAGAAGACGGAACAAGTTTTATTGGCGATCCAGTCAAGATCTTCGACCGCATTGGTGAAGAAGATGGTGTTCTTGTCGAGGCGCCGAATATTGTGAAGTTGGGTAATGGGAAATACGTCCTGTTCTTCAGCAGCCATGATTTCCGCGATCCAAAGTACAATGTTAAATATGCATATGCGGATAAGCTGTCTGGGCCTTATGAAAGAGCATCTGAGCCATTGATCAAGGCGCCGGATTTTGGACTAAATGCACCAGGTGGTGCGACGTCTAATGTTGACGGAAACACGCTGGTTTTCCACGGCTGGTGTCCTGATAATGATAGTGTTAGATGTATGTACAGCGTTGGGTATGAATATTAGCTAGAGTTATTCGTTAGATAGCAATCGACGTTGATATTCCAGGACGAACTGAATGGCAAAAAGAACCCTGAACCAATTGGGACTGGCAAAAATTGAAACCAGCTAATTGTCGACCACGCCAGGATTCGAACCTGGAATCTCTAGAGTGTTCAGTTGCTGGAGACCGAAATCTAGCGCCTTAGCCATTAGGCCACGCGGCCGGAACCATTGATGATTGGCTCGCTTCTAACAGATATCATGTTCGTGACCTCCAATTTTCGCGAGTCTTTTGGTTTAGGGTAGCAATTGATGAAGACGTGAATCTACTTGTTCGTTTCGTTATAATGCGGAAGTTATTTACATCAGAAATGTATATGATCCGTTTCTATAGGTCTAGTGATTTTTTATTGCTGTTTGTATCTTGTTCTTACCAAACGATATGAATCGCTGCCAGCTGTCATTCATTGAAACATTGCCATGTTAACTGCGATTTGTATGATGGGATCTACAACGATGCACAGCCCAAGCCAGTTAACTCTTCTCGTATTAAAGCCGGAATAGTCCTGATAGACTCTAAAGACCAGGTTGAAGTAAAATAATATTAGATAACCGGCATGATATGCCGTTGTCGCCATGCCGTTTGCCGATTATACCTCCGAAAGACCGACCCTGAGCCGAACCGGTCCCGCTCGCTCGGACGAAACCATCGGACTCCGACTCGGCCGGATCTGTCCTGCCTAGTAAGTCATCATCATCTTGCCGAATAGCCTCCCTGGCTAAGGTCATATTAGCCATGTCAACACTGATCAGTTGGTATATAAAGCAAAGTTCCTGCCACTATACAGGAAGTAATACTGCAAAACAATCTCGTATCACAGTCTTGCTCTGATAAGCAGCAACAATGTCTCACATCGCTTCACTATCACGACGTCATCTCTTTCATTCCCTCACGCGACAACAACCAGTTTCAAGAAGATACTTCTCCGCCACAATGGCACAAGCCAACAAGGATACGTGGTCCGCAGACCAATACTCCAAGTTTCTCAAAGATCGCACAAGACCTTCCACAGATCTCTTGGCTCACGTGCCCAACGTGTCACCCAAGCGCGTCGTGGATATCGGCTGTGGACCCGGTAACTCGACGGCCGTGTTAGCAGATCGATATCCCAACGCGAAAGTCTCGGGCTTTGATACATCCCCAGATATGATCAGGAAGGCAAAAGAAACGTTGCCAAACGTGGATTTCGAGGTTGCTGATTTGCAGACCTTCGAACCTGACGTTCCTGTCGATGTGCTATTCTCGAACGCCGTGTTTCAGTGGTTGCCCAATGGGAAACGCATTGAGATCGTCACACGACTTCTAGACCACCTCGCCCCAGGCGGAAGTCTCGCATTCCAAATTCCCTACAACCTTAACGAGCCCAGCCATGCTGTCATGCGCGAAGTGGCTGATATGCCCAACAAGCCCTGGTCTGAGACACTCAAGCGCGCCAACATCTCCCGCGACCAATTCCCTTCACCGACTGAGATTTGGGACGGTCTAAAGCCTCTCTGCGCGGACCTTGACATCTGGCAGACGACATACATGCACGTGATGGAGAACCATGAGGGTATTGTTGAATGGGTTAAAGGCACGGGTCTTCGTCCTTATGTTGATCCACTAGACGAGAACGCGAGGAAAGATTTCATTGAGACTTATTTGGGCAAGCTGAAGGAGGCTTACACGGCGCAGAATGACGGGAAGGTTCTTTTGCCGTATCCCAGACTTTTTGTCGTTGCCACAAAGGCGTAGATGGAATATGCTGGGTACGTATGTAACCAGACGGAAAAATTAAACGAAAATGATTTATTGTAAAAACAAGAAATAGTTATTCAAACTGAATGAAAAGAGGAGAAATGCAATTTTGTACAACATTGTGAAAAATCGCATCGCTACGATTGAACACCGGTGATATCCTTTTAAGCATTATACTCATCTACCGAAGCATCATAAAATTCCTGCACGTGGACCATCCGGAGTTTGTCATTCCTCCCCGGCCATCTTGACCAAAGCCAAGAACTACTTACTACAACAAACAGAAGACTGCATTGCATGGCAGAACGAGAAGAAAGCAGCCCTGCCCTTGAGGCACATGCTTCCGATGAGGGTCCTCCTTCGAAGAGGCAGCGCGGTTTCATCGCGAGACAGGTAACATCTTGATGCAAAGTCGTCTGACTCAATCTGACTGTATTATGTAGGCATGTGAATACTGTCGTCAAAAGAAAACAAGATGTGATGAAGATTTTCCATGTGGGCTTTGCAAGTCCCTTGGTATTCAGTGCAAATTCACACAGCGAAAAGCAACACGGTAGGCTTGCCTGTCCACTCTGCATAGAGTAATCTCAAACTAACAACACCAGAAACGAAGCTTCGCTAGGAATGATCGTTAACATCCTCCGTCGCATTGAGGGTAAAATCGATGACGGTAAAAAACCAGACTCTTCCAACCCTCCAGAAGCAGCGCGCATCCTTTCTACAGCTCTCCGTCCCTTCAACCCAAAATCCCCCGCCAACTCAAGTGAAGTACTCGGCGTACCTTCATTTCTCCTTCAACGCCGTGATACAATCGTTGAATCGCCCTCCGCAGCAACAAGTGATCCTAAACCAGCTATCTCCTTCAGTGCGCACCAAGTTCTCTTTTGGCCCGCTATACAAGCTGCGCTCCCTGAGTCTGTGAAATTGATGTGTCAGATGAACGGCGCAGTGTATTCGACGCGCCTAGAAGCTGCGAGGCCGAAACTACCGCATGCGATGTCTGTGGATATGTCGTCTGACTGGCTTTCAAAACTGAGTATCGCGACATTGAAGGAGCTGTCTGATGTTTATTTCACAACGTTCAACCTCGCGACGCCTATTTTAGACCAGAAGACGTATTTCCAACGCACACTGGGTGTAGCCATTGATGGGAACTTTGGTGTCTGCATCGAAACCTGTATTGTTCTTGTGGTTATGGCGTTGGGACTGATGGGACAAAGGGCTATGCGTGAAGCGGGTTTTGTGTCGACACCTGCGTCTAGTCCCTACCCCCATTTTGGTGGCGGACAGGAAGAAGAAATGCCTGGACTGGACTTTTTTAATGAAGCGAGGAAGAGGTTTGGTTTTTTGATGTGTGAGCAGGATCTTCAAGCGTGCCAGTTCTATCTTTTGTCAGGGTATGTTGATTCAAGCCTGGTGAAAATCTCAAGACTAATGAGTCGCAGGTTGTTTTATGCAGAGGCTCTTCGACCCGTGGACTGGTGGGCAATGTTGACCAAGGCGAGTGCATGCAGCGCGTACTTTTGGAACAAGTAAGACAAAAACCCGGACCAACCATAAATATCACTGACCTCTTCTAGTGTGTCGAGAGACCGAGACGAATGGATGCTCGACATGCAATCCCGTCTGTTTTGGATAACAAGCATGTTCGAAGCCGTTCTCTCCCAAGAACTGAATCTCCCACCCAGTAACTGTCTTCAACTTGAGGAACACATTGCTCTACCAAAGTTTATCTCCGCACAGGATATCGCCTCCTTTGGCTCGTTCCGCTACCCCGGCGATGATCCGTTCTTCCATTATCACTTTCTATCACAGCTTGCGCATCGTCTTATCTTGACGAGAGCACGCAATAGTCTGTTTCACTTCAGTAAGTCCATGGTGAAGGATGCAGAGACTATGTGCTTACTAGGACAGACCCAACAGCTGATTACCCGCCTGAACCCGTCGAGGATGAACTCATTCGTCAACTGGAACAGTGGCGCGAGAGACTACCACCTATGCTTCAGTTTGATCCCAAAGCACCTTTGACGCATGCTAAATCTCCTTCTGATGCGCTCGTAACGGCTTGGCTGCATGCTCGATACTTTGTCGCGAGATATCACATCGGCCGACCTCTATTGTGAGTATACTTCCAGGAAAATCTGTTAAAATGCTGATTCGATGAGACACCGCGCTCTGGAGAGACCATCATCCCTCACCGAAGGCCATCTTCGAAAATGTCGCGATGCCATAAGCGCTGTATTAGCATGGTCTTCCGTCATCCAAGTCACCGACTCGATGAGAAGTTGCAATCCTCTCAAGTTTTTCGTTTGCTGCCAGTAATATATCCTTTTATATCCCTTTTCCTGCAATGTTTGCTTATCATGTATAGGATATTTGGTCAAATCTGCGTCGTGTTCGCGCTGAGCGTATCACCATACCCCTACATTCGTGACATCGTGTCCGACGTAGATAAGAAGTGGACCACTTTTGCTTTGGGTTATCTCGAAGCCTGTGCAATTTATAGTCCAGCCATCGAGCAAGACTTCAAAATTGCCAAAATTCTCTGCGAAGACATAGGAAAAATTTGAACTCGTTCCGAGCTTACTAAGGAGTTGTGGAGAAGTTTTGGGTGCTGACAGGTATCTGTACACCACTTAATATGCGTCTTACATTGAAAGGATGCTCCGCGAAAGCGACATTTTAATGTTGCATTAGTATTTAATTTACGTCATTATCAATCATTCTTTTCGTTATGGATTCATCCAGTTTTATCGGGCCTGTGGCATTAAGTCCGAAGATCCACGAGTGTTGATACGTAGCGCCTCCGATGACGCGAAGACTTCCCCAGTGTACGTGCCGTGGCTCCGTGTTTCCACTATATATAGTCACTGGAATTTAGCAACTCTAGAGCCATTATCAAGAACAATTCCTATTATTTCCTTTTAACTGTTAAGCATTGCAAAAATGACACAAGACGCTCTCGCTTTCAAGTGTGCCGTTATCACCGGTGGAGGAGGCGGTATCGGCCGTGCATTGGCCGAGTATCTCATCTCCAAGGGCAAGAAGGTTCTTATCGCTGGTCGAACAGAGTCGAACCTCCAGTCAACAGCTAAGGAAATTGGTGCTGCGGGATACTATGTTCTTGACACGGGCAAGATTTCCGACATTCCCGACTTCGTCAAGAAAATCACTAGCGAACACCCTGAACTAGATTGTCTGATCAATAACGCCGGTGTTCAACGCCCCATCGAGGTTCTCAAGAATGACGACTTCCTGCAAAAGGCTGATCAAGAAATCGACATCAACATCCGCGGACCTATGCATCTCGCTCTCAACCTCATTCCCCACTTTAAGGAGAAGCCTAACGCTCTCATCATGAATGTGTCAAGCGTGCTGGGCTTCATTCCCTTCTCCATCATCAACCCCGTGTACAATGGTACCAAGGCATGGCTGCACTTTTGGTCAATGAATCTGCGCACACAGCTCAAGGATACCAACATTCGTGTCGTGGAGCTCGCACCGCCCATGGTAGCTACCGACTTGCACCGAGAGCGTGAGAATCCTGACGACAACAAGAAGGAGTATGCGCCTCAAACATTGACGGTGGAGGAATTCATGGATGAGGTCACGCCCAAGTTTGAGAAGGGTGATGAGACGATTAGTGCTGGCATGGGAGCAGCCGCAGTGGACAAGTGGTTCACGACGTTTGGTGAGCAATATGAAGGGGCTGCCAAGGGGTATAAGCAATAGATGATTATCGGGAAACTTGGATAGACCATAAATATGCTGAGAAAAAGCATATTTTAATTGCAAGAGGACCAAAAAAAAGTACTCTGTGCATGGATCATTTCATTATCGTAGTCTCTCTATCCCTACAGAGGCGTTTGTCGGATGGAAATTGTCTCATTTGTAACTGTAACACGTGCTGACTACATAATAGCTTCCTTGCTCATGGGTATCGTAAAATTATGAGGTCATGGGATTGTTGAACTGAGAAGGACTATCAGTAAAGATTGGTAGAAATCGCCTGAGTTAATAAAAGCTTACCTCAATCACTCCGTGGTGTCTCATGCCAGTCTCTGCTCACCAGGCACATGCGACCCAGCCTCCCTCACTGTATCATCTTCAGTCCTTCCATTACCATAGGCAGTTGCTTCACCGGGTAAAAGCGTACCAGGCTCTCTAGTGAGACCCTCATTCGGTCTGTCATGAGCAGCTGTTCGGGAGAGCTCATTCTCTCTGTGCCCAACATGAGCAGGAGGCTCGACGCCCTTGTGCTCCCACTCGCGACGTGCAATCATGTTATCAGCGTCTCTCATATCCTGCTTTCCCTTCTCGGCGATCATCTTGTTGTCGGTTTCTTTCTTGAGTGTCTTGGGGTGGTTGGGATCGGTGTCAAAGGCTTGGTCGGTGGCGTCGAGGACTTCACCTCGGAGGGCGTCGCCAGCTCCACGAATGCCCTTGAGGCCAGACTTGACGTCGTCAACGAGTTTAGACATATTGTGTTATAGTGGTTTGTGGAATTGTGACAATTGGTTGTGTGTGTCTTATTGTAGATGTGGGCTTGGCTGAGGTCGATTTTATATCCTGTTGGGATTTGATCGACAGCTTGAAAGTGCCGTCTTGGATGACGTAGTTAAGGTGGTGACGTAGGACTAACGTTACTAGCGAACAAGCAAGCAAAACTGATGTCACAACCATCAATTCGATAACAGATCCAAAATGACAATAAGCGACAGAAATTTGCAGGCTTTTTTTAATTCTTTTCTTTGTAGTGCCTGGAATGTACGGACGTGTTGGCCAGGACTTGGGACCCATGCAAATGAGTTTGGGGACGTCGGGAGTAGCCGCGCAAAGATCACTTCCATTGACACCACCACTTCACCTCTCAGATGTTTCAAGAGAAAGGATATTCCACGAAGTTACTGACTTGTAGTCAAGTAAATGCATTAGTCTTTGGCGGAATATACGAGTCCAATATTGTGTTGCGCCGATCAGCGATATAGCATGCCAAGTAAGAGCATCATAAACCCATGACCAGGTATAACCTTAAATCTGCATAGCTGTTTACTGTCGCCTTCGTATTCAATTATATTTGTCTCACTATGCGGCAAATTGAAATTTTATTATCGGGCGGGTTAACCGAGTGGCCCTGTTGCAGGGCACCGCCTGGCTTGAAGACTGTTTGGAAAAAAACTGAAACTAGAAAGATGTTTGAATGGTGTTTCAAAACACGACTCCAGTTTCAATATCACCAACCACTAATACGAAATCTGTAGTACTTAAACCTTCAAACTCACTTAAAATGATGACTTGTAGTATCGATTTTTGCCACATTCCTCGTAACTAATACTTTCTACAATCACATTCACACCTTTGAGCCGGCCTCACCACCATTTTCAAAATGAAGTTCTTCTCCGTTGCCTTAATCTCACTCATCTCCTCAGCCTTGGCTGCCCCCGCTCCTGTTGTTAGAGGACCAGGAGGCCGTCTTGTGCTTGAAGGTTCAACATGCACTGAAGTGCAGGGAAGAAGCGTGTGCGATGATGGATTCGGGAACACATTGTAAGTTTGTCTACGTGATATGTGTATGTGTTCGCGAGCTGATGAGGATGGTAGTTTCGAGGACGACCCTTTCTCATCATAAGAGGAGCCGGCAGAAAGAGTAGCGAAACAGACAGATGGATACATTAAAAAAGTTTGAAGTAATTAAGGCCAACATGCGCAGGTCGTATATACAATATAAATATTTAATATATTACTACTTTATACCTCACACGAATGCACTGTTATCACCATTAGACCTTCAAAAACCCAAACTACAGCTTAGACCCCGACTCGATATTCAGCACATTCCTCAAATCCTTGATCTCAGTGTCAGGTCGATGAGAAGCAGGCTTCACAACCCTCCCACCGTAAGCCCACTCCTTCCTCAAACCCGAAGGAAGACCCTCCAACGCATCGGCGATGTACTTTCCAATGATGGGGAACATTTTGAATGCATGGCCAGAGTCACCTGTCGCTAGAAGCAGAGAACCATGCTTGGGATGTCTGTCAATTAACCAGTGAGCATCTGGAGAATCAGTACACCAGCAAACTCGCGCATCGAGCAAAGGTCTGTTTGAGAATTGTGGCATTACTGTGTCGATGAATTTTCTGATCGCAAGTTCGGCTTCGAGAGGGATGCCATCTTGGGGATAATCACTGGAGTAGCGAGGGATTGAGTAATGTGTTGTCTTGCCGTTCTCATCAACGTAAGTGCCCTTTCGATATTGGTAGCCAGGGTTATTGTCGCAAATCTTGATAAGATCTGTACCTCATATCAGCTAGTTCTACAGAATCAGAGAATACGATAGACTTACTCGTATCAGGGTCTGGCTCAAACATAAAGCCAAGCTCATAGTTATCAATCACTGGTACACCCCTCCACTGTGCAGCTTCTTCCTCAGTGAGTTGAATGTGTCCCAAAGTCCAGCATTTCGACCACAACTGCTTGGACAGTTCTGGAAGAAGCTGGGGAGATGCAGCGCCCGTGCTCAGGATATAGTGATCAGCCCGATGGACATCGCCAGAAGCAACTCGGACTCCAGTCATGACACCGGAAGCATCAAGTTCCAAACTCGTCATTGTACCTTGAGGGCCGGAGACAAACTTGGTGCCCATATTTTCTGCTTCCGCTGCCCAATGCTCAAGGGCCTTTCGAGCATGGACCCAACCACCAAGGCTGTTATACAGACCTTTCCAGTTCTCGATACCCACTGCATTCTTAAGCTGTGGGACATGCTTGACAATTTGTTCCTTGCCTTGAATCAGCTCAAGCTTGGTAGCTTTTCCTTCCCTCTTCAAGTTCTCATAAGACCTTTGGAGAAACCTCTCCGCTTTCTTGTCGCCAGTCGTAGTAGTGATGCGTCCCTTGCGACTTTTAGTTACAAGTCACTGTAAGGAAGCCAATCAATTGTCATCTTACTGTTTCGAAGTGTATTCCCTTCCATTGAGGATCTCTCCAGGCCTCGAGAGCCTCGAGAGCTAGATTTGTATACAGAGGCTCGTCATATTCTGTTCGCATGACTTTGTTCAAGTCATGGCCGGCAGAGTCTAGGCTAGGCCATGGGTGGCGATCGATGCAGGTGACATTTGTATAGCCCCGTTTGCAGAGATGATAAGCTGTGCTGATACCAAAAGTGCCTCTGGATGTCCGAATTGTCAGTTTAAAGAAGCGAGAAACATTGTTTAGAGATGACACTCACGCCCCAATGATGAGGATTGATGAGTCCTTATTTAATTGGGTAGTTGATGATGTGACCATGATGACTGGAATAGCTATCACCCAGAAAGATAGTTAATGAATAGGAGAGATCGGAAACAATAATAATGAACTCGGAGGAGAGGAAAAGAATTGTCAATTCATCTCTTTCAAGGTGAGGTTTCTTATAGATACCGGATACGGGGTTTGAGGCTTTTCGCCTGGACCTTCCTCGATCGCTTTACCCCGCAGAGTTTAGCATCACTTTTAGCACTATCTACAGTGGCAATGGGAATTTAGTAGGAATCACTCGATAAGCAATCCGCTCATGAGCCCAAATCGAACCACAAAGTCAGCTGTTTCTTGTCATCCATTCCGAAGACCGGAACCGCATTTTCCATTGGCCAAGCGGAAAGAAACTCGACTTACTTGATCGCTTGGACCTTCCACTTGGAATTCTTGACACGTGAGCATTCGGCATCGCGAAAATCTCAAGAAAGCATTGGGGCTAACCAATTTTGGAGCTGCGATAAAGGCATACCACGAAGTATCATCAGAACGGTGGCAATCGCATGCCAAGCAACTGATCAATTGATTATATTATTGATCTGATCTAGTACAAAAACCCAGCCGTAACAAATTGGCCTAGACCTTGTAATTGTGAAAGAGCCAGATAAGCTTCAATGGCACTTGAGACAACTTGGCACATACACGACAACTCATCCAATGACTGAGCGTCTCCCATCGATTCTGAAGAGGGCATTACTTCTGCAGTCAAAATTCATTTACCCAAGAAGCCACTGGTTTTAGAATTCGTAAGTAGCCAGCATCCTGCCTCCTACATATAGGACGAGAAGCAATGAAAACTCGAATCGACCCATGGGAGGTCAGAGTACGGTTGTGCATGAAACGATGATGTAAGAACGTGAATTCCCGTCCATTGACCAGGTTTGAGGCTGAGGCCTGTCGACGTGGCAGCTGGTGGCACAATGAGGCCATCCCCACTGACTCAGGCCGCATCACAGGATCTTAGAGCCTGATATGGATCAAGCCTGCAGCAACATCGCGATTTATTCGTCAATCGAAACAGATCGAACGCGACATAGGATTCTAGGGGAAGATGGATTTCCCCAGAGGTCCGCTCCAAAACATAACGCGGAGACTATTGGACCAGTCATGTGAGGCACTATATTATACACGTAGCTGTGCATACATCAACATGCATATTAGGCTTTGCACGCCTCACTTTGCGGTCAGAGTTGTATCTATAATAAAACCCCAATTCATCCCGCGTACAACATCTGATCGCATCAAAGCTCATATCAGTTTCGGCCATTCAAGCCATGTCTGCACAAACTGCTGGCGAGGACTTGTTTCCCGCTTTGGAATCTTTGTCAAGAGTATTTGCACCTCACTTCAAAACCATCATCTTCGTTGCCCTCGTCTTTAACCAGACTCCAATCTTCCCTGATGTCCAAACCCTCGTCGTATCTCAATTGTCCAACCCTCTTGTCCTCATCGTTGCACTATACTTTGGTGCCATCTGGTCATTGCCAAATGGCCGGGAGAATAATGATAGCACTTGGTCTTCACTGTTAGGACCTTTTTATGCTCTGAAGACTGTCTCTACTAGCGTTGGGACGTATCTGAAAGGTAGGATAGATGAAACATCCAAAGGACTGTCCATTACTGACGTTCGGCTTCCCAGTTGGCTCTTTGCTCGCCCTAGCTTATTATTTATCTGTTTATTACCATGTATCTCTCCCTTTCGAACCATGGGCACAGTATTTGTTCCTTGCCATTTCTGGTGTCATATCTGTCTTTGCGTACCTTTTTGCCCCCGTTAGCAAGATCTATGGTCCCCTCCGCTTCTGCTACCTCGAGCATACGCAAACATACTGGCTCGTCCTCAACTGGTGGTCGCTTACAGCTGTTCTTCCATTCTTCTCGCCATCACTGCTCCCCATAGTTATTGCTGGCCTAATTAGCGTAACCCTCGGCACATGGGTACACATGTATCTTTCCTATCGCGAAAAGGTCCGCACTATCACATGGACGGTCTCTGAGAACGCCGCCAGAGCCAAAGCGGCTGCTGACGAAGCCCGCGACTATGGTGTTATGGCACGAAAGTACGAAGAACAGATGATCCATGCAGCCGCCGAAGCGCGACGTGATGCGGTCCAGGCAAACTCTGTTAAAATCTCTGACTTTTACGATTGCGCTGCTCGAGCCTGGTCTGCACTTGGAGAAGCTACTGCCCCAGCTGAGGATGCCATTATCAAAGCACGCAGGGTCATCGATGCAGCTGTCGCTTGCGAAGACGCCGAGAAGCCAGATGATAAGAAGAAGGCTGAAAACGAACGACTTACCACTTATCTTAGACAATCTGCCGAGAATGCCCACGATAGAGCGAGGGAGATGGTGGGTCTTCTCCGAGCTGCACAAGCTTCAGTACGAGGATCTGAAAACGCTGCGAGACAAGATGCAGCAGCACGCCACAGCGCTGAATACACTGCCGAGATAGCCTCCAGTACAGCAAAGTCTCTGACTGATGCTGTTGCTGGGGTCCAAGATGCGGAACGGAGAGCGTCTTGGGCTGGTGGCGCTGCTGCGAGAAGAGCCGAAGAAGCGGTCTCGATGGCTACTAATGGTGAGATTGAAGAGGCGAAGAAGGCTGTTGCAGCCTCCGAAGCTGCCTATCAAGTGGCTGAGGAGTCCGCGAAGGTGGTTCGTGAGGGGATGGAGGTTGCGCAGAGGGTTTTGCAGGAGTGGCTTCAGAGTAGCAGGAAAGGTCTATAGTTAGTCTTTGTTTTCGTTCAGGTACGCATAGTTAGATGCGGATAGCTGGAGACTGTACCATTAGTGTGTGAATACATTTCTCTATCTAAAGTCTGACGTTTACTACCTTGCAAGACGAACATGCTAAATAGTGCCAAGTCGCACTTGGTAATTGTATTATAATGCGGATTGAGGAATCCTTCTCAGGCAGTGACACCCATCATTTCATCTGATGCAAGAATGATGATTGTGCAGTCTGGCGATAGCTTTGAGTTTTTTTCTGTGTCGACGTCGACCACAAAACAGAGGATTGACCGGCTGGACGAAAAAGGAATGTGTATGACAGCTAGGAACTGGCTTTCAGGATGTTTGTGAGGAAACGAGAACTTTTGATGTCGACGTCACGCTCAGAAGCTTTGGACATAAGTATAAACGCCCATCCTTGAGATGGACAGGGTTAGGCTGAGCCGCAGGCCTGCACATCAACCGGGAAAATCACTCGCTGCCGATTGGTACTTTGGTTGAGGAGCCGACTATGGCTACAACCATAGAGAAGACCCCGAAGAGGTTGAGTAATCCTTTCGTATTGATGGAGATTATATTCTAGACCTATACCGAAAGATCTAAGCTCTTATTAGAAGCTGTGCCGTCGTCAGCCTTTGGCGCGAAAAGGGCCGATCATACATAGCAAGTCAAATGCAACTTTCAAGTCAAGGGGAAGCAATACCCTTGCTTTAGCATGTGAGAACAACTCGAATGCCTGATCCGAGAGACAGTTCAGTTTGTGCCGGGGTTATATAGATCTTGAAGATACCCTGTCCTTGGCCGTTCTAAGCGTTTTTAGGAAAGAGGTCA
Organism: Fusarium brachygibbosum; assembly: GCA_018886245.1. Lineage (NCBI taxonomy): Eukaryota > Fungi > Ascomycota > Sordariomycetes > Hypocreales > Nectriaceae > Fusarium > Fusarium brachygibbosum. The sequence continues at coordinate 1,060,224 of MU249526.1, forward strand.
AAAGTTAGATAACCGAAGTTAGATTATATTTGATCAATCTGTCTTAGCTTGATGCAGGAAACTTTGCCATAATGTTTATTCACGACCTTTGACAGACACAGAGTCGGACTCTATAGGTTGAGGTTCTTGGCCACAGCTTTTTTCGGCTCCTTTTCTCGGAACGTTGCTCGGGCCCTATAATTCGTGGATAAAATCTATTCCCGGGATCTCGTCTAAGTTTACTTTGAATAATATCTACTTCCACCCTAAAACGGCAGTTGCTACTTAAGTGCTAACCTTGCTTGACCTAGATGTTAATGGATATCAAAGTATTGTGATAAAGCATGTGATAGTCTCAAGCGAGTCTGCGGCGTAAGCACCAGGTCAAGGGTCTAAAGCTCTTTTGCGTTCGCCGATCGATAACACAGGTTGCAACGTCAGCCGTACGACGAAACAAAACATGAAATCATCGTCCAAGCTTAACCTCTTCCATCACAAAGCTTCATTCTGTGTTGTGTTGATTGGCGATCCAAGCGCTCCCTCATGAGATGCCGTCGGGAAATCAACGGTGAGCTCGGACATCGCCTTCCCTGTTTCTGATCACCACAAATATCTTTAGTTCATCAACCTGAGACGGAGTGCGGGCCATTCACTGGCCAGTGACTGAAATCGTTTGACGCACTAGGTCTGACAGATGTGAATGTGACGTTAACTATCGTCATGTAAAATGTCTCGTTTCTTGTATATTCTTGTTTCTTATATACAGCACTGGCGGAAGTATTTGTTGGCTTGACTACTCCTTAGACCTCTCCCACCTAGAACAACCACTCTGTCAACATCAAGATGTCTATTGCCAGCAGTACAAGTCCAACATTCTATATTGATGGAGGAATCGACGATGCAAGGGTTCAGCGTAAAAACTACACGTGGCGTGTTGAACAAAACATCTCAGATCTATTCGCCGCCCTCGACGAGCTGAGCTTTGATCTCGATCCATTCGGCTACCAAAACTCGGCGAAAGAAGATTACTACAACAGCAAACCACTCCCACCTCTACCGGCCCTACCAAGTTCCACATGCATAGACTCGACAAGAGGCGACACCTCTTCAACTTCCTCGGCTTCCTTCATCTTCGCGTCTGGAGAAGAAGTATACAAGCAAATAAAAGCTTACGATAAAAGTCTCAGACCCCAAGACGTTATTCGAGAGACGGTGCAAGAAAAGGTTCATAGCTGGCTATCGCAACTTCCTTTCCGACCAGACATTGCCGAATTATATCGGAAGCAAGCCATGCAGAGTTGGAAGAAATGGCCCACGAAACACAAGCGGAATCAGAGATCAGAACCTCTGATCCTCATCAGCAGTCCACGAATTTCAGATGACACCACCATCGCAGCAACAGATGAGAGCAAAACACAGAACGGAGATACGGAAAGCATTAGAGCGTTGGGAAAACCTCATACCCGGCACGACCGACGAAATTCTCTCGATAGCTATCATTCGGCACTATTACACATTCAGAAGCCATCCAAGAACTCCAGCTCCAAATTCTACCCGACACTGCGGCGACAGTATCCAAGAGGCTTGGAAGATGAAGCTCGTTTGGGGATAGGCGTAGCTTTCGTGACAGCAAAAGTTGAGGCTTGATAAGCCTGGTCTGTGTATGATACCTCTTGGCACATATTGAGCAGCATTAGTTGCACGGATACCCATTTCATTTTTCTGACATCAATGCAACATGTATTAGATCTATAGGTAGATTGTCAATAACATTTTGTTTCGGAACCAACTGCTGTGGATAAGAGCACTGTTGTTTCTGTCAGATGCCCCAAATTAGGCCGCAAACCACTCTATCTATTAAAAACCTGATACGCGAGTCGCGACCGGAAATTTCTACCGGCGGGATTTTGGTGGTGGAGGAATTAACATGGACCATGAGGTCCGAGCGATCATCGATCAAGAATTGGAGCCCTGGCATGACCCCTGACAAGAAACGGTGAGCGACATGGCTGATCATGCATTTGAGAAATATCATGAACTTCATGATGTTGCTTACGTTTTGTGAACCAAATGCCCAATAGAACTTGCACAAAATCATTAATGTTGTGGATCTTCTTGATAATTACCATCCAGCAATTTCTTGGCAAGTAAAGAAAAATGTTTTTCTGTTGTGATATGGCCTTTAAAAGAGTCGCGCTTCCACTTGCAACTTTCTATCCCAGAGATCAGCATTTCCGTCAATCAAGTACGTACTTGATGATAGCTTCTCGTAAAATTATCGCCGATCACATGGACCTGAGACTCGCTCGTCTACCAATCCCCCGTCAGGCTTCACTCCCTCCAGAAGAAGGCTACATCACTCGATAAACCGCTCAACAAAGCCAAAGCGAAAATGCACGTATATGTTCATAGTGCCAACCCTTGGCTCGATGAGCACATTGAGACATGTATCACACGACATGTAAAGGATGCTATATGCTACGATGAGTTCTCCAAGATCCCCGAAGATGCCGACACTGTCTTTCAGTTTCTCAACGGCTGGGAGCTCAACAACCACTTTGCCGTACTAAATAAGGCCAAGAATGGTCTACTTAACGCCTATCCCAACAGTGATGCACTCGCAAGAAAAGATCACATGGCTAGTGTTGTGGAATATTGGGTTACGAAGAGGCCGGAAAGTATTCTGAAGGGACACAGTCCTGCTACTGTCAAGTTGTCGCTGGATTATAGCGAGTATGTGGAAGATGCGTTGGCGGCGGCAGATGATTTGACTTTACTATACTCGTTGGAGGATAACGAGGCTAAGGATGCTTCGGAACGAGATTGGTGGATCTTGAAGCCTGCGATGATTGATTGTGGTCATGGAATCCGGATATTCAGTACTATCGATGAGCTGGCCGATAATCTTGAACTCGCTGCTGATATATCAGAGGAGGATGAGGATACGGAAGAAGAAGTTGAAGTTGAAGTCGAAGTCGTCAAGTCCCAAGACGAAAGCGACTCAGACTCGGATGGTTTCCACCCCAGCCTATCAGCACCAGGTCTCAACTCGCTGGACGCCCTCATCACTGCAACTGGAAAGCTCTCCATCAACGCGTTAGAGAAGGACACCATGAGCGACGCAGAAAAGATACAAAATCTTGTCATCGGTGAGAACGAAAGGATCCCATCGGCTCTGTTGAGAGAATTTGTCGCGCAGCAGTACATCGTTTCCATCCCCCCTATCGACGGCAGGAAGTGGCATGTCCGGGCATACGTTCTTTCGGTTGGCCGTCTCAAAGTGCACGTCTTCAACGAAATGCTCACTCTACTAGCCCTCGACGACTACGAACCACCGTGGAAGAATCCCAGCCTCAAGTCTTCTCTGACCAACACCGCCCTTCAAGATGAAGAGGAGTTCACCAGCAAAGAATCAATGCGAGATTTCTGGAAGGTCGACGATGATTTACTGCCTGGCGACTGGAAGACGAACGTCTTTGAGCAAGCATGCCAGATATCAGGTGAACTCCTACGTGCGGCTGCCCATACCATGGCGGACAAGTTCACGCCGTTGGACAAGTGCTATGAACTCTTTGCTATTGACTTTCTGGTCGACACAAAGGGAACGGCATGGTTATTGGAAGTCAACGAGACACCAGCTTTTTATGAGCAGGGTTACGCTGGGGAGTTGGCACAGAGACTTATGGAGTCGGTGATTTGTGTGACGTTGGAGCATATGGGGATGGCTGACTTGTGTGATGAAAGAAATGTTAAGGCTAGAGAGCGCATGGTGGAGGTGTTGGATGCGAGTGGAGAGTTGGCAAAGAGTAACATCACTGAGATTTTGCCGGGGGCGCTATGAAGCTTTCATGATGGAGTATAGGGATATGATAAAGGGTTTGTTGAGTAAGTTGGATAAAAGTACTGCATTTTATATCTTCATTCACAACACTGGCTCTGTATATAAAATGATGCAAGTAGCATAAACTACAACACAGCGATCAGTGTTACATCGCTTGAGACTGCCACAGCCAATATCATCGTCGGAATTAGTGAATCTTAACGTAACATACAGAATGATAATTGGGAAATCCATTACAATGTGTGTCCAATTCGCAGATATTTCCATTGCCACCATTCGCAAATGTTTCAAGCTTCTAGTTCAGCTTATCAATAGTCTCAACATGTCTCGGGAATTTGTTGCTCTCCGAAAATTTCCCAATCCGGTAAACAGTCATCAAGGGCGCGCTGACAGGATGGACCTATGCAAGCCCTGCCCCAGTTGATTAGCCTATGATAGCTGAGGATAGTCCTCTGAGTCTGACAGGATCTACATTCTTTTCGAAAGGCGCACCGATGACATGTCATGTAGGACCGTTTCAACTCCACAAACGGGTGGAATCGCACTTATAGTGAGACTATTGGGTTATACAACGGTGGCGTTTGAGACACAAAGGCATTCTTTTAGAATATAAATGGCAAGGACTCGCAGTCTTGAACATAAAATTGATATCAGAGAATTCAACACATTTACAGAGGTTTACACTCTAATCATCATGAACTCACTTGACCAACCAGATGAACTCGAAGCTGTTTGCACAGCGATCCAGTCCATCATCCACCGTCTAGGTTCAACAACCCAAGACGTAAAAGACGACCCGATCATCAAAGTCGCAGAACCCAAAGATATCCCGTTCCTCAAGAAAATAGGCACGCCTGGCTCAGCACACTCAATCGACCAAGTCCTCGGTGAAGCATTCGCCGCATTCGACCACCGCATGCGCGTCAATCATCCTCGATTCATGGGCTTTATCCCCTCACCTACATCGCCAATTGCATGGCTCGGCGACATCGTAGCCAGTGCTTTTAATGCCCTTGGCGCTTCGAAATTGCAAGCCTCGGGCCCAGTGGTCATTGAGAAGACTTTGATCGAGTGGCTGGCTTCACAGGTCGGGTTACCTTCAACTGCCGGTGGTATTTGTGTCTCCGGCGGTTCAATGGCGAATTTGATGGGCATTGTGCTTGCGCGCGATCGCTTTGTGCCACACGGTGCATCGCACAAGGGCATCGTGTATCTTTCGGACCAGACACACTATTCTGTTGCCAAGGCTTTGCGGTTACTCGGTTTTGATAAGGAGCAGATTCGACGATTGCCTGCAGATGAATCTTTCAGACTTGACGCAGGTCTTTTGGAACGGACGATACACGATGACCGAAAAGCAGGCCGTGTGCCGTTTCTGGTTGTCGGCACCTGCGGAACAACCAATACTGGCGCCATTGACCCATTGGAGCAGATATCAGAGATATGCAAGAGGGAGCAACTCTGGCTACACGTCGACGGTGCATATGGTGCATCCGCGATTCTCTCAACTACGCGTCACAAAACGGTAGATGGTCTCAAGTACGCCGACAGCATGTCGTGGGACGCGCACAAATGGCTCTTCCAAACCTACAGTTGCGGGTTACTGTTAGTCAAGAACAAGACCAACCTGGTGCGAAGTTTCGCGAATGAGGGCGATTATCTACGCGACGGCGTTGCGATAGAAGACGAGGAGATTCCCAACTTTTGGAATTACAGTATGGAGCTTACGCGTCCTGCATCACGAGCGATGAAGTTGTGGTTCACACTGCGGGTCATCGGCGTAGAGAGAATAGGAAAGATGATTGATCATGGTTTTGATCTGGCCGAGAGAGCAGAGGAAGAATTGCGCAAGTTGGATGATTGGGAGATTGTCAGCTCTGCGAGCTTAGGAGTGATCACATTTCGGTATGCCCCGGAGGGGATGACGGAGGATGAATTGGAGGTGATCAACACGGGAATCTCAAAAAGCCTGATTTCAAGTAACATGGCTGGTGTTTTGACTACAAAGGTCAGAGGAAAAGTGGCCTTGAGGATTTGCGCATTGAGTCCGCAGTTAGCGCTCGATGACATGTCGGACATTATCAGGGAGGCTAATGCGCTGGCAAAAAGAGGGACACAAAATGGGAATGGAGTGGCGCATTAGAGACTGGACTAGATTATTAATACACCTTATCAATCTACCACTGTACAATACATCATCGTGGTGTTCTAGAAAGATGGTGCGATGTCGCTGATTAGATGGAAGAGTGAATAAGTCGGTGTTCCGAACCGAAAAAGTCCGAAGCCGGAAGCCTGGAGATGGAGACGATTGATTGGAGACTTTGGAGTTTACAATTTGGAATCAATTTTCAGGTCCCGATGGAAAGTGGACAGGGATCAAGGTTTTCAGCACGTGTTTTCGCTCTGGCACTGTATCATAGGTACCTTAGTAGGCAGTTAGTGGGCGGCGAGTGCGGCATTGCCATGACATGACATGACATGGCAAAATAAAGAAAAAGTCCACATTTGCGTCACCGCCAGTCTAAAGAGTTTACTGATGAACCTTTCTAGACTTGTCAATGCATTAAGTTTTTACTGTAGTTGACGCTAATTACCTAAAACGTTGAAACAAGTAACTCTCAACGGTAGCAATTGAACACCTGTACAATTGCTCGGTACCTTGTATCCCTTATCAGTGAGGCTATCGTTATCTCAACCGCGCTAAAATTGAATGATTTCCACCTCGTTCCACACGAAGAGGCAAGACCCCTGATAAAGCTCCACCGACCTTGCTTTTTTCCTGAGCCTTCTTAATCGCGTCGGTGGAAGCTTCTCGTCCGTCTCTTTCTCTCCCTTCTTCTATATCTTCAGATCCTACAATCTTTAATCCAAACAAACAACCCAAACAAACAAACACCATCACAATGTCTCAGGCTTTCGTTCAGCGCCCTGCTCCCGAGTTCTCGGCCACCACCCTCTTCCCCGGAGGCGAGTTCAGAGACATCAAGCTCTCCGACTTCCAGGGACAATGGTAAGAAAGAACTGGAGCACCTTGATGGGCCGATCTGTTGCTAACATCTCCGTCCAGGGTCGTCCTCCTCTTCTACCCCATGGACTTCACTTTCGTCTGCCCTACCGAGATCATCCAGTACAACAACGCCCTCGACCGCTTCAAGGAGATCAACACCACCGTCCTCGGTGTTTCCACCGACTCCCACTTCACCCATCTTGCCTGGGTTGAGAAGCCCCGCAAGCAGGGTGGTCTGGGTCCCGACCTGGAGCTCCCCCTCATCGCCGACAAGTCCACCAAGATCTCCCGCAACTACGGTGTCCTGATCGAGGACGAGGGCATTGCTCTCCGTGGTCTCTTCATCATCGACCCCAAGGGTGTCCTCCGCCAGATCACCGTCAACGACCTTCCCGTCGGCCGCGACGTCGAGGAGACCCTCCGTCTCGTCAAGGCTTTCCAGTTCACCGACGAGTACGGCGAGGTGTGCCCTGCTGGCTGGCAGGAGGGCGGAAAGACCATGAAGGCTGACCCCAAGGGCAGCCTCGAGTACTTTTCCGCCCAGGGAGAGAATGGTGAGTCTGAGTCTCGCAAGCGACCCAGGACTGATTAAGAGCTGGGACTTGACAACAAGAATTGTTTGACTAAGATTTGTATTATTACAGGAGCTAAGGCATAGATGTTAGATACCTCCAATGAAACCCGAATTCCCATCAACACCCGCTCTCAGTAAACAGGGAATGGAATGTCGCTACTACGCACATACACACCCACAACCTACATACTACGAGAGAACACCACAGCTACTGGTTTAGCATGACGGACGATGCAAGACGCGATTGACGAATATGTACGAACGGAAGACGAATACAATAAAATACAACAACACATGACGCTTGTATCGAGTGCAACTGGTCGCCTTGGATGACTTGCGAAGAAGATAGACCTAGACTTAGACTATAGACATTCCTTGACGACTGATTGATCCTCTACTTCAGAGTGAACACCTGCCCTTTGTCGCTTCCATTGATGATGTCCTGCACGGCTTCTCCGTTCATCACACCATGACAATACGTGTCCCTAGTAAGCAGATTAGCACCCTTGTCGTATCCTCTCGTTTCGTGTTTCACTTACCCAACAAACTCGTACCCGTCGTCATGCCTTTCGCTCTTGGGTCGCAAAACGCACGGCCACTCAAGACCCATCACCACAGCAATAACGTCCCCTTCCAAAACTTCGTGATGCGCCAGCCCCATATGTCCACTGTCGGTAATAATAAATCGTCGCTCGCAATACGCAGCCAAAACTCCTTCTAACCACGACATGTCTAGTCCAACCTTGTACGTTTCTGCAAGCGCTGCTTCTCGCTTTGCTTTTTCTTCGGGGCTTCCCATAGGCATTTGCGTATTATCGTAGAATTGCATGCATTTGGCTGTGTATGTCTCCAATGATGTCTCCTTCTTCTGTAGACCTTTGGGAAACGGAAGGCCACCGATCAAGGTAAGTCCGAACGCGGTCTCAACGTCTTCGCCGGTTGGATAATCGGATAATCGTCCCATGCAGTCGTCGTAAACCTCTCGAAGATGGCCGTCTTGAAATAGTTCGCCAAAGTGACAATATTGGTTCTTGTATGCCACTCGACCGATGGCTTTACCTTTCACAGCCAACGAGCGAGGCTCCGTCGTAGGGATATAAATATGCCGTCCATTTGGTGTTCCCGTCGTTTTCAATGGTGCACCAATTCCCCATGCGCAGCCAGTTCCCGTGCTGAGTCTCCAATCAGGGACCCAACTCGGCCATCCATCCTCATCGTTCCTTTGTCGCGCAGACCAAATGACATTCAGGTCTGAAGCGTCTGACTTTATGATTTCGTCGGTCGCTTGTGTGAAGATATCCACGACAGATTTGGAGTAATCCACCGACATACCTTTATCGCCCCAGAACTGACGATCGATGTCGCTGATGCCCAGCAGCGCAAATACCTTGTCTCGAGGATCCGTCGCGAGACGAGGTCGTAGATTTTCGAGAAGATCGCGTAAACCCCATTTACACGTCGGGCGTGTACTCTGTTGAAACAGCTCACGGTTATACTCACTGCCCATTTTCATACGCCATGCAATGGTCGTCATTTGTGTCACCAGATGTACCCCGTCTATTTCTCGTGGGTGTTCCTGATGAATGGCTCCAGCCTTGAAGTAGTACCATCTCGCAGCAGCGCTGACATGCTCCCAAGGGAGACTGTACGGTCCGCAAAGCACAATTGCTTTACGAGCTTGGATGATCTCTTGGACTGTCCACATGCGTTGGTACCAAGGTCTGTCGAAGACGTCGGTGAAAGCATCCCAAGACTCAGTATCGTCGAAAGGAATACCAAGCTGGCGGGATTGTTCAATGGTCAGCGCCTCCCTGCGCTCAAGCTTCGTCTCCTCGTGGGATTCGTCATAGCTATCCCAGCGGAACATGTCTGTCGCTGTGGGAAGTGCTACATCGCCGACTTTCTTGACAAAGCCGATACCCAGTTTTGTGGCATGTTCTGCTGGGCCCAGCCATGCGAGAACTGTTTCTGCTTCTGTTAGAAGTTAGCTATATCCATCACCAGTCAAAAGGACTCTAATCAAATACGAAGAAACTTACTGTCGTAAATCAAGTTCATCTTGGAAACCTGCTCAGACTTTTCAACCATATCCTCCTGGTTTATACATATCTGATCTATCCACAAAGCTTCATTGGGACTAAACTTGTTGATCTCAACCAGCGCTTCGTGGAGAGATGTCGTGATGCTAAGCGTCTTTCCGTCGCAAGGGATTTTGACTCGCTCGACCGCATCTCCCCAGCAGTATGACAAAGCTGTATACGTGATGGGTTTGTCTGGGTCAAGTTCCACATTTTTGATGCTGGCTTCGAGCTGTTGTCCGCCTGTGCCGCTTGTCTTGACTGTGACGAGGCGAATCTCAGATTTGGAGACTGGGCTGTATGTGTAAGAACACATGATTACAATAACTGGCTGAAGAATCATATGATGAGAAGAAAGTGAAGGCACTATATAGGTTTTATTTCTCTTTCTAAAAGACGACTTTCAATAGGATTGTGGCAGTGAACAGCATAGCCACCAGGCCTGCATGTAAGCCAGCCGTGATGCCTAATCCAGGTCTGCCAAGTGGAGATGATACCTGGTTAAAACTTCGATCGAATGAATAGGATGCGGCCACATATTTGACTACCTCGCCGGTCTTCTAATTGCAACAATGCGGCAAGTGCTTGGTTTCTTGCTCCCATCAAACCTCGTTAGACAGCTAAAACCGCCTCATCCGGTTCCTCCCAATCATCCGAAAAGGTATACGACTCAAAACATGTTCCTATAGCTCCCTCGGTATCATAGAACACAAACTCGCAAGTCCCCTTCTTCCCATGCCATATGCCCGCCTGTACAACCTCAAACCCGCGTCGCTTGAATTCCTCTCTGCGTTGCTGCTGGGGGACGTGATTACAATCAAAAGCGACATGGTGAATCCCTTCTCCGCGTCTATCGAGGAATTCGCGCATGAGTGATGGTCCAGAAACAGGCTGCATGATCTCCCATACCATGTCACCTGTGTCTGCGAAGGCGACAAGTAGTTCAAAGTCTCCAGATTGGCCCCGAAAGTAACGATCAGACACGGTGTTTGCGTTGAACTCGAAGATGCGGAACGGGCCGATGCCGAGTTTTGTGAGTTCCGAGATTGTTTTTTTGCAGTCAGGGGAGACAATGCAGATTTCTACGACCTTTCCCAGGAAGGAACTAGGTCGAGATGCACTGGTTGAAGTAATGGATTCCATTGTCTGGCTGGTCAATACAGAAAGACAAATCAGTATGATTACATGGTGGTGAGATCTTTAAGCGATTTGTTTATAATGCAATGAATACTCGAGGGCGTCATATTATGCTACGTCATCACGAATGGGCGTTGATCTGTGAGGAGACATGCTAAAGTACTAGTTGTTATTTGGAAACCTTGTTTACATTCTTTATCTGGGCAAGAATGCATCTACTACGTTCTAATGCTGAAACGAAGGTCGACCTGCCTTATAATATAGCTTGATTAAACAAATACTTAGGTAGATATATATTTCCAGCTTGTAAGCAGTGTAGTATTTCTTGTCAGTGATTATCAACTCGTCGTGAAATAGGTTCTTCGCAAGCTTGGCCTACCCTATGCAAAGCTGTAGTCCCATTTTGGTGAGTGACTCCTAATTGGCCAGTTCACGAGGTAACAGAAAAGTTGACCCCTGAGCTCGAGGGTGCCAGAATAGACAAGCCAGAAACCCTGGTTAAAATGGTATAAGCTGGCCCAATAATTTCGTTCATGATGTTTTTAGCAGCCAAAGTTTTCTCATCCCCTAGCTTGCTGACGAAAATTTGCGGGGACGTTTCAGCTTTCCTTCAACTCCACAACTCAAAGTAACCCCAGCTCTTAAAAACTTGGGATAAGATCGATTTGGGGTACGCATAAACGTTAGAATTGGTCTTAGTTGTGATACTGCGGCAATCCATCTTGGAAACTGCCTTGACCTTGTGAAATTTGGCTCGAAATTACGTAACCTCCGAAGGCAGTATTCTTCTGCAATTAAAATTTGGAGATGCTCCCCTACCGTTATCTACCATTATGCCCCGTCGCTGTTGCGTCGATCAAGATGCGTCAATGATGTCGAATTGATCGAGTTGGACCAACTGTGGCTTGGATCTGAGGAAGAAGAAAAGAATTGAGGCTTTCTTTCTTGGTGTCTTAGCCACTATTTAATCAATCTAAAACTCTGTCAGACTCTTCGACACTTGTAGAGTACAGCTTGGCGGGAGGCCTTCGTTCCCGTTACAGGACCGTCGGAGATGAAACTTGACAGTTGTTCCCAAACGTTGGTGAAAAGAGACTTTAAGTAAGAAACTCTCGTATAGATATCAGGTATTTTCCTTTCTCCAAGAAAACGTTCCAAGGCTGAAACGAAGAAACGGGCCTCGATGGCCGGGACCTTGGTCTTCCGCTGCGGCCAGGGGTTCGCCAAGCCATCTAGGCCCGATGCGGGGGCCAGGTTTCAAGGTTAATGTTAACTATCATAAGCTTAAAGCTGTAGATAAGCTTGATAAGAGTAGGGTCCAGGGGGACAAGGTAGGGATTATTTTCTTGGTTGAATCACTGCCGAGACGAGATATCCCAATCGCCAAGAGCCTTCTCCAAACACACATCCCCATTTCTGTCTGAACCCCTTGTGGGCTTGGTCCCTTGCCTGCGGCACGAGCTCTTTCCGAGCTCAGCTAGAGCCTCGTCATTGAGTAGCAGCCGGAGCAGAGCTGGGATGAGACTGGATGAATCATGCCATATTATCAACGACAAGCACAAAGCCAGGCACGGATTACAGTTGCCGAACCGCAGCCACGTCTCATAGTCAAAACAGTCACAGCGTAAACCCCCCATGCAACAAAACATCATGACCCGAAATGGGAAAGAATAAACCTCTTCTTATTCCTCGCTTTTAGCCTGTGATCTTCCTTTCATCCTCCTTCCCTTTTCTTCCTCTTCCTTTCCTATCCGCCTGGTGTGTGTATCATTCGATTCTCAATAACTGTCTTAATTACAGTCGTTAATTTGTCTTTCCTTTTTGTCCCTACCACGCGAGCTGGTATCGCTAAATTCTTCTTTTCTTAATTCGTCTATCCTTAGCCACTGCGTCGGCCCTCCGCATCAGACACTATGCATCTATCAACATTCCTTTCCGTGTCAACTTTGGCTGGCCTGGCGACGGCCTCGCCACCTTTTTTCCGAAGAAACCCTCCACCCGCTGAGGCAGTCTGCGAACCTGTTACAGAAACAGTTCATTTGCCTGCTGAGGTGGTCCACGAGACCGAGACTGTTCACGTGACCGTCACAGAACATGCAGTAGTAACAGAGATCCAACACGCTACTGTCACAGAGGTTCAGCATGTCGAGGTCCCTGTCGAACATCTAGTTACCTCGGTCGTCCATGTCGAGGTCGAGAAGCCTGTCACAGTCATCGAGACATCTATAGTGCATCAAGAGGTGGAGAAGCCGGTCACAGTTGTCGAGACTGTTCATCAAGAGGTCGAGGTACCCGTTACACTTATCCACACATCTGTTGTGGAGGTCGAGAAGGAAGTCAAGGTCACCGAGACTTCCGTTGTCCACCAGACCATCGAGCAGCCCGTGACAGTTGTCCATACTTCGGTGGTCGAGATTGAGAAGGAAATCGAGAAGCCTATTACTGTTGTCGAGACTGTCCACCAGACCGTCGAGCAACCCGTGACGCTGGTCCACACTTCAGTCGTCGAGGTCGAGAAACAAGTCATGGTTACCGAAACATCAGTTGTCCATCAGACTATCGAGCAGCCAGTCACTCTCATCCACACGGCTGTCGTCGAGGTGGAAGTAGACAGACCCGTCACAGTTATCGAGACTTCTGTGCACGAAGTCGAGAGGCCTGTTACTGTTGTCCATACATCTGTCGTGGAGAACACTGTCGTTCATACATCTGTTGTTGAGGTTCCAGTCGAGAAGCCAGTCGAAGTTGAAGTACCTGTCACCCTGGTCCACACTCAAGTCGTCGAGGTTCCTGTCCAAGTCGTTCACACCCAGACCGTCGAGCAGCCAGTTGAGGTTATCCACACAGTTGAAGTTGAAAAGCCCGTTGAGGTTGTTCATACTGTCGAGGTTGAGAAGCCTGTCCATGTTACTGTTATCCAGACAGTTACCGAGGAGGCCCCTGCTCATGTTGTCGCACCGGCCCCTACACACCATCCAGTCGTCGAGGTCCCTGCTGAGCACCCAGTCGTCGAAGCCCCTTCTGAACATCCTGTCGTTGAGGCTCCCGCCGAGCACCCAGTTGAAGCACCTGCTGAGCACCCTGTCGCGGAGGAGCCAGTTACTATCACGACAGCCATAACACCGCAGCCACCTGCTCACGAGACAGCCATTGCTGAGGAACCAGCGGCTCCCGAGCATCCTGTCGAGGAGCCCGCCGCTCCTGAGCACCCCGTCGTGGAGGAGCCGGCAGCCCCCGAACATCCCGTTGCCGAAGAGCCTCCAACACCTGAACACCCTGTTACCGAAGAACCAGCGGCACCAGAACACCCCGTAGCTGAGGAGCCAGCGGCATCCCCACACGAGCCCGTCGTGGTCGAACACCCTGCTGCTGAAGCACCAGCAGCCGAAATGCCAGCTGCGGAGCACCCAACAGCACCTGAGCATACTGTCATGGAAGAGCACGGTGGTGAGATGGCCATCGACGAGGCCATGAAGCATCCTCCGTCGTCCAAGTACCCAGCTGTACCAGAGCTAGTCGCCGAGGCGCCTTCTCACCAATCAGCTAAGGACATCCCAGTTCTTCTGCCCTCGGGTGGAGTTTCAGGAGCGAACTCGACAGTCGCGCCCACATACCCTGGGCGCAGGGCGATTGTTCGTAGATGGTAATCAGAGGATGAAAGATGAGTGTTGAAATGGATTTATGGGAATGTTAGAGTGGGCATAGAAAGACATTAGTACAGCCAAAATAATATGATCTGGACCTATTTGGCATGGGATAGTCTTAATTAGGATGAATAAATTACAAATTGACGTCAAATCATGCCATTCCTCAGTCTGCTGTCTCGTGATACTTTTAAACAATTGGACCTTTACTGACTGTGAGTCGTTCTCTAGATATGCCTTTCAACCTTGGGTATCCATCAACTCCATCCAACAAAAGAAGGATTGTTTAGACACTGTCCGAGCTATAGCTCTTTTCCTGACTCTGGGCAACCGTCTTAGCTTGACTCAGAATGTCCTCCCAAATAGGCGGCCGGCACCTATTCTCATTACCCACAGCCTCAGCCTCTACACCAAACTCCAGAAGAGCTTTCTCGCTACACCATTCACCCGTCGCCATCAACCCAATAGGAACCTTGCCGACAGTGTTCTCATCAGCCTCTTCACCTGCTCTTTCTTGACCCTTCGGTATAACAAAGCCGGCAGGGACAGATAAAGAAGGCATGCCGCAGAAGTTGGCCAGCCAAACATACGTCATGCTCTCTATTGTCAAGTCTCCATCACTTAGTCCATACTTAAGCTCGCTTGCACCGTGTCGAATCGGCGCGCCACCACATGCTGTTGTTGGTGTAATTATCATCATGCCGGGGTACCTTTGCCACAGATGGGCAAGATGCTGCATTAATAAGTTTCGAAGCTTTTGTGCCAAGACATAGTCTTTTGCTGGTGTTGTGCGGCCCATAGCGAGGAGAAGCTTGTTAGCGGCTGTTGTGTTTGCTGATTCCGGGAGGAGAGACGCTGCATCGGCCAAGACGGTCATGGCGTGGGCGATTTGTCCTTCTTCCGTGAAGGGAATACTGATAGGGACAATCTCGTAGTTATACTCTATGCAGAGCTTGTCGATCATTCTTTTGGTAATAGCTTGAACGCCTGGCGTTGCAAGGTTGAACCATGGTTCGTAGATGCCGAGTAACTTTGTCAAAGGCTTTGAAGGCTCTCTGTAAAGACGCGGGAAGCGAGATGTTGGATGAGGATCGGCGATGATGTCGTAGACTGCCGCGAGAGAGTACATGTCTGCTGCTATAGGACCCTGAACACAACAGGTTGGAGCAGGGTTTGGTGTCGGAAATGTAGAGAGGCGTCCGTGAGTAGGCTTCAGACCAAAGACGGAACAGTAAGAAGCTGGAATTCGAATACTGCCGCCTGCATCACCGCCCAAGGCGATGGGAATCAACCCTGCGCCAACTGCGTATCCAGCACCAGAGGAGCTTCCGCCGACATAATACCCTGAGTTGAAAGGATTGAGCGGTGTGCCATGATTGGGATTGTTGCCTGTGGTATCTTGTCATCATGTCAGCATGCGCTCAGACAGATATGGTTAGAAACAGATTTACATACCCATTCCAAATTCGTGCATATTGAGCTTTCCCAAAACAATCACACCGGCGTCCTGAAGCTTTCTCACACACCAATTCGTGATAGAGCCTGTGCTGACTGCCTTGCCAGCGTAGTTGTTTTTCGAGCCCATTGTCATCTCATACCCATCCATATCGAAATCATCTTTGATAGCGGCAGGTACACCGTCAAGCGGACCAAGAGGCCTTCCCTCACGATATCTGATAGTTGATTGTTCAGCCGCTTTCAAAACCAATTCGACTCTTGTGCTGATCCAGGCTGTCGAGTGCTTGCCCTTTGGGCTGATGTCTCGGCGGATAAGCGGCAACAAGGCGTGGGCGACATCCGTGGGTGTAGCTTTACCGGACAGATACAATTTTCGGTAATCAGCTACCGAGTAATATGGTGCCTTTGGTAGTGATTCCTCAGCGACAGACTCTGGAGGGGTCATTGTTTGCTGGCTTTCGGGGTCTGCTTGTATGGCGCTGTTTGCTAATGGAATCACTGCTGGATCGTACCGCGCCTCGTATACTTCCAAGGACTCCCGGATGTGTCTCAAAGATCCGAACCCTGCATTCTTCCAAACTAATTCACGAATGAAGCGGACTAAGTTGATTCTTCCCGAGTTAGTCGGGTCCAGAGCAGTATATAGTTACCAATCTTACATAAACACGACAAAGACTAATATGGGACCACTCAAGACTGGATTGTCGAGTTTTCGCTTTCGTATTGTCGTCTCTGGGCTGCTACATGTTAAACCTTGTTGGGAAAATCGTTGACATGGCCACTGACCCTTGATGTGGCTTTGGGTAGTCAATGAAACGCGGCTCCTCAACCACTGGCGAACAGGCAGGGGCCAGCGTCATCTTTCCTTCAAGCCTTTGCAATTGATATGTCGGTATTCCCAGTCAAGATCTCTGGTTGGCTATAAAGAGGAGAACAACATAAGAGGGAATGATAATTAATGGTGGCGTAGAAGGAAATAAGATCAAGCAGCTCGCAAACCCGATGGGATGGATCGCTGGTATATAAAAACAAAAAGAAGAAACGCCACAAATACAAGGATCGTAAATAAGATCGCTCAGGAGAATAAACAAGCGAAAGCGACTAAGGAAGAAAAAGCGACCATGTTCCAAAATAGAACGGTCAGTAAACCTTGACCCTCTTTCGCTAAACCAGATTCCAATGTCCAGCTTGCATGTGTCAACCAGCGTGTCGGATATGGCGTTGTGACTTGGCTAGCCATGCACAAGATATGGTTTCATTGGGAATAGCAGATATGCATCGATTGCAGAGCCTCAGCCTGAACACGCTGCGCCAGCACATCGTCGGTGACCAAAACTCCTATAAGCTTAGCTGATTCAGCCATGGTCTGATTGACGCTGACATTTTTATCCTAGTGTCTTCGGCGGCGCCGAGAAAGATCACTAAGCGAGGCGGGTTTAGAAGAGCAGAGATAGAGACGTTGGTAGTGGTGAGGTGGCTTCGCTTGATTGGAAAGATTTGGACTAAATCTCAGCTACGTCGTGGTATGCATGAATATTGGGCCCATAATGGGGTTTGCTTATGGGGAAATTTGGTCACTCTGGAGATGGATCAGTTAATATGTGTGTAAATAAGGTGTTGGACGTTGTGTTAAGTCCAAGTTGGACATTTTGACTTGTCAAAATGAGTGAATCTCAACGCTTCATTACGATTCTATCAATATTTACGGCTCAATTGACCGAATCCCCGTCCCCCTCTTAACGAACAGTCACCGTATGTTATGCTTGTCAGCTCGCTACCGGTCAAGCTTCACAGTGAGTTTAGCTCCAGATCCCCCTCAAATAGTGTCTTGGCAGGGTCAATAATGCGATGTACGTCTGTGGTCTGGACCCTTGGCTGCCTCACTGACAATCACGATGGATAAAAGAAAGAAAAAAAAAGCAAAGAATCCACCAGCGCAACCAACAGCATCAACGTTAGATGCTGGAGCGAATCAGAGGCGCTACCCGTGAATGTCGGGCTTAAGTGACCAGGAGCTTTTCTTTATCGGGAATAATGGTAGCCAAGTTAGGTCGGACGTGGCTGGCGTCGTTGGAACCGATGGCTTCTTTCAGCATAACTGTTCCGGAGATATCTAGCCTCATTTGGAAGCAATGCTCCGAAATATTGGATAAAGCATTTTTTGTTTTCATTTTCACATTTCGCCTAAACAATAGCACAGCTCAAATGACAACAAGTAGCGAAAGTCAACCGGTCAGTGCATGTAGTTTGCTTCTTGGGCTTGTCTTACCGCCTTGGCCGCATCAATATACTGAGAGCACTAGAAAGGATCCGAGGTCCAGGGTCCAGGGTCCAACAGATTGTAAGTAGCAGATATTTCTGATATAGCTCTTCTTTTCTCATATTAAAGGACTGTCAATTTTACAGTATATCTATTGATAGAGAATGAGATCAAAAATAATGGTTTGCATTTGCATTGGATGAGAATGACTTCAGCTTCACGTGATGCTGTATGACGTAGAGGTGATGATGACATATGACGATTAAAAGAGACAAAGCAGCTGAGATTCATACTCAAATATTGTCATCTCAGTCTCTACACTGAAGGTCTCGGTTCATATCACTATTCACACAGCATTTCTTACAAGTCACACCGCAGATATGTCTGGAACAGCACCAAATGATCCTGCTCCTGGCGGCCACTCCAGAACCATTGAGCAAACCCCATTAGACTCCAACCAACATGGACAAGCCCAGTAAAGTCCTCCCTATTAATGCCAATGACTCGATGAGTTTCTACATGTGATGGCGTGGTTATCTAACATAGACTAGAAACATTATTGACGAGACGAAAGAGACGAGCGGGCGAGTCGTCGATGCCAACCTAGGAGAGAGTATCGATGCAGCCAGTAGCAAGCGCGGAACTTCTGATCGCGTTGATGATATTCTGAACCAGCCTGATACAGGAAGAGGAAGCCTGGGAGCGCAGCAGAAGGCAGCAGCGTTGGATGAAAAGGGATTTAAAGTTGGTCAAGAGGCAGATCTCCATGATTTGGCACATAGTAAGCAGCCATAAGACGAAGAAGACTGAGAGGTCAGCAATATAAGTATGAAAGGGTTTATATATTCGACGTTATTATTGTTGCATTATTCATTATCTTGTAGTATGTTCTTGAAGTTATTATACCAAGTAGAACAATACTATCTGTGGCACAATACCATCTCCAAATTCTCTAACACTTAAAATATTCTTATTCTTTAGACGCAAATGTATGATGTACAGCTAACAGTAACATGGATACAACAGCCTGACTCCAAAAATAACAGATTGATGAGAAGCAAGAGATGATACAATGTAGCTGGTGTATGCAAAAACGGCAAAAAGATAGCCTCGCTAACGCTCGCAATCGAATATAGGAACAGCCCGATGCGGGGGTCGAACCCGCAACCTTGAGATCGCGTACTCGTAAGAGTCTCACGCTCTACCGATTGAACTAACCGGGCGTGGCTCTTATTGTTGAAAGGCGAGTCCAAGCTTGACTCTATACAGCTGATATCTACAATATGCTTGAATGATTGAGCTTCCTCTTGTCGTATGGTAGGAACAGTTGTCAAGGGATATTCGTATTCAGTGGTTTCCCAGCACAAGTCCAAGGTCACAGGTGGATTGGCATGCGTATCTTTTTAGGACGGACATACCGGATGTAACTCTGAAACTACATCCACGGTAAATTCCTCTATCTCTACAATCATTTACTGCCTAGACCTCTGCTAAGCCCACGTGGTTGTTCTGCGTCTCAATTTTGGCTGCTCAACCTGAAGCTAACACGGATAAGTCAGCAATGACGCAAAGACTCATCTCGCGCTGTCTACCTGGCCTTCAGACCTCATTCCCATGAGCTTTTCTCTCTCAAAGAAACGACCAAAATGGTCATTTTGACGTCAATTCGCAAGTCTCCAGCTTATCTTTACGCTAAAACATACTGTCTCTGCGCGTTGGTGACCCTCGTTCAAGCAACGCCCGTCTCATCGCGATTTCGAGCAGCCAATAAGACAACGCCAACGCGTTTTCGGAATGGGAGGATTTTGACATCCAGATCAAGTCCGCACGGTATAGAGCGCTTCACTTCCAATGAGTCGGTCAAGGCTTCGTTGTCGGTAAGGGCGACGCGTATTGTCGATCGATGGTATGCGAGAGTTGCAGATTTGGCCTCGTTGAAGACCTTGCTGAAACGCGATGGATCGGATATCGCGACGTATCCTGAATTGGAATGGGATGCCAAGGTTCGTCATGGCTCATCTTTACACTCGGAAGAACAAAAGTTCATCGGATTGCGAAAACTCAGAATCTCATCCCAAGGTGAAAATTCACTACATCGCTTTCTTGGTCTCCCACCGGATGAGATAGTTGACCCAAGAGATGTTCCTCTCGTCTCACTCGGCGGCTCAGGTGGTGGATACAGGGTCATGTACGGCTTCGCAGGTTTCATATTGGCTGCCAAAAAGTCGGGCCTGTGGGATTGCATCACCTGGATTGCCGGTGTAAGTGGGAGCTGTTGGACGATAGCGGCGTACTACACCATTGCCCGGCACGATATTTCCAAGCTTATTGATCATTACATGACTGTTGCGAGTGAACTCGCGCATCCGATGAGCATTTACGCCCTTGACAAGGTTGCGCGAAGTAAGAGAGGTCTATACTTCTTGGTCGGTCCTCTCGTGAGCAAAGCACAGAAAAGCATCATTGGCTTGAGTATTATGGACCTTTATTCTACTCTTACAGCAACATATCAGCTTTTGTCGCGCGAACCGAAAGGAGGATTAAGTAGAACCACGTTTCAGTGGTCTAAGATTTGGCAGCGATCAGGAATCGACAAAGGACTTGAGCCGATGCCTATTCTCGCTGCTGTTAGACGTGCTCCGAGATATTCATACGAAACCAAGACTATTCCAGCCAAGGCTACGGACTTAAAGACGATACACCATCACAGCGGGGCGATGTCACCCGCTGTGTCCAAGCGCCGTCCCAGGAAGCTTTTTCAGTACTTCGAGATTTCACCCTTGGAAATTGGTAGCCCAGATTTGAATCGATACGTTCCCACTTGGTCATGGGGACGCACTTTTGTTTCTGGTTATTCTGTTGACCGTCGCCCAGAGCAATCCTTCTCACTCCTGCTCGGACAATGTACGAGTGCACCAGCGGGGCCATTGACAGAGTGTATCAAAGCTCTCTTAATATCTATACCAACGGATACGATAATGGCACGCTTGGTAACCTCATTCAACAGACTTTTACAGTCGAAGCAGTTGGAAGGTTTCTGGGGAAATCCGATTCGAGCCGGTCACGATCCGAATCCCTTCTATGGACTCGAGAAACCACTCATGACAAAAGAACACACTTCTGAGCATTCTATTTACAGATCACGAGTGATCGAGCCCGGGTTCGCAGATAGAAGGGGTCTCGTGACCATGACCGACAATTCCACCATGGGCCCTCAACCATGGGAAGCGCAGGGACGCACAAGGCTCATGGATTGTGGAATGGCCAACAACCTCCCCAACCATGTCCTCGTCAGACCAGAAAGAGGCGGTGACGTTTTTATATCTTTTGATTCGTCTTCGGACGTACAGACTGGAGCAGCTGTGCAACGTCTGCATCACTTCGCTGCAGACTTCGACTTTGAGCTTCAGGAAGAAACTGACATCTTCCACAATCCAAGAAGGAATCTCGACTTGGCTTCGGATCACGGTTTAGAAGTTGAGTCGCAATATCTCAACCAATATGCTAGAGTGTTTCGAGGTGAAAGAGAGAACGGGCAAACTATTTACATCGTCTACTGTCCGCTTTTACCAAATGGTGTGAACCCAGGCTTTAACCCTTCGGTAAGTCTTACAAGCTTCGCAAGGGTTACCTCAACTGATCGGAATTAGACGGCTTCTTTCTCAACCTCGACAAACCTTATGTGGACGCCAGATCAAGTCCAAAGCATACTTACGACAGCTGAAGCGAACATTACACATTATGCTCTAGACACTATAAAACGGGTAGCCAGAAAGGTGTACGAAGACAAAAAGGCACAGAGACAGGCATTAGAAATTTAAGATTAGGTCTAGACGTTTATTTGTAATGTTCTGAACCCCTGCTTAAGCTGTAGCTCCAGGCGTCTCAGCTAGAATTGTCAAAAACTTCTGAGCCCTCGTCTTGCCATCTCTCAAGCTAACGAGACCCTCTGAAAGACCATGAAGACCATTCTTTCCAATGGTGTAAGGATGAGGAGTCAGCCAACCCTCACGGAGTCCCCTTGAAAACGCAGCAGCCCATGTCAAGCCCAGCATCTTATCCTTCTCGTCCTCCTTGTGAACCTGACCGACCATAGACCAGACGACTTCAACACTTGGATCAGCGCCTTCGACATTCTCCTTCATGAGAATGTTAGTAAGTCTTGGCTTGCGACCGTTCGTATCAGGACTGCCAGCGATGGCTTTTGTGACGACCTTGATGGTTGAGTCTTCGGAGACACTATCGAAGGCTTTCCAGCAGCGACCCTCGGGGGCGCCACCCTTCTCGAAAGCGTCTCGGATAGCAGCGACAAGCTTGTCTTCTGTGTCGTAAGCAGTGTAGTCAACCAGAGCATCACCCTTGCTCTCGTCTAAGAACGACTTGACGAATTCACTTCGCTGGCTTCCGACGGCGACAATGGGATGCACATTAGCAGCAGCCGCGAGTTTGATAGCGAAGGCTCCCGTGGCTGTACTGGCTCCATACACGAGCAGAGGCCGCTTCTCCTCCGTCTTGGCCAGCGGTGACCAAGGTTCGGGAATCTGAAGCTCTTGGAACAGAGCGCAGACGGATGTGTAAGCAGCAAGAGGGACAGTGGCAGCCTCTTCGTAAGAAATGGAGTCGGGGATGTGGAAAGTGGTGTAGTAATGCGAAATGGCATACTCTGCGAAAGCACCATGGGGCGTTGTCATCTCATGGAAAGCGGCTACGCGATCGCCTTTGTGGAAGCCGACAACGTTTTCACCAACGGCTTCGACAATGCCGGCGATGTCATCGCCACTGTTGCCCTCTTTGTCGAGGACAGCGGGAAGCTTCCAGTCCTTAGGGTTTGTGCCTGAAGTCAAGTTAGTTATTTGCATACTGGCTTGATCCTGTAGATTGACATACCGGCGACGACGACCTTGATGAGAAGTTGACCTTGGCCAGGCTTAGGAATGGGAGAGTCAACAATCTCGACAGAGATGTCCTTCTTAACAAGTGCTTCCTTCATGATATATATCGTGGTTGACTATAGTTCGGATATGAATTGCAAGATTGATTCAACGTGATTGATAGACTTCTAGATAGTGCTCGATATACAGCGACTCAATGCCTTTCTATATACCTATCTCCATGTCGCATTATATATGACGCCATCGCCACGGCGATGAGAATTAGTAATGCGGAAAGTGTGGATGTCTTCGGGTTCTGTTAACAACCCGGACCCATCGTTTCCTAACAGTAGTACAGTAGGTAGCGTTAAATAAAACTCTGTGGAGTGGTGATCTTGTTCTTGGGCAGGGCGCCTGTCCCTTGAGGTTAGATCATTAGCAACCAAACTTGCAATACTTTTTTTGGGAATAAGAGAAGATCGAAGATCCAAATACATATGTGAACAACATTCTCTCTTCTATCACTATCAATGGGCATCATATGTGCCCATGCGTTCATTGCTGTGGAGTGCGTGGGGCCTCGGTATTCCGCGTATCTTCTGTCCTCTTCCAGCAACGTTATAAAGCTTGGCGTCGGACCTTTATCCAATTTGGTGGTGTTGAAGCCGTGTTGTACTTCTTCGCTCACATTGATTCGTTCTAGGCACAAAACTCACAGCATCTCAAGAGCCTGCTTCATGGTAAACGGTGAACGCATTCCTACCATCAAATTTAAACTTGTGTAAAAGCTTGTCTTTGTTCTTCTCGTCTAAGTAGAAAGTATCTCCTTCTCAATAGCCTCACCCAACGTCTGTGTATTGCCCTTCCCACCAACATCTGCTGTCATGACAGCAGAATCCGACCTCGCCAGCACATTCTCAATAGCTGCCATCATACCATTCGCCGCATCGGTGTATCCAAAATGCGACAGCATCATCTGCCCGGCCCAAATCATACCCACAGGATTCGCGATACCCTTACCATAAATATCAGGCGCACTACCGTGAACTGGCTCGAATAAGCTAGGGAAATTGGCAGTTGGGTTGATATTGGCTGATGGCGCGATACCAATGGTTCCTGTGCATGCTGGACCTAGATCGGACAAGATATCGCCGAAGAGGTTAGAACCGACAACAACATCGAAGATTTGAGGTCGTTGGACGAAGTGTGCTGTGAGAATATCGATATGGTACTTTTCCACCGTAACGTCTGAGTAGTTCTTGCTCATCTCAGCCACACGTTTGTCCCACCAGGGCATCGTGATGCTAATGCCATTGCTCTTAGTAGCACTCGTCAACTTCTTTCTGGGTCGACTCTGCGCAAGATCAAAAGCGTAGCGTAGAACACGATCGACTCCAACGCGCGTCATTACGGTATCCTGGATCACGGTCTCTCGGTCTGTGCCCTCAAACATGATTCCACCAACGCTGGAGTATTCTCCTTCTGTATTCTCCCTGACGATCCAAAAGTCAATCTCGCCTGGTTTACGACCCGCCAATGGAGAGGGGATGCCAGGCATCAAGCGACAAGGCCGCAGATTGATATACTGATCAAATTCGCGACGGAACTTGAGAAGACTGCCCCAGAGGCTGACGTTGTCGGGGACCTGGTCAGGCATGCCGACTGCACCAAAGTAGATGGCATCAAAGGCCATGAGAGTATCCTTCCAGTCATCGGGCATCATTTTGCCGTACTTCTCGTAGTAGTCACAGCTTGCGAAGTCGAATTCTTGGAATTCGAGGGGGAGATTGTATTTCTTTGCTGCCGCTTGAAGACAGCGGACGCCGTAAGGCATGACCTCTTTGCCGATGCCATCACCGGGAATAACAGCGATCTTGAGAGCCTTGGACATTGAGATGGTGGTGAAGATGTGTGAGAGGGTAAGATAGGGTGAAAAGAAAGGAATTTGTTGAGGATGTTGATATCAAAAATGCAAGACTACTGGCAGTTTTATCAAGCTGAGACTCACGATAACGGCTTGTGAGGAGAAGCCGGACATTGGAAGCCCGTCATGACCCACTTATTAGATCAGTGACTAGCGGACAAAGAAATGTCCGCCGACACTTTTGGTGTATGTACCACAGGCTTTCGGGAACACAACGCTTTCGCCGATTGCAAGGTTTGTCCTTTTCATGATGACAAGTGAGACTCAAACGAATCATGAACATGCTGCGTTACCGATAATGTGATGCTGTCGCTGGGTTTCGTTGCAATTGACTCGGTAGAAGCAAAGGCCGCTATTAGCTAATGCCACCAGTTTGCCTAGAACGATGACGGCATAGATACTCTCCGCAGTTGAAACACCACGCAAACATATTACTCAGACAAACTTGTCTAACAAAGGGCGCTTGTGATATATAATCCCACGATTTGAGTGTCCATCCAGATAATTTCTATCGTCCATTCACTCAACAATACCGCGTCAGCGTTCACCATGTTTGACAATTTCCAGCCCTTTGCAATCCAGACAAAGTCTGACCCAAACGTCACCATTAACGGGCTCAAGAGCGGTGATGCCTCCTCATCGAAACCAGCTCTTCTTCTCATCCATGGCTTCCCTCAAACCCTCCACATCTGGCACCGTGTTGCCCCTCAGATCGTTGATAAGTACAACATCGTCCTAATCGACATCCGCGGTTACGGAAAGTCATCCAAACCAGCCGACATGGAATCATATGCCAAAAGCGCCATGGCTCGTGACTGCATCGATGTTATGGATGCTCTCGGTCACAACGACTCGTTCTTCGTCTGCGCTCATGACCGTGGTGCAAGAGTCGCGCATAAACTTGCTGTCGACTACCCTGATCGCATTCGCAAGTTCATTCTACTAGACATCTGCCCCACGCTTGCAATGTACACAAAGACAGATTTCGACTTTGCCAAGGCATATTTTCACTGGTTCTTTCTCATTCAGAAGGAACCGCTCCCTGAGACACTCATCACCGCAAAACCCAGAGAGTTGGCCGAGATGTTTATGGGTGGTCGACAAGGCGATGGCGTAGCTATCTTTGAGCCTGAGTGTTTTGAGACCTATGCTAAGAGCCTGGCTGATTACGCTACAGTGCATGGTATGTGTAATGATTATCGTGCCAGTGCGACACTAGATCTTGAAGAAGCGCGTCAAGATTTGAAGAACGGGAAGAAGATCAAGAGTCCTTTGCTTATTCTCTGGGGAAAGCACGGGGTTATTGAAAAGTGCTTTGATGCTGTTAAGGAGTGGAAGGACGTGACGGAAGATGGTGTCTTGGTGCAGGGGCATAGTGTTGATTCGGGACATTATATTCCCGAGCAGGTACCTGATGAAGTCGTGGCGTCTATCAAAGAATTTCTAGTATGAAACAGAGACCAAAATCAGATGCCTTGGCATCAGTTACACTTTTGCATCACTACGCTTTGTCGACTAATTTACGAACTGGCAAAGCAAAACACATGCCCCGAACTTTGTGACAGGTACTGATAGAGAAGTCCGGATAGTTTTATTGGAGGCCAAAAAAGGGTTCCAGTCAAATGGGAAAAGATAAGAGGTAATAGGAAGCTCTTATTATAAGAGCCACTACAGAGAACAGGACAGGCGCATTTTAAAAGCTTGATAGTAACGCTTGTAGAACCGTAAACAACATAACGATAACAGTCACGATCTTCATCCGAGAGTCCGTAAAGAGACAAGCTCAATCAATTAGGTTTTCCGCATAAAGTCAATGCTTAAAATTGTCCATTGCTCGGCCATTTTTTTTGAGCTTCCAGCCAGCTGATGGAATGTTCACAACCAATCACAGACCTTCATCGGAGGTCAGTTACCTGCTCAATAGACGCTAGTCCAGTTTAGGGACGGGCATAGCCTCATGAAATTCGATATAGGGTATTTTTGAGTCTGATGTCTTAGGGTACGATACTTAGAGAACTCATCGTTAAGAATCATAGAATGCGAGGTTTGAGATGGAAGCACAGCTCTTTGGCTATGGTCTGCCTTGATGACAAGCCGTCATGTCAGTTTACTATTACGAACGTCATGGTGCGTTCACAGTCGATCATCTTGAGCAGGGCAAAATGATCAACAGAAAATAATGATAGTCGCGACGATGCATCAAATTCCTTCCTTTCCGACGTAATCACACATGCTTCCTATCTTGAAGCTCAGGGTATTCGAGTGGCGAGACATGATTGTCGAAAAGAATACACAGCTATGATATCAGCCAACATCTTTCCCGCATGCTCGTTCATCAACCTTCGCGATCCGGCAACATCCGCTAAGCCTTCGAGAACCCAAAATGGTCACATCGACGATGGATGATGCTGCAGGCAAAACATGCAGCAGGGATCTACCAGTCCAACTTGCATTCCCACCAAAGGAAAAACGCCTCTTAGCAGCTG
Source organism: Fusarium brachygibbosum (assembly GCA_018886245.1). NCBI lineage: Eukaryota > Fungi > Ascomycota > Sordariomycetes > Hypocreales > Nectriaceae > Fusarium > Fusarium brachygibbosum. Next base: position 1,087,483 of record MU249526.1, read on the forward strand.
CAATCACCAACGGGGTGGATACGGTTGGCTGGCGATCATCTGCCAAAGATTACTCTATTACGGACATACCGTGAAACGGATAAGCTCAGGTCATTTTCTGGACGTCAGAAATAAAGGGTATCTTGCAGACCCGCCGGTGTGGTACGTTAATTAAACAGTTGCATCCAATCTAGTGCCCGCGTCGAGTCCCCGTGGGTGCAAGGAACGGCCAAGACAATTGCGCGCATCAAGGCACACGCGCACTGGCACACAAGCTGACGGATGGATCGAACCCAACGGGGAAGGCGTTCGTCTAGACCAGGGCTGGACGGGTATCTCGGATTGTGCCTTCTTGGTATTCGGTATATACTGCTTGGCACGCTTGGCGATGGTGTTGAGAGAAAGGTGAATATCAAGACAGTGGCGATGGATGATCACGAATGAGAGGTAAGATGAAATCCGAAATATCTCGATACGAGGGTCTGGATGCGAATCGGAAGATCATCCGCTGTTAAGGCTGAGAATAAGAAACACTATCAAGGGAGTTATTGACCAGGCTAGTTAATCGAAGCGTGATCTCAAACTCGGTCTCCCAATATGACATGGTAAGGTGGTTTTTATTGCTTTTTCTAGATCACTTTCGTCGATGATGCAGTCATTTTACGCACATTGACATCCTTCACAGGCATCATTGACTTACGGGAACGCCCTAAGAATTCGGAAGTGATCCGATAACTGAAGACGTGGTCGAAAAAGGAAGAGTAACCAGACGTTGGATCTCAGCAACGAAGACCAGACCAAGACTCCCAATCAACAGATAAAAAAAATATAGTGCAGGTTTAGCGTCCGGGGTTCATCGTCCAGTGAGATGACTCCATTTCCCCATGTGGTCGTTTCACTTGTCTAGGCACGTTTCTTTCGCGGGGGGAGGGAGGGGAGGGGATTATGGATACCACCCCCAAAACACGAGGATCTTCTGAACCGGGAACAAAGTCTAGATCCAGACAAGTTCATCGTTTGGATCTTTTCCCTTTTTGTATGGTGGCTGGCCTGGAACAGTCTAACCAGAATAAGAGACCGACGGTGGAGCAATGTCTTTTTGCCATTGGGAGGGAAATGTCTTGTGAATCAGCCTGTGAGCTGAGCTGAGCTCCAAAAGGTCCCATGAAGGAGAAGATGGAATGACAATGCCAAGCAAGAAGGTGGCGTTAGACGTTCCTTTGTAACGGAAATTTGTATGAGAAAAAAAAAAACGGCTGAGAGGGAAAACGTGGTGCTTGATAATTCCAATTTGTTAATGCTCTACACTACTGGGGACAGAAATTGTCAAGTTGAATAAGCCAATGCTCACAGTCAGGCACGTGCTCGCTTGAAGGCCCGGAGCGATGGAGAGACGACCCAGAACAGGCTCCAGATTAAGCATAGACTTTACCTTACAGATAAGCCTAATACTGTTTGATTCCCAAAAGCCTAAAAAATTCTTTGCAGTAGTAGGATCCTCTGATAGTCGTCTACCCATCACAACTCAGGATCAGAGGCACGCGACTCTTTTGCTTCGCCGAGAGATCAGGTCCCCTTGGCGAATCGACCCGAATTTCTTGTCCCGCTGTCGTTGAACTTTTGACCCTTGTTATGTGGCGTGGCGTAGCTCTCATGGATCCTTGCTTTTGCAGTCTCGAAAAAAGTTGACCCTTTCAACCAATCAAATGCATGGAATGCGTTGCGTAGATCTTGCACGTGGGGGAGAGAAAGATGCTCATAGGAAGGGATATGCTTAATTGCTAGTCTCCCCGTACTACCGCCGTCCAACCCACTCACACCACCCCCAGTACTGTAGCTTGTTTCTGGTGTGGACACCAAAAGCGAGTACGTACGTAGACTGACTACATCGACATCAATCGGTAGCCATATCGTCTCACCGAACACACGGAACGCACATGTAGAAAGAGAGACAGAGAAAATGGCTTCTGGACCGTGGTGGGGGGCCATCCTTTAGCTCTGTTTTAGTTTGCTAGGTACATGGAACCCATGGCTGCATGACATGCTAAACCTAAGCTTTCAGTGACTTAAACCTTTTTTTTGCCTGCGTTGCTTCGCCATTGACAGTGTGGCAGATTCTCTTTAAAGTCTCCCCTCAAGACCCCGAACTCTGAAACTTTTCCCCTCTCTCTTCTCTTGAGCATCCCATTCCAACCCATCCTCCTCTGTCTTCCCATCAGACACAAGGCAAGCTACAGTAGTAACATTACTACAGCTTAGCTCTCTCTCGTTGCCTTTTCTTCTTCCCTCTTTTCACATCCAAGCCAATCGTCACAATGGTTCTCGAGGCTTACACTTACGTCTTTGCCATTGGCAGTTGCTTTGCTCTGCTTGAGGCTTACAACAATGGTGCCAGTATGTTTTCATCCCTTCTTCCACCTACCATGCCTCTTCATTAGACTACAGTAACTGACTCTATTCACAGACGATGTCGCCAACGCCTGGGCTACCAGTGTCTCCTCCCGCTCCGTCACATACCGCGGAGCCATGGTGCTCTGCTGTATCTTCGAAATGCTCGGCGCCCTGACCGTCGGTGCCCGAACCGCCTCGACCATCAAGAACGGTATCATTCCCATGGAAGCCTTCCGCGACAACGCCGGCGTCCAACTTCTCGCCTTCGCCTGTGCCTCCGCCGGTGCTTCCACATGGGTTATGTGGTGCACAAAGCACAATGCCCACGTCTCGTCTACATACTCGCTCATCTCTTCGCTCGCTGGTGTCGGTATCGCTACTGTTGGTGCTAGCCAGGTTCAATGGGGCTGGAACGGTGGTCAGGGTCTCGGTGCCATCTTTGCTGGTCTTGGTATGGCTCCTACTATTGCTGGATGCTTTGCTGCCGCCATCTTCTTGCTTGTCAAGTATGTTGTGCACGTTCGCAAGAACCCTGTTCCTTGGGCTGTTTGGACTTCTCCCTTCTTCTTCCTCATCGCTGGTACCATCTGCACTCTTTCCATCGTGTACAAGGGTTCTCCCCGTCTCGGTCTCACTGAGAAGCCTGCTTGGTACATCGCCTCTCTCACTCTCGGTGTCGGCTTCGGTCTCTTCTTCCTCTCTGCCCTCTTCTTTGTCCCCTTCGTCCACGCTGTCGTCATCAAGAAGGACTACACCCTCCGCTGGTGGGATGCCTGGCGAGGACCCCTCCTGTTCAGCCGTCCTCCTCCTCCTGATGCTGAGAACGCTCGCGTTCCCGACTACGCTGTCGTCCAGCACGGCTCCGACATGGAGGTCGTCTCTCACGAGTCTGAGGAGCACAACCCCAAGAAGGTCAGCGATGATGAGATCACCCCCGCTACTGCCGCCAGCTCCGAGAACAACGAGAAGCGACACCTGAACCTTTCTGAGTCCACCCAGGAGGACTACCAGCGAATGGTGAAGGAGGCCGAGGAGATCCACCACTCTAACCTCCGCAAGGGCAAGGGACCTCTCGGCTGGGCCATGCGAACTCTCCACGCCAACCCCATTGGAGCCGGTTCCATCCACGAGACTCACAACCTGATCGCTGTTTTCAAGCGCATTCCTGCCCAGATCGTCGTCGCCTTTCTCTACGGTGCCCACTACGACATTCACACCGCTCAGATGGGTATTGAGGCTACTCCCGAGGGTCGCCGTATGGCCCGCGTCTACGAGCATGCTCCCAAGTACGCCAACGAGGTTGAGTACCTGTACTCTTTCGTCCAGATCATCACTGCCTGCACTGCTTCTTTCGCTCACGGTGCCAACGATGTTGGTAACGCTGTCGGTGTCTGGGCTGGTATGTACGCTGCTTGGTCGACTGGCCGCCCTGCCGAGAAGAAGGCCGAGGTTCCTCTATGGCAGATTGGTGTTGTCGCCGCCACTATCTGCATCGGTTTCATCACCTATGGTTACAACATTATGAAGGGTAAGTCTCAAATTACGTTCCTCGCTCTGAAACATCACTAACTGTTAATAGTTATGGGCAACAAGATCACCTATCACTCTCCCAGCCGTGGTTCCTCCATGGAGATGGGCGCTGCTATCACTGTCCTTGTCTTCTCCCAGTACAAGCTCCCCGTGTCTACCTCTATGTGCATCACTGGTGCCACCGTCGGTGTCGGTCTCTGCAACGGCAGCATCAAGGCCGTCAACTGGAAGCGAGTTTTCCTCCTCGTCTTCTCCTGGATCATGACCATTCCCATCGCCGGTCTTATCGGTGGATGTCTTATGGGTCTTGCTCTCAACGCCCCTCACTTCTAAAAGCACCACGCACTTCTTATGATACCTATTAATGGATTTGATACCAAATCGTTCATTTTATTACCTGCAATTTTATACGGAAATGGGATGGAAAATAGAGGAGCGGGTTCGATTGCATAGAATACCGAGATGGAATCTTTTATAGTACCCTTGCCTTGTCTTATGACTTAATTGACGGAGATTACTCTCTCTAACTCAACTATAAACTTGGTGACTCGATTGAACTTCCTTAATGCGCCTCAAGACTAGCTGATATATCACGGACTGTGACTAAAGTTAAAAAGGTGATGGCAACTCGTCAATTGAGTGACTCCGTTATTAACGTACACTTAGAGAAATACGCCTTTTCTTTCTTTCAATAGAATGGTGTATGGATTATCGACGACGGATCAAGTGTCTTGATGGTTGAAAGGATAGTATATGATAGTTCCAAGTCATTTAGGCCAGTGCATCCTTCATTCAATTCTTGCTCCCTAAATATGGTAATTGAGTTTCTTGAATGGGTCTAGACCATGTATTTAAATGCCTTCGCTACCACCGTAGAACCCCTTGTAGGCTTGTCGATCCAAATGGATGTTGTGCAAACCCCAGAAGTTGGTGTGTATCTTGGCAGGAACTATCATGCAGGCTGAACACTTGGCAAATCTGCACTGGAGTCTCTTGGCGTGCTTATGGTATCCCTCTCCCGCTCCCTGAAAGTTGACGTCTTGGCTGTCTCTTGGCTATGGGGTGGCGTATGGCGGTGTCCGATCCGGGCAAATGCTCGCGTGCTCTGTGATACTCGATGCTGACAGGGAAGCATATCGCAATAAATTCGTCATACGTATCTGCCACGTAGCGCCCGATTGCTAGATACTGTTCTGTTGGAGTTTGAGCTGACGGAAGATAAAAGTATAAATCCCGTTACTGTCTCGTGTGTCGGGTATACATATGTGCCACTGCCCCGGTGACACCGAAGAGGCGTTACGTTTTCGAAATGTATTTGAAAGCGAGGAATCTATTTGAACACGAATGGGCGGAAGACGTACAAGGTCTAGACAAAATCAGATGGTACTACTCGTTGTCATTTGTCCCCATCTTCAAACTTTAGGTTAGCATAACTGTCATTCCCTAGCTGTTCTACATAGGATATGTGAAGTAGAGTTTGTTGAAGATGTACAGCAGAAGCATTGGAATCATGTGGCTTGTATTGTTTTGTAATAGTCTTTACAATTACACAGACTTCAAATAAAGCCTTGCCTAGATAGTTAAATCCCCTTCCTCTTCGAATCTTCGAAAGAGGATCTGCACTTCTGGGTTGACCCTTGCAGCCATACTCCTCAAACATATTTATAGATCATTTATTATTAGAAATTGATTTTAAGAACTGATGAAATGATCTTGATGCACTAGTTTATTATATCTATACTATGGAATAATATTATAATAGAACTTATTCAACGAGTGGATATAAGCTTAGAACAGAAAAAAACACCCAGAACGCCTGTCCCTCTTCTTTTTAACGCCTATTAGCACCACATCTGGACAGGAACACTAGAGACCTGATCCAAGACATCAAAGTCCATACCCCATTGTCTGAAGCTGACAACGATCATGTCGAATGTTTCAAGCTCCGCCTTAACCCATTTAGCATCGTCCAATCGTGGAATATCCGGTACAGCAGTCTGCTTGACCAGGGAATCGGCGAAATGGACATCGACCTCGAGCTTCTGCAGCTCCTTGGCAAGTTGCAGGCCAGGTGAGTTGACAAGATGGTCCTGTCCAGCCTTGAAGCCCATGCCAACAACCAGGACCCTCTTCGCCATGTCAATACCGGAGTCACGGCGCTGGAGCTTTCCACCTCCCATGAGCTCGCCGACAATTCGCTTCGCCATGTTGGCAGGACGCTTATTCATCTTGTCGGCGCAGGCTTCGAGGAGAGGGAACTCGCAGTTGGAGAGAAGATAGTATGGGTTGACAGGGATGCAGTGACCGCCGACACCGAGACTGGGAGTGTAGGGCATGTAACCGAAGGGCTTGGTAGCAGCAGCGTCGGAGACCTCAAAGGGGTCAATGCCAAGGCCCTTGCAGGCATCGGCCATCTCGTTAGCATAGGCAATGCACATCATTCGCTGGCAGTTCTCGTAGAGCTTGCACATCTCAGCAACCTCAGGTTTGGAGACAGGGACGATACTGTCGAAGACTCGTCCATAGAGACGAACGACAGCATCAAGAGAGCCAGGAATTATATCATCAAGACCAGAGACGACCTTGGGGATAGATCGCATAGGAGGCTCAGTTCGACCGGGGTCAATGCGCTTTTGTATGTTAGCATATACTCATGGTGAGACAAGGGCATTGCCTAAGCTTACTTCAGGGGACATTCCGGCGAATAGACCCTTAACCTTGGCAATGGGGCCAAGAAGTTGACGAGTGAGACCAACAGACACTGAGCTCTCAATAACGACAGTACAACCAGGACGGGCCCATTGTTCGACCCGACGAAGAGCACTTTGCAGATAAGATAGATCAATAGTCCTGTCAGATCGAAGAAGAGTAGGGACGGAGATGAGGAAGTGAGTAGCCCTGGCAAGGTCAGACTCATTGGAGGTGAAAGAGACATTAGGTCGAGCTCTGAACTCCCCGCGCAGAAACTCGAGTCGGTTCTCGCTAATGTCAAAGCCCATGATCTCATACTTGGAAGAGAAAGAGTCCACGAGACCTGTGCCCACGAAGCCGACGCCGATCACTGCAACAAGGGGAGTAGCTTCAGTGGGACTGACGATGGTCTTGGCGAGTGATGTCTTGGTTGCTTGACGCTTGGTCTCAGTAGTGAGAACCCTGCGAGGAGCAGGTCTCTGAACAAGATTGGCAGAGATAGGCATTATGGAGAGAAAAGAGATGATGAGTTGGAAAGGTGATTGTGTTGAGATGAGATGAGATGAGTGAGTGATGAGATTGACATTATCGTGCTCAACCCGATCTTCTTATAGCTCATGTCTCGACACTGGAAATGAAGAAAAGAATTCTCTTGAACCTTTTCAGTATTGAATCTTGATACTAAGCAAAAGCGTAAACTTTGCATATTTCGATGGCAAAGTAACTTGCAATGAGTCTAGACTCATAGTACAAACTACACTTATGATGCAACTAGAATGTGTTGACAGGCAAACCGACCGAATATCTGAATTGGGTAAGTTCGTGAAGATTCACACATACCTGCGGTGCCTCCCGCAGCCACTACTAATTGCGGGTGGCAATTACTCTACGGGCAGGCACGGATCCATCTCCGGAGAGAGACACAGGAGGGTTAAGGAATGTTGTGAGAGACTTGTCCCATTTTATTACATGCGGGTCCGGGTGGCACTAAACATACGGGAAGACTTGAAGTTCTAAGCTATAGGGTGAGTAATTACAAAGATTTGTGTGTTGAAATCTATAAAATCACCCGAACGAGATCGGAGGCTTTATGATTTAAGACAAGGTGTCCGAGAAAAGAGATCGGAGGTCTTGTGATTTGAGCCAGATGTCCGAAGTTGATATGGGCTAACAAATCTCTGTGTGAGGATCTCCCGGTTTGCCAAGTGATCACACGTGTGCTTCACATTTGCAGGATCTTAATGGACAATCCATTGCAACCCGGAAACGTCATTTTGACATGTCAAAAAATCCATAATAAAGTCAACAACAGCCAAGGTCGCTTAAACCATAAACAACCATACTAGTCTAAGCGAGCAAACGGCAGGAATTAAAAGGTCATACATGACATGATCCGTGGACGAGATCCTGCACCAACTCTGTCTTAAACCGCCTGCCAAGTTTAATTTTGCCGTTTGCCAAGATCCATGGCACTCTCTAAGCCCACAGGGATCGACCTTATGGACCCATCCCGGACCGTTCTCATCGTCTACCCACCAAATGACGGGCGGGCGCAACGCAGGACATACTCTTTCCGGGCGTGGATCAGCCACTTATCACATAACTCACCAAACTGATCAATCAATTTACAATGCTAGGTGGGTGGGAGCAGTAAACGGGGATCAGCGGGGTGTTTATGAGGACTATTGCATGTGCCTGTTGATCACACATGGCAAGGCTGGGTCCAGGTTGAGCTTGGTTATGTGATCGACAGGGTGTCTCGTATGATCCAGGGTCTGGGTGCCTTTTGCCATGTGGTTGAGAACGGTCTTAGAGTGTTGGTCCGAACATGTTGCCAAATGTAAGAACCTGGAAATGGGGAATCAAGAGCACTCCCATTGTCTACGGTAGTGACGTATACAGGACATAACCCTTTCTGAGTCAGAATACGAATTTGTCTATTCTCCGAGATCTCTCGATCCAAGCGCCCTTTTTCTTAGTTGGCGATCGCCCTCCAAAATCCCCGATTTCTGCACAGACAAGCACCAACTCGGGGCATTTTCTACGCCAGAGAATAAGCATAGACTGGTTGACATACACACAGACCACAGCCAGACCTCCAACAGCTAGTGATCCCAGTACTCTTTTTCCACTAACCCCATTCCCGTCAAAACTATTCATTAAACTCTCTAGTCTGTGGATGAATTAACGGCATGGCACACGGGACATCACGCCCATTCCGGACAGCCACAGGAATGCAAACTCCACTCTGACTCTCCAACACTCGCACGACAAGAATTGATGACCAATTCTGGGTCTTTCTCGACGAAAAATCGAATTTTCCTGACAATTACTATCTACAGTAATGATCATCACCATTTGAGCGGGTAGCGAGTAGCTAGAACGTAGGAGAAGAGCGGCAAACGAAAGAGAGCATGTCGGCGAATTGCGCCGGGGAGAGACTGGAATTCTGCAAGCGATATTTGAACGGGATAAAGACTTGATACCGTTGTCAATATGAAATTTGTTTACACAAACTTCTTGCTTCTGAAGAGCTTCAACTTGGGTTGTCCTTCTTTCCCTTCCCCCTCATGTTCCGAGTCCTTTGTCTTACACTCATTTACCTTGCCGAGACAACCCTCAGTCATGGCCACTCTAAACGCACGGCCTAGAAGTGCCTTGTACTCCTTCGAGGAGAAGAAGGCCTACTTCGACAATGACTTTTCCGACTTGAAAAAGAACATCAACGGTTCTACTATTGCTGAACGACCGCCTATCGACCGTCACAGATCCTGGCAAAATGCATCCTTCTCATCGACAGCTGAAACAGTTATTGGTGATGATGAACCTGAAGCACCGAAGAAGGATGGCTCTTTCTTTACTCTACATGTCAAGAACCCCTTACCACCCAAGACCATCGAGGAGCCCCTATTACCGTCACCCACAGAGAACATCACTCCTTTGTTCAACCTCAAAATCACACCTGCACGAGATCCCCTTCATGCAGTCGACATCGAAAATGATGATGACAGCATTTGCCCCCTGGAGCAAGACCCCAAGAAGGCCAGCCCTACTGTCTCAGTTACTGAGAATCCTGTACAGGCTGCGCCCACACATGCCAACGACACTGTCGAGACATGTGGCTACCCCAAGATTGAAGACCCTGTCGATCCTGCGCGAATCCTTTCCCAAAGAGATCTACGCAACCAAAGAATAGCGTTCATGGGTGTGATCGTTATCATCAACATTTGCATGGCTATCACTGCTTTCTTTGGAAAGAAGAGCAAGCTCATTTTCATTGTCATCCTCTTTGTCAAAAGCAAGGACTTCTTGTCAGCTATTTTGTCTCCTACAGGGATGATGTACCGCGCCATCTATGAGAAGTTCTATCCACCCAAGCCTGTCAGCCGACGTTGGATTCTTTCCCTTATTCCTGCATATTCCGAGAGCGAGGAGCAGATCGTCAAGACCATCTTCTCTCTTCGGGATAACGGCGTCGATCCTCATCGCCAAGTCATGGTTGTCATTCTAGACGGCAAGCCTCGCGACGTGCGATCACACATGACTCGCATGGTTCGCGAGTTCCAACGGCCCTATGTATCCCTCAAATGGAAGAAGGGTGTTCTGAACGTCCTCGCCGGTTTCATGGAAGACGTCCCTGTCATTGTCATCGAGAAGGTCAAGAACGCTGGTAAGAAGGACTCTCTTGTCCTCTGCCATGACCTCTTCAACTACCCTCGCGAGAACTCTCCTTTATACACAAAACTTCTACGGAAGGAAATGTGGGATGAGATTCTTCCTGAGTTGACCAAGGGCGAGGAGTTCAATGGCTTCGATATGGTGTTCTGCACGGATGCTGATTCCACTATTTACAAGGGGGCTGTTGCTCTTCTGGCTAACGCCCTTGCGCGGGATAAGGATGCTATTGCGGCTTGTGGTCTTGTTCTAGTTGAGCTAGAACCAGGTTATGAGTGGTCGTTTTGGAACCTATATCAACAATTTCAGGTATGTGCAGCTGGATAATGAGTGCCAGTGCTGTTTCTGACAATTATCACAGTACACGTTTGGACAATATGTCAGAAGGCGAGCTGAAGGCTTTGTCGGGAAAGTTACATGTCTACCTGGCTGTATCACCATGATTGCAGTCCGACCAGAAATGGCCGGGGCAATCCGCAAGTACTCTGAGCCCGTGACCGGTGAAGTGGTCATCAACCATCAAGTCCAATATCTCGTAAGTCAAACATTATCCACTAGTATTTCTCCACATAGACTAACTCAATACAGGGCACTGACCGAAGACTCACCTACTCTATGCTCTCTCAGGGCCAACACCTTCGAACACTTTTTGTCCCTGATGCTGTCAGCGAAACGGTAGCTCCACAGTCCCTCTTTCACTACCTAAGCCAACGGCGCCGATGGGGCTCCAATGCTTACTTCAACAATTACTTTTACCTTGCTGGCGAGAAGATGATTCCCATCACTCGTATTGCTGCCTCCATCGAGGTTATCCGTTTAAGTCTTGTGTACTACCGCATTCTAAACACCGCTTTATTCATCGCCAGCTGCGTTCGCCATATTACGGCAATCAAGTTGGTACCTATGCTGGTCGTTGGCCAGTTACCTTCACTATGGTTCTTTTGTTCAATCCTCCTTGAGCCCGAGTTGCGCAAGAGAGGACACAAACTCCTCATTGGATACTGCATCAACAAATGCGTTTCTCCTTTCATGAGCGTCATTATTTTCACAAAGGTTGCTACGAACCTGGGTAGCCAGGTATGGGGTGTGTCTGGAGTGACGGCGTCATCAGCGCCTGTTGCTGCCACTTCTGCGTCGACAGATGAAGAAGTAGAAAAGAAGGTTGCGACAGATGCACTTGATGCAGCTGAAAGAGGAGAAGTTGTTGCCTCAATGAAGCAAGATACTGATGGCCTCACGAAGCCAGAGCGCGCTCGTCTTAGAGATGAGCGTGCTGACGTTGAGTAGACCACTAGATATTAGAGTACTAGACTTAGAAGATACCCCGATAATATTTAATGGAATATCTACAACTCAATCCTTGGAACTATTTTGATGAAAGGCGATGTCTAAAAATCTTCATCACTGATCGACCGTCACAGATGAGCTATTGTTACCTTGGGTTAGGGAATCGATGCTACAGCCAAGCAAAGGCCAAACCAGCTAGCATTGTGACCTCAGGCCGATGTAAGCAAAGGGCAGATGTGCCAAGACTCTAATTTGTAGTTACATAAGGTAAGTCACTGGTTTCGTCTGCATGCTGTGAGAATCTCGGTAGTCAAGCTCTTTGCTGCTCAGAGCCCTGCAATAGTTGACACTGTAACTGTCTAAACCAGTCATTAGCCAAGCAAGATCCATGCCCCGCGCCTCTGCATCTCTTCTCTTCTACAGACTTCCTCAAAGGAGTTCTTGGCCTTGTTACCCAGTAGTGGTACTGGTATGAATCTAGACTACTAGACTTTCGCATGCGGTTTATGCATCTTTCGCCAAGTGAAGTGCGATGGCGGAGAGCCGCCAGGCCACCAATGATCAGAACCCACCCGTAAGGTGTCAAATCTTGTTTTGTGCCTCCGAGACAAAAGGTGATATGACGTTAAGCGGCGCCTTCCGAATGGTGCCACCCCCGGACCGATAATGTCTAGATCAGCCATATCCGGACGCCTCACATTCCAAAGCCGTGTCAAAAGTAAATGGTGAGGACCCCCGCGCAAGCTAAACTGTAATTTCTCACAACAGTTATTCTGAGGTACGAAACTTTGTCTGACTTGATCTCGTCCGTTCTAGCCTCTTGTCTCGTTCCAGTCAAGCATTCTTATTCACATCCCCTAAAATGGCTAGCATCACCCGCAGAAAAGTTATATAATACCTCGCACCGACACAAAGTAGCAGAACCTGCTACTCCACGGCCGAATTCATTCCTTTTACGGACTTTCTTTCCGATGCCTCTCCCTCGGCAGTGCTTCTCTCGCTGTGTCATTTTTATTGTTGTGGGCTGTTTTGTCATTGTAGTTGTCACCTGCGGTACGTATTTCGGTTTGAGCAAGAGAAAACGTCACTCGTTCGATTGGACAGCGATTGTGAGCGATCACGGAGATGTTCTTCCTGATTTTAGCTTTGCTGGGTACCACAACTCAGTAATAATACTGCCGAATGGGCCCACTGCCAATATCACACTGGATTTCAACAGTAGTATTGTTGATGTGAAGCCATTGATACAAGAGGCTATTGATAGCATCGCTGCTTCAGGTGGTGGGACTGTTATTCTACCTGAGGGTCGATGGCCCGTTACTGCAGGCATCAATATCACTAGTGATGTTGCTGTCATTGGAGCAGGAGGGGACAAGACGGTTTTGGTTCTACAAGAGCGTCCATCCCAGCCAGTCTTCACTCTTGGCACACCCAATAATGCTACCAGACCTCGGTATGGGTTCAGATCCAACATCACCAACCAGTATCTGCCGATCGGCTCCTCTTCTGTGGATGTCGTCAACAGCGCTGGCTTCGCGGTTGACCAACTGGTTTATGTCTCTCGAAACGCTACAGAAGAGTGGATCAAGGGAAATGGAATGGACAGTCTTGTCCGAAATGATGCTCAACAAACGTGGATACCAGTAAGTAGCGGCCATATCAAATGAAAGGTCATCAACTAACTTGCTGTAGGTGGACAAGAGGATACTGGCGCCCAACCAGATCAGTGGTATCTATGGCAAAAATATCACTCTCAGGATTCCCTTGACGGATAACCTTGACTCCGACTATGTCCAACCTGAGCTGATAGCCTACACTCCACCTTATGTGAACAAGGAGATTGGCATACAAGACCTTGGGATTGAAGTCCCTGACACTTGTTCTGGTGCGTCACTCAGTAACAAAACCTGCAACTCGGCTGCGGTCTACTTTCCATCTTGGACCGTTGACAGTTGGGCAAGTGGTCTTGTCCTCAAAGGGTTCAACAAATTCTTTCAGGTTGATCCAGATGCCTCTCGTATCACGATTCAGAACAGTACAATGAACCGTGACCGGGACGTCGACGGAGCTGCTCTTCCCTTTGACATCTTGATCCAAGGCTCGCAAGTTCTAGTACAAGATTGCGCACAAGTTGGTACACCATCCGCAAGATGTTTTTCTGTTGGTACAGGATCTTTGACACCTGGCCCAAACGCCGTTCTTCGTCACAAGACAAAGTCCGATGTTCAGACAATATATCCTCATCAGAGATGGTCACATGGATTGTTGGTGGAAGAGAGCTCTGTCAAGACTTTGTTTATAGATCGGGGCATCAAGGGTTCAGGTCACGGGTGGTCTATCAATGGCGGAGTCGGTTGGAACCTTGATGGGAATGTTGAATTTGAATCGCCACCACTTGGTATTAACTGGTGCATCGGTTGCGGGGGAGATGGTCATGAACCGAAGGGCAATGCGACATTCATTGAATCGGGGAAGAGAGTTGAACCTCAGAGCTTATTTTTGGCTCAACTAGAGGAGCGAGGCATATATCGACATGATGAGGGAGAGGAGGAGTACAACGAATAAGCATCCCTCATGGCATTGTTTATAAGATAAAAAGTGATCTCATGGCTTTACATAATTTTATTCCAAAATTGCAATAAGATAGACTACAAATTCATTAAATTCTGCTTGAAATGATCTCTGAACTGCTTGTATTTCGTACCTTTATGTCACTTCATCAATACCTTCTCGAAAAGCGACTCTTTTACAATTAGTACCTGGTTTAATTCAAACCGCGTTTAGATGGAAACTTTTTTTTCTGAATATTTGCCATTACTCATTAACAGTAACTATCTACTCTTGGATATCATGATCGTTAAGCTAACACACCTTCTCACCACCTCTCCATTATAATTCTAATCCCTTATGCGTGAGAGATCTGCACCTGGTCCTTGGGGTCTTGCATAGCCTGCTCCACAAAGACCTTGTGCCACTTGCCAGTGCAAAGGAGGTAAGTAGTCTCCTTGACACCAGCCCAGTTCTCCCTCACAATATCCATGGTAGGTCGCGAGAAGACAACATCGATCTCTTCGAGAGTCTTGTTCTTGGTCTCAGGCATGAAGAAGATCTGGTAGATCTCACCAACAAAAGCGATACCACCGTAGAATCCTAGAGCGAGTCCAGTCTTGCCCATAGCCTCCTGCATGGCGGAGAAGTTATAAGTGACGATGAAGGACGCGAGGAAGAGAAGGGCGTCTGAGGTAGTCATTCCGTAACTTCGAAGGTGGGTTGGGAAACTCTCACTAGGGATGACCCATGTGAGACAGGCGTAGGAACCGAAGAAGGCCATGTAGAGGATGAGGCCGGTCAGGTAAAGACCCTCAACAGTGACAAGCTGAGTGGTAACGTCGAACTGGTAACTGACACCAATAAGGACCAAGCCGACGAAGAAACCGGGAAGCATAGTGATAGCCCAGAAACGACGGCCGAATCGCTCCATGAGGAAGATAGCAGGAATAGTACCAATCAGGAGAGATCCACCACCGACAAGAGACATATAGTTGGCCTTCTCCTTGTCGAAACCAATTTGGTTCATGAGAACAGACATGTAGTACATGATGGCGTTGACACCAGTCAATTGACCAAGCAGGATCATAATGTTGGAGTAAACAAGAGCGCGGCGAGCTCGAGGCTCAGTGAAGAGGTCCATCCAGGGGAAACGGCGGTTCTTGGCTCCCTCGACGACAGCAGTCTCTTCCTGAATGACAGAAGCGCTCATGACATAGAACTCCTCCCGAGCCTCGCGGTCCTCGATACCACGGATGCGCTTCCAGACCTTGTAGGCATCGAGGTGGCGCTTTTGATGAATGAGGAAACGGGGACTCTCGGGAAGGAAGAGCATACCGAAGAACATGATGGTGGAGAAAAGAAGAGATGAGCCGAGAATGTATCGCCAATTGCCAGGAACCTTGAGGAAAATGGCACCAACAGCATATCCAAGGACTTCACCAAGAGCAATGTTGAACTGGTACAGAGAGACCAAGTTTCCTCGAATCTTTCGCTCGACAGTCTCGGCGACGTAGACAGGGACAGTACCACCCTCAAGACCGACACCGAGACCCAGAATAACTCGCGAGGCGACAATCATACCTAACCAGTCAGTACAAAGCAGCATACATGGGTTGCAAAAAAGACTTACCAAAGTTGATGGAACCAGCCTCAACAGCAGCACCGATAGTGTACAGAATAATAGAAATAATAATAGCTCCCTTTCGTCCAAAGTACTCGTTCGCAGGTGATAGCAAAAGTGCACCACCGACAGCACCAAGAGGCATACCAGAGTTGACGAGACTGTTCTGCCTCTCAGTCAGACCGAGATCATCGGGCAGGAACAAGTTTGCACCGCTGATGAGAGACTGGTCGAGACCTGAGAGAAGACCACCCATAGAGGCGAAAGCGACAAGCAGCCAGGTGAAGTGCTTGGGGTTAGCAAACTGGACTTGGAAGAAACCAGTTTCCAGACCACCGGCTGCATCAAGTTGACGCTCCATATCGTCGATGAGGTCGTCAATTTCACGACCGCCATGGCGAGCGACCTCGAGAGCCTCAAACTCGGCTTTCTCTTGGCCCATGGCTTTCTTGATCTCGTCCTTCTCGCGATCGACCGTTGTGGTCGAGTTCTGTCGACTCTGCGCCATGATGAATAATTTATGTATATCCTCAAGCGATTCTAATAATAAGGGAAAATTGTATGAGAAGGTGTTGCATGTGAGGTAAAAACACCACTGTCTTGGTTCATTCCTGGGAAGATGTTGATCTGGAGCCCCCAGCTTTTTATATGTGGTTCTGTATGCAACCCGCGTTTATCCTACCCCAACCCACATTTTTACCCAAACCTGGAGATTTCGTCTCCAGAGAGTCAGTCATTAGACTTTTCCGGAGAATGGGCAGGCTTTGTTTCGCCATGGGGCACCGCAAAATGCAAACCCCATAAGTTGAAGGGATTGTGATGACGGTAGGACCGAGAAACTGGCCGGTAAGGCTCCATCGAGAGATGCCGTCTGAACCGATTTGGGTGGAGCTGTTTTTCAGCATTTGGTTGGGCATCTCTACGCGATCAATACGCGCTGTAACGGTCTAAGAAGAATGCAACGGCTGTAACATGATTTTTCAAGTTAGCTGACTCGCAAGCCGACTTCTGATTGTCGTCGAGCCATTCAACTGGAAGAAAAGATTCGTTACTGCATTCTCGGACCGGCAAAAAGGCCAATCAGATGGTCCTTCACTCACTTAAACGACATCCACTATCCCAACTCCTGTCAAAGATCTACAGACACTAGAGACGGGTTTACTTTGTTCCTCTTCTAGAAAGCTTCCAAGTGCAAGTCATTTACGTCACCAGGAAGGCCGTTTATCCGCCAGCTTGCCAGCTTCGCAGAGAAGGCCGGTTGACCGTCACCCTGGTTGTCGTCTGCTGGATGTTGCCTCTCCACTGTTCGGAAACCCATCTCGTAATGAGGTCCTTGATGCATGACTGGTGAAGAGCCTAAGCTCTGGGAACAAATGCTCCTACTGTGGCATGATTAGATTTTTACGTATCGTGAGATATGAACCTGCATGCTGTTTGCTGTAAGGCTTTTGCGATTATTCCCGTGCCAAGTCATAAACTCGTGGCAGGCTAGATTGATTGTACAGAAGCGCCCGCCCACTGCAAGCACTAAACCCCTGAGATCTCGCCATGATTCAGCCGCATCTCTTGGCTGAAAATCTCTGAAGGACGATAAATAAGGTCCTGGATGTTTGACTACCCTATGGCTGAGCTTCTGAGTAATTATCTTGTCTGCTTCACGAATGTATTCCGATACATTATGTGACATATGGTCACTATTTCATCACTTTATAGCAATAGAACAAGATTAAACCCAGTATCTTGGTGATACAAATTAAGCTTGCATACATTTTGCATTAATCGTGGTGAAATAGAAGACGTTGGAAACTCTGCAGCGGACGATCGCGTGTCCGAAAAAACACAGCATTTAGCGAACGGACCCAATTGCACCACAAACCCACAAATCAACCTTAACGTCCCCAGGGAGAAGTTTTCGTGGGGATATGCTTGTCACCACTTTTCTCTCCTTTGGATATGTCAATGGTTGGCTCGTCGTTTCGACCATCGGCCCGTTATCAACAAAGAGGCAGATGACTGAGACAAAAACTCCACAATCGCGACCATAACGGAAAGATACGGGCCTGAGTATAACTTCATCTTTTCTACCGACATGCCATTTTCCGGAGAACGAAGATATCACGGGACCGCTCTGACCCCCCGCGATTCTGGGTAAAGGGCCGATTCCATCCCCGGAAACAAGCAACGAATCCCCATTTTTGGTCCCAGCAGGGATTGTTAGGCAGAGACTTAACAACCGTCCATCGTGTGGGATGTAAATTGTAGGTAATGAGGAGACCAGTCGTGCCATGGTTCAGTGCAGTGGTAAAACTAAGTTAGTCATGCAATTTATCTACGGCTACTTTCGGAGCCGATGTTGAAGTTCTTGGTTTTATTTGGGGCACGCGAGTCGGAACTTGTACCGCTTTGGGCAGTAATAAGAGCTGGCCGAGGGATCCACTGGTAATAAGACAGAAATTATTTGCTTGCCATTGAGCATTGACTGATCAATCCGTCGTTTCTTGTCCTGAAAATCTCGTACAATTGTGGAGTCAGAGAATTAGCACGGGATCTGCAGAATTTGCTGAAGACAAGAGTCTCGTCAACCTTTGCAGAAGCCCTTGAATCTCTCTTGTCAAAACAGAACCTCGAGCTGAAACTCTCACCTAACCCAGGAGATGAAAACCTTTTTAGTCGTCCCGTAAGCCACTGCCGCATTTCAATCTTCAGCCTCATCAGCCCTACCGGCTGTTGTGCTCTTGGCCACTCACTAAGCCTTCTTGGCCCTGCCCCTAGCATCCCTAACTCCGACGCCAAGGACAAAGCCAAGGCGCAAAACAGTACAAATTCCCGTAACAATAACACTGAACCAATCTTCCCATCTCCAATTTGCAAACGCGAGATTTCCCTCCATCTTCATGCCGATGTAGATAGCCGTGAGCATAGTGAAGTCAGCCGGCAGAATAGCACCCTGGACCATCTTCCAGATATTGACGTCGTGGGTGTAGCGCAACAGCGTGCACATAAGAATCAGATACGACGTGCCCATGCCGCCGATCTGGTATAGGTACGGCGCGAAGTGTGCGTCAAGTGGGTAGTTGACGAAGAATGCTTGCATTGCGAGCTTGTGGTCGAGGAAGTTAACCCACATTCCCACCAAGGTCAGGGCAGGGTCTACCCAGAGAAACCAGAGGGGGTAGATAGGATGGATTTTATCGGTAATCGCCATTTTGATAACTTCTAAAACTAGTAAACTAATTGTGATGCGAATAGTGAAAAGCACATACTTGATCCAGATCAGGGTACCAAGGGACCTTCTTATAGTTGTTGGGGAATGTCAGCAATGTCAGATTTACCATAAGCACATTACCACCGCGTCAGCAAAACTACCCAGGTCTTATCAACAAACAAACGTCGATAGGCCATGATTGGCTACCCCTCATTGTGCCAAGGTAAGTGGCTGGCTTTGAGAGGCGAAGGAACAAGCATGACATGAGCAGCAGGATTAGCATACATGGGGTTTAGTTAGTTCTCTCAGCAGATTACAACGCGGAGAAATTGGCATAACACATTCTCAGATCCAATGTAATTCGAAGTATCTACGATGTTTTTAAGAAAATAACCTCGCGTAATTGTATAGCTAGTGGATATGAATATTGTCTCTAAATGGGAAGAATAATGAAGAGTAGCAATGTTGGAACTATAACCCCAGAACCACAACACTAGCAAGGTACTGTTGACATAATTTTAAAATGTTCCTGGAACTATTTTATATATCTAAAGCCAATTTTCTTGCAATGTCGCTGTTTGCTGCAAAGGCAATGGAACCTGGTTTGGGAGAAAGCGCTCCACTGTGGCAGTTAGTAACACGTCAGTTATCATCCTCACTTGTCGCCACGTTTGACTTTCCCATCTCAATCCAAGGGATAGCAGGAGCCAATATCTTGTTTGGCCCGTATTATGGGATATATCCGTTGTATGTGGCTACGCATTTCATTATACTAAAGGCACTTTCGGACCAACCCGAGTCCACAGAAACCTAGGGACAAGAGGCAGTCAGTGGAGTTGCAACAGTAGTGAATGAGCGCAGGGTAGAGTTGCGGTAGTGTTACATCGGTAGTCAATAGTCCATATCGGAACGCTCTGAGCCTTGCTTCAGCCTTTTAGACTTGGTTGGTTCGAATGAGGGTCCCGCCGATATGAAGACCCTAACGGCTCATGTTGCTTATCGATTTCTGCACATTTAAGTTGACTTCATAAAGAGATATTTCTCTACGATTCTCAAGGTTGTTGCGATGAGTTGGCTTAATCATGAGTTCTAGAATTCCCTCGAGATCTCACCATTAACATCCATGTACAACTGTTCAAAGACCGATGAGTAGAGGAACCTTCGAAAGATACTGATGGAGGTTTCAAGATTGCTGAAACTATTTTGACAGGCTGTCCAATGAGGTTGGAGGTCGCGAATTTCGCGACAGATAAAGGAAGTTTACGCATCGGCCCTGCACAATTGTAGTGCGGATATTTCACTAGGGACATTGTACCCCCTCGCATTACAGAAGGCATGAGAGGGATGAGGGAAGCAGACAGTTGCCCATTTCATAAATGCAAGATACGCCAAGACCATCAGATACTGTCTGAAGTTGAAAAGGTTGACAAGTGCCGTGGGTGTCCCAAAGTTGACATATTCTACCCTATAACTCAGTTACTTATTGCATGCGTCGGCATCCCGGAGAACCCGTGTCCAGGAAGAGATGCAATAGATTGGCATAGTTGATGAGGCCAAATGAAGCACTCGAGACATATTCGCATGAGCGAGTTGGCAGACCAAGACCTCCATTTAGTGACATGCTGTATTCTGGTAACTTAAATCTCGAGTTAGAATTTTGACTTGTCTACAGGAAGAAGGTGGTTAGCAGCTTCAGGATCCAGGTTTCTAGAAAGTTGCCCTACGATAACCGCTCAGGCGAGGTCTAGATCACCTCATCTAGATACGCTGAGTCGACATGGCTTGGCGACGAGGACTTGCAATATCACACTTCGTATCTCTTTTTGGCAGATATAGAACCCAGTTAACACCGGAAAGGAAGTTTCCCGGCCTCGGCTTAAGACTCCTATTGGTTGGCAGCTCTATTACTGGTATCCGGAACTCTAATTTGCTAAGTTTAAACTCTCCCGGGTTATTCAGCAAACGGGAAGCCCACTTAGGCTGAATTACTCCTTGTCGAATACAAGGAACACGAGTCTTTAGGAACTAGGGATACCCGGTGATTGTCCATTGAGCATAGGTAAGCTTAACTGTGTAACTTAAAGCATGATCCGACTTGTGTTTGACGCTCTTCCTCAATTGGGATCCAAATCTTCAGGAGGCACTACACGCATGTAGCTGACTCGTAGGCATTATTTGAGAATAAGTTGAGGGAAACCAGTTTCTCGTTCTTCAGCCTACCGTCCTCGCCTTAATGCCATTTAGAGTTCGAATCCTGGTTTCAGTTGGACCCTGAATAACACGTCAAGTTTCAATGGAAAGAAGAAGTAGTGGGGCGTAATGAGCATGAAGAATCTGCCATTGGCTAACATGATGGACAAGACCGGGCATTGCCGACACATCCTAGCAACCATGCACTAGTGACCTAGATTATCCCTGTTGATAGCACGTTTGAGACTTGGGATAACTCAGGTTCAATACTATATCGGTATTCACTGCAGATTTCTAAAACCTCATTTTCGCCAAGGTGTATTGAAATAACCTTAAACATACCACAAGCAAGGTTCGACAAGGGGGGAACCGTCCACAAGTTGTCTCATCTTCAGACGACCCGATGGACAGACAGCATTGCATTAGACATGGAAACGACGATACCATCAGTTAAAAACAGTAAAACCATGATTGCACAGGGGTATAAAAGGCGAAGCCTTCCTCGTACTTGCTTCTCATTTCCTCAGCAGCTCAGTTCGTTTCTCTTCTTCCATCTCAACCTTTCGCTTCATCACCACAAGTTCAACCAATTCAAAGTCTGTGACTTTTTTACCATTCCATTCTGCAAACATGCCTTCTTTAACTACCATCGTCGCCGCCATGGCCGGGTGCTCTGCCATTGTCAATGGCGCTGCCGTCCCTGTCGAGAGTGGTCTCAAGACTACCACGCTCCAGCGTCGAGACGTGGCTAAGGGCTCTGATCACATCCTGAGCAAGCGTGAGCCGGTCACTGTGGCCATCCTGACCGCGGCTGGTACCGCGGCAGCCACCGCCATTGTCACTGAGGCTGTCAATGCCGCTGTTTCTTTCATCGGTGACATCAGCAACTTCGACGCTGGTCGCGAAGCTTTCACTGTGCAGACCACCGAGGCCATGATGGCCAACAACCCCGACCCTGAGCGCTTCCAGGCTGCTGCCTGCTACAACAAAGCCTTCTCGGTCGCGGACCCTGCCAACATCGACGGACAATCCTCCGTTGAGTTTAGACTCGGAATTCTCAACACTGATTACGAGTGCATGTACATTGCTGCACCCAACCAGTTCTTCACTGAGGGTGACGGTGGCTTGATCAACGTAAGTTCTAACATAGCCACATACAGAATCATTGGGCCACCGCTAACAATCATCCGAAGCTTTCTTTCACCCATACCGACCGATGCACCTTTGATTCGGAAACCGCCGATCTCACCTGTGTCTAAGTGATAGCGGATGTTTGGGGGAGGAGAAGGACCTTTACATCTGCGTTATGATGGGAAGAAATGAGGTCGGACAGTGGAAGTCATAGTCAATGTATTCAATTAGAAAACTCGAGAAAGCCTTGCTTGGAATAATTCAGAGTCTAAGCGACCCGCTACCAGATGAGCCTTCATCGATGCACACGGATTACCTTCCAGTGATCTTTAGATCCGTACTATGCACCATCGCCAACCCTCTTCCCTGAATGGATGGCGGAGTTGACGATAGAAACGCAAATCAAGTTTCGCAATAATATAGTTGTTGGAGCATCTTTGACTTGCCGGACAAAAGTCATATCAGCTCAATGTATCGAGTTTCTCTGAACTTTTGAGGCAACTCTACTGTAGGGATTTGCAGTATTGAGAATACCCTGCAGATACTTGAACACTTGGCCAGTAGCTGTTCTTCACCATCTTATTAACTATTTTATTGGCTGAAGGCCAATCGCCACCCCGATAACGATAGGAAAGATATAAGATTTTCCAACCTCTTGACTTTCCATAGCATGAGATAATCCGGTCAAGAACCGCGGGGCCCCGATCATGTTATGTCTTGGTCCACTTTGGGGCGGCGACACTAAGCCTCCCTCGAATTAGTGGCAGCTGAATAAGCTCAAGTCGCACGGAGCTACGGACCCGGAGCCGTCTCCCGAATCCGGGGATCTGATAACATTATCTATACCGAGAATGCTCCGTACATTCACTTCGGTATATAAACAGTCCTTGACATGCTTTCTCTATCGGTCTGAATTTCCCTCTAATACCCATCTACATACTTCAAGAGTAAGCTAAATCTTCTACTCTTGTGTTGTCTCACAACTAACATGTCCAGTGTCTAACAACAAGATCGTTCCTCTCACTATTATCAAGGGCGCTGGCCATGAGCACATCCCTATCCCAGAGGGCGAATGCGCAATTATTGCCGACTTTCACTCTATCAAGTCACAGAGCTCACACTCTACTCCCTACTTGACTACCGGCTTCTACAGAGTTGTCCCCGGACCCACGCGATATGGCGAGTACGACTATGAGGAGACTAAGTATGTTCTCAAGGGCCAAATCGACATCACCGTAAGATATGACTTGCTCCGTTCACTTGAGAATATATGGTTCTAATAGCTCATGCAGGACGAGGCTACTGGCAAGACACATCATCTGGTTGCCGGAGACTGGGCCTTCTTCCACGTTGGATCTAAAGCCCAGGTTGGTCAACTCCATCTTTTCAATCCTTGAACATAAATTGATCATTTTCTAGTTTTCAACCAAGACCGAAGGTGTTGCATTCTATGCCGTTACCCGACCAATGAACGACGGTCACCCCAACCTGGTTGGCCGTGAGGAAAGCACCTCCAAGTTGTAAATGCCGTGTTATTATAGCCTGTTAATGAATAAAAATAAATCTCTTGCACATATAACTCTCTCCACAGTTCTTCTGTTGAGAAGAAGTCTCATCTGCATCACTACGGTAGTCTATATATCTGGTTCCAGGGCGAGTAAGCTATGATAAAAAAGCATCCTGAATAAGATGTCACCGCTACAAAACTGTCACTATACTTCTATTACAGAGTTACTTCATCTTCGGAAAATTCAATATATGCTCTGATGGCCTTTGTTCTCAGCGTCAAGGGGTCTAACAGACGCTCGACTACCTCTACATCTAGTCCTAGCCCCAAGATCCTAAACCTGTCATGTTGTCCTTTGTCCTTCAACCAGCAATCTCTACATGCCATCCCATGAATGGAATATAGCAATTAACCACTTTCAATCCGCTGGATGACACTAACCTGCTCTGCTAAACATTAAGAAAACCCTCTTTTCACACAGCCATGCTGTCCTAGGCTAAGCTTAACATCCCTTGTCAATAATATGAAGTACAGTCTGAAAACACTTGAGTTGCTAACCCTAGAAGGGTTTGTGTCTGACCGTATTCTGCTGTTACCATTGCGCTGTTTCTTAGCACTACAGCATCCACAACAGCCATCCCTAGAACCCTGTCGAGCAGTACCTTCATGACAAGGGACCTGGTTTACAACACATACCCTCAGAGCTGTTGGTTCTCAACGCAGCAGGGTATAAATTCCTGCATGTCATAGCGGAACAGGGAAATTCGGGCCTGGTCGCCACTTTTATGATATGAAATTGCTATCATGATTTCCAGATCTGTGCATTACTGCGATTCACGTCAACTTCTTTCCCCTCGAGGCACTAGTCATGTATCCCTTTTGTCTCTTCCTTCCTTTATTAACTACTTCTTTTCTCTTATCACAACGCAGAAAAGGTCGGATTTACCATACAAAATGAGCGCTTCAGGTGATTGGGGACCAGCGCCGGCTGGAATAGATCTTACCGAGACCAAGGACGGGGAGATTCTAAGGCCTGTCATAGCCCTGATGACACTTGGCATTCTCGCAGTAGCACTTCGACTGGTTGCTAGACACAGATCGGGAACCAGTATTGCTATTGATGATTATCTTATCTTGCTAGCATTGGTAAGTCACAGTGTTCGCCAACTTCATCATTTCAGATACAGCGACTGAACTATGACAATAGGTATTCGCTTTGAGCACGGCAGTCCTTTGCATCATGAGTATCCCGTATGGGGGCGGAAGGCACCTGTGGGTTGTAACCTTTGCCGAGTTCACCACATTATGGAAGATGACGTACGCTTTTGTACTGATTTACGCAACCACCGTGACTCTGACAAAGGCGTCGATCTTGCTGTTCTATCGACGAGTATTTGGTATCAATCTAACTCATCGCATTTGTATGGGCCTGGTTATCGGATATTGGGTGGCCATCATAATTGCTTGGTTCACCGGCTGTCGACCTGCGAGCTTTTTCTGGGAGCAGTTCACAAACCCCGAAGCCAAGGGAACATGCATGAACACATCCCTTTTCTACTTGGTTAATGGCATCTGCGCTATGCTGATTGACATTGCCATCCTTTGCGTGCCAATTCCTACCAGTAAGTAATGTAGGTAATGGTGACAACGACATAGCCCTCTGATTGACAACCTCGACAGTCCTCAGACTTCAAATGCCAAATAGTCAAAAGGTCGCCGTGGGAGGAATCATACTTGTTGGTGCTTTGTAAGTACTCCTGGGGCCATTGCAATAATTCCCGCACGGGCACGTACTGATATTCAACTTTAGTGTTTGTGTTGCAAGTATCGTCCGAATCGTATATATGGATAGGCTGGTCAAGGCAGAGGACTTCACTTGGGCTATGGCTCAGGTATTTATTTGGTCTTGTTGTGAGCCTCTAGTCGGAATCGTGTGTGCCTGTCTACCAACCTTCGGTCCTCTGTTGCGAAGGTGGTTCAGGACAGTCACATTAACAGCCGAAGGCAATAGCAACTCCAATTCCTGGGGTTGGAACAAGCCGAGGAGTCAATGGAAGCCATATCATGGCGGTTTCAAACTACGCCAGGACGATGAGCTGGAGCTGACTATCGATGTTTCCCACGGAAATGATCAGTTCGAGAGTCAGGGAGGAACCAGCATCCATGTGCAGAACGAGTTCACCTGGGCCGATGCTAATGAGTCGGTGGGGTCCCAGAAATAGCCTTAATCCCGGTAGTCTTTCTTTATTTTCCGAAACGTTTGATGAAGGCTTGAGTCTTGCACACACTTCACAAGAGCATGTTCAACTGTAACAAGAAGGGTAGGGATTACCGTTCGCTGTATAACACTTTTCTTCTTTATAGGGGAAGGCTCAATATATTAATACTTTGGTTGTCAAGGGGGTAACCTTGATCTATCTCCACGGACATATGCAATAAGATTCAGAATGAAGTTCAATGGATGGAGGCACATATCTACAGTGATGCACTGATGCCTACTCAAGGAACCCAGCAAGCATTGAATTCAATGAAAGAACTCAACGCTCATGTTATGCGTATTACTCTATCCACACAGGGCATGAAGATTGTTTGCCATTGGCTATGGGCTTGCTAACGATCCCTGGCTTCTTTTCCTCCTTCAGCCCTCAAAGTAAATATGTCATGGTCCGCGCAAGCTCCAAAATCCCAAGATAAGATGGGCCTTGCTTACCGATCAGGCGCGCTCTGCGCATGAACTTCAAAAGATGCTGTGCCGTGGGGTTTCAAATTTTGTGATCAACCAACACCCAAAATCCTACGAATAGAATGAGGCAAATCTCGGGTAATTTTGCGGCGGAGACTCTCGGCACAGGGATCATCTCGGAATTGCAATCCGGAAATTGACTAACGGCGGGGAACTGTGTGTATTGTCCTGTATCAACGTGACCAACAGCCAACAACCAACAACGAAAATAACCAACAGCCCTTTACTCCGTAGTAGCAAGGTAGGTGAAGGGAGCTGCGGCGGAAGCAGGGGTCTGTTCCCCGTGTGAGAACCCGTGTGCTTAAGACAGGCGGCAGCCATCAACTGTCACATTGGTTCTGGGTCTTGACGGAGAGGTCGAATTGATCAACCAATGCCAACGTTTGCTACAACACCAGCATCGCTCAGAACTGATGGTGTGGATAGCGGAATGCTGCACGTCCAACAAATGATCTGCATCTCGTTGGAGGGCCACTGTTTCGGCTACCACTTTTTTTTTACCTAAACGCGTTTAGCCAAGCTCAAACGACTGTTGGCCGTAGTTACTGAAGGATTTGTCCGTGCCGTTACGAGCTTTGACAGATGGGAAGCGCTGACGATGGGTATCGAATCACCACAAAGATTAACTGGATCTGTCCAAAGTCTGACCTGTTGCTATCTCCTGAATGAACCTTGGAAATATGTATGCCTTCTATTTTTCTAGCAGCCATGCACGTCCAAGGGGTTCTTCATTCCTCCCCGCAGTGTATGGCGCAAGCAATTCTTAGTGGATGCTCTTCGACTGAGGGTCGGACTTGGTCACTATACGTAGGACAACCTCCGAACTGGATACTCAGTCAAGAGTGACCAGGATCTAATGATCTCGAGTCGTACATAAATTTATCAGTACCAAAAGTAGTTTTCTTCATCATATTCTTTGTCCCTCTCCGTTCATTTCGTTTCTTCGAACCACACGAAAGACGATATTGGCATCATGTCTCGTGCCTCGATCACCGATGACCCTCTGCTCGAGCAGCCCGCTTTTGCCCCCACAGGAAAGATGCGGGTGGTCTGTGTCGGCGCTGGATTCTCGGGTCTACTTGTTGCGCACAAAGTTCAACACGAGCTGAAGTTGGAGGACGAAATTGACTTGATTATTTATGAGAGGAACGCGGATATTGGTGGGACTTGGTTCGAAAACACTTATCCTGGTGCCGCTTGGTGAGTATCTGAGAATCAGATAAGGGTGATGAACACTAAGATCTTTCCTTTGACTGTAGTGACTTCCCTGCCCGTGAGTTTCACTTGCTATGTGATTAACCCTACTGGCTCGATTCACTGACATGGTCTAGACGCTTACGTCTTTCCATTCGAGGGAAACCCGGACTGGAGCAGATTCTATGCGGATCAAGAGGAGATACAGGGCTACATTAAACGCACCGCAGAAAAGTATGAATTGACCAAGTATGTACAGCTCAACACGACCATCAAGGAAACGATCTGGGATGAAGAATCAGGAAAATGGAAAATCAAACTTGAAAAGGGCGGGGAAGTCAACGAGGACGAGGCAGACTTTGTCATTAACGCATCAGGATTCTTGAAGTAAGCTTTGCGACGAGACATAGCAAACACCAGCATACTGACTATTGTATCAGCAAGTGGAAGTGGCCAGATATTCCAGGTCTCTTTGACTTCAAGGGCAAGCTCATGCATAGCGCAAAATGGTATCCTTCCAATATGTGCTACGTGTGGTCTTCCTTGTTAACCATGGTTCAGGGACAATACTTATGACTGGACTCGTAAAAGAGTGGCTGTAATTGGTAACGGGGCTTCTGGAATACAGCTTGTGGCCGCCATGCAGCCCAAGGTCAACGAGCTTGTCAACTACATGCGTCAACCTACATGGATCTCGGTCAACTTCTTGATTGAAAAGGCTCCTGATGGTGCCAATCGTGAGTACACTGAAGAACAGAGGAAGCTATGGCGAGAAAATCCACAGGCTCTTCATGATTACAGGCAAGAGCTTGAAAAGTCGTAAGTCTCCCTGCTGCCTGTCCGTGCACTTTGCTCAAGGCTCCTGCTAATCCGATACCCTCAGAATCAATGCTTTCTTCTTTGTCATGTGTCTTGACCACCCCGCACAACCATACTATGAAGGACTGTGCAAGGAGCGAATGCATGCTTCCATGAAAGACGACCCAGAACTTGAAAAACGAATGGCTCCCAAGTTTAGGCCCGGATGCCGTCGTATCACACCAGGCGACGGCTACCTTGAGGCTTTGCAAGAGGACAACTGCCGTGATTGTTGGGACCCTATCAAGCGTATTACAGAAGATGGAATTGAGACGGATAAGGGAGTGGAGAAGTTCGACCTCATCGTATGCGCTACTGGATTTGACAGCTCTTGGCTCCCTCAATGGAAACTCGTGGGCCGCAACGGCATCACTCTTGAAGAACTATGGAAGGATGACCCTGAAGCTTTCTATGCGTCTATGGTCAGCCATATGCCTAATTACGCCATGATAAATGGACCCAACGCTGCCATTTCTCATGGTTCTGTGATACAGCAGATGTCCTGGACTGCAGGCTTCATCCTCAAATGGGTAAAGTACATGAACCGTCACCAGATTAAGTAAGCAACCTTGATCATTGGCTTTGGTATCATCGCTGTTGAGGCATAGCTGACAATATCTTATTAGAACTCTGTGCATCAAAGAAGAAGCTGTCAAGGACTATAACGCATACACCCAAGAGTTTCTCAAGCGTACCGTCTGGTCGGGCGAGTGCCGTACTCTATATAAGAATGGTCGCTCCCAAGGTCGTATTACTGGTGTGTATGCTGGATCAGTTGTTCACTTCCAAAAGGGACTAGAGGAGGTCGGAGGTGAGCATTTTGACATGACATGGAGATACAAGAACCGGTTCCTCTGCCTTGGTAATGGCACAGCGGAGACCGATGAAATGGGTGCTGGTGATCTAGCACCGTACTTCGCAGCGTATGCGCCTATTTCAGAGAAGTAATACAGTTAGGCCGGCTTCCATCTAAAGTCATACATGTACAGAACTGAAATGTGTGATGACAATGGCTGTCTCTGCCATGCGACTTCTGATTTCATAAAGAACACCACATATCTTACAAGTTTTTTTTCCAATAGTTGTTTTTCTCGGTCCTGTTATTTCATCAGCCAAACCCAGTTGTTGGATGGCATGATCCTGGCCACGATATATTCGGTGAGATATTAAAGTGATAACACGAGACGCATGGTGGGGTCCACGCGGAGATTCTTAAACCAATGTGGGGAAATACCATCAGCCCGCGGAGTTGCAGAATCCTGTTCCTGACTTTAGCTTCTATACGTGGCCTGACAGCTCTCATCAGATGGTGACCGTTTGACTTGCCGGTCTTGCAAAAGACATAACAGCTGTCGATAGTTCTCCACGAATCGAGCCGTCGTATGATTAGATTGACCTCGGGTCATGGCGCCTTCATTTCACCGAGAGACAAGGTCACGCCACGAACCCAAATATCAGGACATGGTAATTGGCATAGCCATTATTCGTTGACCATAAGGCTCTTTGGTGTTACTAGTCGGCTGGACGGTCAAGTTATGCGTCAGTAGCTAAGTCCCTTGCAAAGTATCGGTCAACTCACCCAAACCGAGACTTATATCACGTTTGGGCTCAGGCATTGACATTATCAGCTGCGGTAAAAGTTCATGGATCGTCAAGTCTGTATTTACTTTCTATAGTCAGTCTAATGTATGGCGAGAAGCGGCAAGCCAACATCAGTTCCATATCCTACTACATAACCACGCTGGCTGGTGAGGAAACCGGCACTGATCCCACTCTACTTTCCTCGTCCGTAGGCGAATTCTCCTTCCTGTAGGATAGCCAGCGCATACGTGAGTCCACAACGGGGCCCTGGTACTCGACACCATCGACCTTGACAGGGTCTTCCATAGCCAGATACATGTACCAGTAGTACATACCAACAAACATGCCACCTCCGATAATATTACCAATAGTGGCAGGGATCATGCCTTTCCAAATATAGAGACCAACAGTCAAATCAGGAGCCTTTAGCCAAATGGCCAGAGACATGTAGAACATGTTGGCAACGACATGCTCAAGGCCAAGAACGACGAAAGCAAAGATTGGCCACCACATGCCAATGACTTTGGAAGCCAGATCTTTTGCCTGGATCCCAAGAAAGACAGCTAAGCACACCAACCAATTGCAACCGATAGCCCTCAGAAAGATTTGATGAACTTGAGGCGCGATTTGTTTCTTTGTGGCAAAAGAGAAAACCACTTCCTTGTAGGGGTCTGCATCAAAGACACCGCCATCTGCGAGCAACGTCAGTCTTCATATTACGCACAGAGAGTGCGACGACTTACATCCCATGATGATAGCCATAACAAACAATGATCCTGCAAGATTGCCGAAAAAGCAAAGGAACCAATGCAGCAGCATTTTGTGAATGCGCAGCCGGCCCTGCAGAACAGCCGTCAAGGTGAACTAGTTGATGTTAGCAACAATTGCCATCATTCATAGTGGCACAAATCACCATAGTTGTAGCAGTAAACAAATCCGCGCCAGTAAGCACCACAAGCACTAAGCCAAGGGGGAAAACACCTGCGCCGAAAAGCTTGACCAGGCCGGGCGCGTTTTCAGCATACCACGGTGCAGTCATGGCGCAGAGTGAAACACCACAACCAAAACCAAGAAGACAACCTGCTGAGACGGCGGATAGGAAGACCTTGTCAGGACGCATGTTTCCTCTTTTGACGCCAGATCGAGATACAAGCTCAATGGTTTCTTGTGGCGTATAGGCCGCCAAATTGGAGATGTTAACCACCAGTGGGTTACTCATGGTGGTGAGCTTTGGATGTATTTACTTCGAGAATGGATAAATGAACTGAATCGCTTCAATGTTTGACGAAAAGACAATTAAGGAATGTCGTCAGGTTTTATCTAAAGGCAGTTGGCTCTTATATATGGAAGACTATCGCAGGCCCAACTCCGTCGGTAAGCGCCTTATCACAGCTGGAGATATAACTAGCAGTCAGGTCAGGAGAGCTTTTACTGTTGCTCCACTCATCAGAAGATGTGAAGAAAAAGTCTTTCTTAGTATCAAAGATCGAACATTTCAGACCCCTGCGAGCTGTATCCTATAGGAAAACTAGGACGTTTATCGTGGATCATCACAGGGGAAATGACGTGATGTATCTCGGTCCCTGCTTCTTTATAGACCCTCAAATTCTAACGTGTCTTCTCATTTTTGATTTTGTTAAAACTATCATCCATCCACCAGAGAGAGCCACGGAAATGCATGTTCATGTCCTTGGAGTTATCCAATGCAATTGTCATAAATCTTCCCATTTTCATCTTTCAGAAACCGAGAGCTTTTCACAATGACTAAAAGCTACCGTACCTAATCACCATGGAGGAATGGGACTTTGAAGAAGACTATTATGTACTCGAGAGGGACCCTGATTCTGATGTCAGCGCCGCCTTTTACCCACCAAGGGAGATGGAAAATGATGACTATCGCGCTCCTAGATCACCTCCTGGCTCCCTTCTCTTTGACAATCTTCTTGGAGGTCGACCACGGGCGTCTGACAGCCACTTGCTTCAACTGCCCGCCGAAATCCTAGCCAAAATTGTCGACTTGCTCTGCGACGCTGGCGAAAACCTCAGAAACCTTGCTCTTGTCAATACCGACTGCCGGCTACTTGCACATGCTATTCAATTCTCCGAAATCACGCTTGACTTGAGTTCTGGAACTTTCGCTTGGATCTAAACTGATACCAATCGTGCTATGGGTGGTGTTTCAGTTGATAGTGAGCGACTGCCACCCATTATAAACTGTGTGCGCCGTGCTACCTTCTGTCCTAACCCCCGATACGTCCGACCGGCTTTTGGTGGGCCTGATAGAGAAGAGTCCAGAAAGAATTACAGCATGGTTCGTATGCTGGCAGGCGCGTTCATCGCCCACATGCCGAATCTGGAGATTTTGATTTGGAAAGACAAGGTTGCGCTGGACAGGTTGACATTTATATTAATTATCAACACAAAAGCCCACAATCTCACACTCGAGGCGGTACTGGATGGAGAATGGTCGTTGGATACGGTCAACCGAATCTCCTGGCCTTTGCGTTCTCTGGATATCGACGTTATGTGCGATGGTCCGAGATGGAGCAGAGGGGCTTGGGAGAGCATCCACACACGATGCCCAACTTGGAGAATAAGTTTTTTGAGTCCTTGTTCAAGCTACGCGGGCCAACTCTCGAGTCGCTCACATGGCAACTTTGGACACAAGAATGCAAGAAGCGCTTGTCCTTTCCATTGAGCAAAGATTCATTCCCCTGCCTGAAAACTCTGAAGCTCAAGCAAATGAGATTTGTCGACGACAAACTTGCCGATACCCACTTGTCAAGTATTAGTGGCAATCTCGGAGTTGAAAGGCTTAGAGCAGCTAGCCATAGGGTGCGCCACGGGAGATAATTCCGGTGATTCGATGGAAACGTATGATCCTGGTGCCGATGACAATCAAGTGCCTCAATGGCTGATTGACCATGATGAGGTCCGAGCCCATTTGTCGAGCCTCAAAGGTCTCAAGAAGCTAGCCCTTATCGGTGACACGTACCGACCCAGTGATAACCACCCTCGTCATCCATGGTATTACGTGGATGCCATACCTCCAGAGCAGGATTGGGAAGACATAAAAGTGCTTGCAACACAGGACCCGTGGCTAAGCTACATTTCGAAAAAGTATGGAGGCGAAGTATCACCGGAAGACATCAAGGAACATGCACACGCTCTTCGTATGGTTCAGCACGCGAACGCTTGGTCTCGGGAATTGCCTCAACTGGAATGGCTGCTTTGTGGACAGCGTCCTATGGAGTTCGTTTGGAATCATGATGGACTTTATGGGGCATCTCCCCTCGGACCAGTTAGAGACGAGTGCAGGACATACCTTCAACAGGAATTTGGCCTTGAATCTGAGAACAAGGAGGCCTGGGTGAACCTGTGACCGACTACATATGCTGAAGAAGAAAAGGAAACGTATATTAAGATCATGCTCTTGAAACATTCGCCATGCTTTTGCAAGCTTCCAAGGTCCATGCCAGTAGACGAACTTGTTTGCAATGTTCTCAACACTGCCCGAAGGCTGTTGGCAGGGTTGTATTATATTAGATGTAGTATAGTGTTTACAGGGCATACTTGAAGAGGGGGCTCTTTTCGCCCATACGTACAAGCTCTTCCTCAGGGTAACGCTGGCGGATCTCTTCCTCAGTCATCTGGGCCTTCTTGGCATTGCCCCGCTTGAGCAGTGTCTCGAGTAGCACAACCGCAACAATACCAGCCAAGCCAAAGGCAAGCGAAGTACCGTATCCAACAGGATACCGAGGTGCTTCACGCTCAAGGTAGATATAAGAACCAATTAGACCGCCAATGTTACCAACACAGACCAGAAGTCCGATGTTGACAGATCGCTTGGCAGGATCGGGAGTGTTTGCTACGTTCCAAGCATTCACTCCTGGAAGGATGGGATACATCCTGGTATTGTTAGTAGGCAGAGATGCAATCAGGGACTAGGTATGAAAAACTCACCCAAAGCATGCCAGGCAGACAGCGAAGTAACAAACGGCGATATTGTTGTCAATGTCACCGGACTTGACAAACAGGATGATAAAAGCAGTGACAAGACAGCACTGGGGTCCCAGGATAAAAGGGGCTCGCCACGAGTACTTGTCAGCAAAGATGGCAAATGCGTATGCAGAGATGGCGCCAATAGCATACGGCGGGATAGTCATCAGCTGGGCGTCGCTGGAGGTATAGCCCATTCCGCGAAGAATAGTAGGCATAGTGAACTTCATGGCGTAGTTAGGAACGGCGTTGGACCAGTTGGCAAAGAAGAGGAGCCAGATCTTGTAGTCAAGAAGGATATCCTTGAAAAGCCGAAGATTAAAGTGGTCATTCTCCTTGTAGTCTGAGGGCACAGAGGAGCGTCGAGCGAGTTGACGAAGTTCGAGATATCGGATGTCATCAGCATCCAGCCAGCGGGTGGATAGAGCCGGCGAGTCGCACAGTAGGAAGAAGCACATGATTGCCACAACAACAGTGAAGAGACCCTCAATCAGGAAGATCCAGCGCCAACCTTCAAGGCCTGCCATGCCGTCCATCTTGGCGATGGCAAAAGCCAGGAGACCAGAGAAAGCACCACCGGTAGCAGCTGAAGTATATAAAATCGCGATTCGGGTCTGGGTTTCGTTGGGGAGATACCAGTTGGAGATGATCAGGATCGCACCGGGGAGGAAGCCGGCTCTATTAAAGGTTAGACCAAGTAGCCTAGGTTATGTCTGGAAACTCACTCGAAGATACCAAGAAGGAATCGAATAGCCAAGAGGCCGGCGTAGTTTTGGACAAGGGCAGTCAACGTCATGATAACACCCCAAGCGAAGACAATTCCTCCCATATATATGGATGGCCGCCTAAACCTGTGAAGGATCATGTTTGAAGGAACCTCACAAAGCACAAAGGGAATGAAGAAGATGGCGGTGACGATGTTGTACTCGATGCCCTTCAGGTTCAAGTCATCGGTCATTCCTTCAATCTTTGCATTTCCTGTCTCAGGTCAGTCACTAGAAATACACCAAGTCAGTTGAGTGCATACCAATGTTTGTCTTGTCCAAGTATGCTATCAAGTACAAGAGTACGAGCATAGGGATGAGCCGCATCTGTTTGTGTAAGCAACACTAATCAATTAACAGCAGTCTTTGACAAACTTACATCAACCTTTCGAATGACGGCCTTTTTGCGTTCTTCGGGGAAGTTGTTCAAGAAGTCGGCGTCCTGTTGGGCAAGGCCGCCCATGTGCTCGCTGTGCATCGTACCAGACTTTTCGTCACGCGAAAGCTCGCGCTCGATGTCAAGAGTCTGAGTTGCCATGTTGAGCTGATATCTTCTAGTATCTGGTCGAGTAGATGAAGAAAGACGTCTGATGAAAGGGGAAGGTGATATGATAAACTGGACGATTGTTTTTATAGCTGCCTTCACCCCTCAGCTCTACCTTGTTGTCCATGTCATTCTTGATTGAAAAGCAGAAGAGACGAGGGAAACAGGTCAGTGCTGCAAAGTTTGTTCCCCGGATTCTGGGGTGAGCGTGTGGAGAGATGCGGGGGATCGTTCGAGATCTCAGGCTAGCTATTACTAGACAAATCATAAGGATTTCCGGCTGTGGATTTAAGCTGTTATAGGATTGGGGTTGAAAATGGAGTTTGCCGATGCCAAACTTGGAGTTGGCAGAAATCCGAGAATCCGAGATCACATCTCCGGACTCTTCCCTGTGCATATCCGGAAAAGCAATCCGGCCTTGTCCAGCGTTTGGGTAGACAGTGTTCAACACCTGGGGTTCTCCGGCAATTTCGGATTCCTTCGGTACGAAAAGCATCAAGTTCATCAGTTCGCCTTTCTATTCATGAGGCCGAAACGCGAGTTGCGGGCCTCTTCTTCGATATATAAAAAGACATTAAACTCGACAAATGGGAAACAAATCATCACAATCACATCAACAGCATCACTCAGAACAACAAACAAACAACAACAAACTTGAACATCTTCAAGTGACACCGTCAATCTTCTACATCTAGACACCGCTGTTTTCGGTCTCATACATCAACCAATCATCACCATGTCTTTCGATCTCAAAGGCCTTGTCCCCGCCCCTGTCACCCCCTTCACCAAGGACGGAAAGGTTGACTACGAAGCCATTCAACGCCTAGGCTCATGGCTTGGAAGCATTGATGGCGTCAAGGGTCTCGTCGTCCTCGGACATGCCGGAGAAGGAACCTTCCTTACTCAGCAAGAGCAAGTTGACACCATCAAGGCCTTTGTCAAGTCTGTCGACAACAAGATTCCCATCATTGCTGGTATCACTGGCGAGGGAACAGAAGTTGCTGCTCTTGAGGCCAAGCGCGCCAAGGAGGCCGGTGCTCAGGCTGGTCTTCTGTACCCTTCCCACGGCTGGTTGCGATTCGGCTACCAGCCTGGTGCTCCCCAGGACCGCTACAAGGTCGTCTACGAGGTGTCAAAGCTGCCTCTCATCCTCTTCCAATACCCCGACAACACCAAGGCCACCTACAACCTCCAGACCCTCCTTGACATCGCTGCTCAGCCCGGTGTTATTGCCATGAAGAACGGTGTGCGCAACATGCGACGCTGGGACACTGAGATCCCTGTCTTCCGACGAGAACGCCCCAATGTTCCTGTCCTCACCTGCCACGACGAGTACCTTCTCCACACTGCTTTCGATGTTGACGGCATGCTTGTCGGATATGGTGGCATCGCCCCGGAGCCCCTTCTTGAGCTGATCAAGGCCGGAAAGGCCAAGGACTACGCCAAGGCTCGCGAGATCCACGATCAGCTTCTGCCCGTGACAAAGGCTGTCTACCACCGTGGCTCACATATGGAGGGTACCGTTGCTCTTAAGCATGCTCTGGTTGCCCGGGGCATCTTGGACCACGCTACAGTGAGATCACCTCTCCTGCCTCTTCCCGACGGTGCTGAGGATGAGATCCACTCTGCCATCTCAACAGCATCTCTTAAGAAGGTCGCATAAGATAAGATTAGTAAAGCATAGTCCATTATAGCAATAGAATTTCATTTACTTTCATACATTATCGACAATGAAAAATACATGTCTTGTAAAGCTTCATGTTCTGAGTCCTCTGCATTTAGAAAAGAGTTCATTGCTTAGTATTTAGCTTCTATAATGCAGACTAACCTAAGCATGAAGTGCGTTTATTTCGAGGGAAATGTATTAACTTACTAGACTAGATGACTAGTTCGAGGGTCCAGGACTGTTGACTTTCAGACATGGAAACCAATTCCAGTCATCGATTGTTTTGTAGTTCAGTTGACTTAGGACAAACATTCCATATCGACAGTGGCTCAGAGACAAAAGCAATCAGATTTGAATTATATAAACCTAATAGATATGAGAGACACGAAATTCTTGAGCGTACAAGATTCCTCGACTTTATGGGAGAATTATGATGAAGCTGGGAAAATAACCATGGGTCTAGGGTATGGAGTGCAACTCTGGTAGGAGTAGAAGCTATACGAAAAGGGAGAATTAAGGGCCAGGGTCACTAGCACTAAGCCCTTTTTGGCACAGAGAAGGTCCGAGGTCGGTGCATAACTAGACCTAGCTTCTGTGTACACAAGCTCGTACAGCTCGTACAACTCCTATGTAGGCTCGTACACGGCATATGTAATGTGTGATGACACCGTTAGCCTCCGCAAAAGTGGGTGGAAATTTTCCCATCCGAGGTCCTCTTACCAATCATCCAAGTCCTCTCCAGACCTGTTCGGCCGTCTGTCCCACATGACATGTCCGGGCATAACATAACCCCGCACCCCGGTCACTCTCCCCAAATAACCCGGATTCCTCAACTCATCACCCACAGATTTCCGGTGAATCCGAGCATCAGAAATGGCAACTCCAGTAACCTCAACACCTCTATCTGAAACATCAACATGCACGAATACTGGGACTTCTCGATCAAAGAGAGTACTACCACTCTCTCCAGATGTATCTCGTGAATCCGAAAACCGCCGGAAGGCCTCAAAGGTCAGTCGAGCTTGTGACCATTGCAAGCTCAAAAAGCTCAAATGTTCCGGGACGCTCCCTTGTGATGGATGCACGAAGAGGAAAGTGAATTGTCAGTATGACTCGGCATATCGCAGAGGCAGGCCGCCAACACCGCCTACAGTCAGTCGACAGCGGCATTCCGTGAGTTCCATGGCTTCTACTGTTCGACTGTCAAACCCTGTAGAGGAAAATCCAGAGCTGGTCACCACAAGATCCTCTTCCCAAGGCCCTTCTGGACTTGAAACAGCAGAGATCGAGGGTCAATTCTTTGATCCGACATCGAATCTAACCTTTATTCACCGAGCCTGGAAGAGACTTGCTCAACAGAACCAGCAGACAGATTCTGGTCTGTTGACAGGCTCTGAGAATCTCCAGCCCCTCATGTCGGCTGGCGATGTGCCTTTCACCGCAAAGGGAGACCACAGTCTGCTGTTCGTGAGCCAACCAGCGGCTCTGGAATTATTCACTTATTACTTCGAAAATTGCGTTGTGACTTATCGGGTTTTGAATCAACAATATTGCCGCGCATGGTTTGAAGCCGTTATCAACAATTGGCATAACGGACAACCTTTGGAGACAGACATTGGGCACGCAAAAGCTGCTATCGTCGTTAATATCCTGGCTATTGCCAGTTTCCGCCAACATAGGATCACGGAAACAAGATCGATCCCAGGGATTTCGCTGCTATCTCAACAGAGTGAACAGTATTTTCTCGCTGCATCTGATTTGACGTCTCAGGAGACTGGGTTGCCAAGACTGGAATCGGCACAGGCTCGTGTACTTCAAGTTCTGTATTTACTGCAAACATCTCGCATGAACCAAGCTTGGTATGTTTTCGGAAACACAGTTCCTATCGTTACAGCACTAGGTCTCCATCGAAAATCCAACCAGTATAGGAATGGAGGCCGACAGCCAACGGACTACATAATCTCCGAGTGTCGCAAGCGCACCTTTTGGGTCCTGTATACACTCGACAAGTATCTAGCGGTCGTGTTTGGTCGACCTCGATTCTACCACGATAGTGATACCGATCAGGACTTTCCGGACAGAGTCAATGATGAAGATATGACACCACAAGGGCCGTCGCTTGCCGAGCCTGCAATGGACTGTCATGTCGATGCAGTAATCTTCCATGCGAGGTATGCTTGCGCACCAATCTTCCACATTCTCCCTCTCACATTATACCAGAATCGCGATAATCATCGAGAATGTATCTCGCCAAGTGTACTCGCTCAAGAAGATGCGATCGGAGGAACGTCTGGCGGCAGCACAAGGCTTTATACAACAACTTCACGAATGGAGGCAGGCTCTGCCACCTCATTTTGGTACTGTGCGTCCTTCAAGTCTCATACCAATATTCTCTCGACAATCCACGGCCTTGAAGCTCGCCTACTGCCACGCTGTAATGCATACCACCCGACCGTTCCTCCTAGATCACTCTGACGACTGCAGTCCGGCCCTACAGGAGTGCGTGACACAATGCATAAGCGCAGCTAAACTTGCTTTGGAGATAGTTGATTCTATGTTCTCTGAGCGATCGGTTTTGTTCCATGCTTTGTGGTGGATGCCATATGTAACATTCTGTGCTCTAGCAGTGGTGTATGTGTGGGATATACAACAAAGAAACAACGAGTCTGCGGACTCTGACAACACTTTGCTCTTCGGTTTAGCAGAGA
The DNA here is from genome assembly GCA_018886245.1 of Fusarium brachygibbosum. NCBI lineage: Eukaryota > Fungi > Ascomycota > Sordariomycetes > Hypocreales > Nectriaceae > Fusarium > Fusarium brachygibbosum. The sequence continues at coordinate 1,127,297 of MU249526.1, forward strand.
AATGTCAAAATCATCTGGCAAGGACAATCTCTGCCGAGTCTGCTAGTCGAAGATACAGTATTATCATTGAGGAGTTGCGACAAGAGGCGAGGCAAGGCCCACAACATGCCAGCAGGACATTTCAGATGTTGAACTGCAATGATGAATCACTCCTCTCCAGCGAACACGAGTCGGGAACAGCAATGGACGAGCTGGGGTCGATGTTTGAAGATCAGGAATCTTCAAGCTCAGGTCTTATGTCGATTATGAATCCACTGAGTCAGTGGCAGCCGACTGACTGGCTAGATCTCGACTCCTCGGTATGTGATATGCCCATCAATGACAGACGTTCAAGGCTAACAAAGCAGGCATTTACCTTTTGCTCCCAGCTTGATGATTTGATGATTTATTGAGGGTTAATCCTTTATTAGTAGTATTGTCTGCTGTAGTTCAATGTATCAGATGGATGACAAATTGAGTACTTCCGCTTTGCCACTTGTCTATCCCAGGTAATGATAATTGGTGTATCGAAAGTTTTTGTGTGTAGACTACATGGACGGTTGTTAAAAAGAAGGCTGACTGGGAAGAGAGATTGTAGCTTATGTGTCTACCGGCACACACATAGTGATCTGGGAAATGGCGATCTTCCAAGTTCCAACTTCTCTGCAAAGAAAAACTATCTGTTGTATTGAGGCTTTATGAATTATGCATTATGTAAAATGGCAAATTATTGCCACCTATTGTCCAGCTCAAGTCCAACCCCGCTGGGATCTAACCTCGGAAGAATTACACATATTCAAAATTTGGTTCATGCTGATTACTCTCGATATTCGCGAATACCAGTCTCGATCAGTGCATGTCGCCTTTTTTGTATAGGAAACTATTGAAGCTGATACCGGAACTATTGAAGTCTGGACCATGACTATGCCAAAATAAGACGTCAGCTGGCGACAGAACCAATTGAACCATGAACTAAAGTGGACCTAAATGTTCTAGGCTCTATAGGCGGCTCGTACCGAACCTTCAGCTGGAACAGGCCGCTGTAATATTGGTTCCAGGGGGTTGCTGCAAGTTGTCCAATTTGGCTCATTTTCAGCTCAAGCGGTTCAGTAGCCAGTGTCTGGGAGCACATATAATGTCGACATAGTCGCCGTATTCGTCAATTGAATTCATCATCAGTATTCATCATTTCATCCTCAAAAACATGACTCAATCACGTACCTACGACAAGGACTTCATTTCACGTCCAGCTCCGTCTTCCAAGCCGAAGCGGATTATAATTTGTTGTGATGGAACCTGGCAATCCTCCACAACAATTGATCCTAAGAAAGGCTGCCCCTCCAATGTCACTCGTATCAGCCGTGTCCTTGCTAAAGCCGGCCTTGACCGTGACAACAATGAGCGTCAGCAATTGGTATACTACGACGCCGGTGTAGGCACAGGTGATATCACCGGCGCTGAGGCAACTCGACAAGGTAAGATATGGTCTTCGCAATAACGTGAACCCAGCGCTAACATATGCCAGGCTCACAGGGTCTTGGTCTCCTCGAGAATGTTCTCGAAGCCTACAATTTTATCGTCGCCAACTACAACCCGGGCGACGAGTTGTATTTCTTTGGCTTCTCACGTGGAGCTTTCACTGTCCGTTCAACGGCTGGTTTAGTGCAAGAGGTCGGCATCATCAAGTCACACTTGATGACCTACTTCTTAGAACACTACGGAAACTTCATTCGTGGCGAAGACTTCACCAAACCGTTTGTCGAAACCGAGCATTGGTCTAAATTCCAAGCTCACAGCCCCTCAGCGGTAGCTTGTCCTGGTAAAGACACAGTAATCCAAGTGATCGGTGTGTGGGATACCGTCGGCGCACTGGGCATTCCCGATATGGGTCACTGGATCAAGATTGACAATTCAAGACTTCGCAAAGCATACCAATTTCATAACACGGATCTAAGTGCCAGTACGTCACCTCATCTTGTTCAAATCCACTCCTTGGTAATCATTTACTGATCCACAATCATAGATGTCAAACATGCGTACCATGCTCTTGCCCTGGACGAACGCCGTGGCCCCTTCTCACCTTGTCTCTGGTGCGTCAAAGGAGACAACAAGACCACAAAGCTTGTTCAATGCTGGTTTCCCGGTGCCCACATCAATGTCGGCGGAGGCAGCTCTGATAACGCCCTCACTGACGAGGATAAGAAAGATGGCAAGCAGCCCAAAGGAGATAACGAGAGGCTTTCTAGCGTCGCGTACGCGTGGATGCTAGATCGTATCCGCCCGCATCTGGCTCTGGACGAGGAGGCCCTGCAAATGCAACTTGCCGAGATTGACGCTGTTATCCACAGCCCTGGAGACCCCAAGTTGAAGGCCTGGGAGAACCAGGAGTGGCTTTTGGGCAATATTGATGACAGCTATACTGCTGAATACAAGGCCATGGGCAGCGCTGTGATCCGTACTCCCATGGACTACTACAAGCGCGAAGAGGGTTACACCGTAGAAAGGGTCCATCCTTCCGTGCACTTCCGACAAGAGTATCACCGCAACTTGAACAAGGAGCTCAAGAAGCCCATCAAAGTATACGAGCCTTTAGCTATGGAAGGTTGGAAGCGCGAGTACGAGACGGATGGGCTAGGAAAGGATCTGAAGCCACGAAAGGGTTGGACTTGGACAAAGTACAAGAAGGGAGCCACACCCGAGAACAAGAAAACGATGATCGAGAAGAGAATGTGGGAGTTTGAGATTGGTAATCTCCCAGATGACACAAGTATTGAGCGGTGGTTGATCAAGAAGTCGTGGAATGTTGAGTCTTATTTTAAGACGGTGGAGGAAGGATGGTAAGAACATTTACGAATAGTTAACTAGGGCCAAGCTTATGAAGTCAATATTATAATTCTGGTTATATACTTGAACAAAGCGTAGCAGTTCTTGAGAGAATAAGTGAAAATTTATCAAGTACTGCTGATGTGTTGGACCCGGATCTGTCATTTATATACATCCCAGTTCCTGGTTGATGAACAGGTATCATCCTACGTGTGTTGGTATAAAGGGTAGCTAAGCCCAAACCAAGCCTATGGAAGCATTACTGCAACCTCACTGAGGCACGCGGCGGATATCAACAAGAAGGTTGCCATTGGCCCACGCCTCATTCGCACCTCTAACCTTTCCATCGGCACGAGTGCACTTGTCCATAATGAAGCCGGCACCACGGGCAACATCTTGGCTGCACAAAGAGTTAGCAACGTTCTATAGCATACTTCTGTCAGGAGGTAAATATAGAGGTAATTTACCAAGTGGAAGTCCTGGTAGTAGCGCCTCTAGCGATGCCAGTAATCTGAGTGTTTCCACGTCGGCAGAATGACTGACCAGAGACGGTGGCAACGCAAGGTTTGCTACCTAGACTGGCAAGGTAACTAATACAGGCCGCAGCTTCGTTCGCCTAAAAAGCTCGTGTTAGTTTTGTTTAGACGATAGCCGAGAGATATGGTTTAGAAGACGCACGTTGGCCAGTTCACTGTTGGGGCGGTCATCTCTGCAGGTCACTTTGCGCTTCTCGAGGGTGTTGGGAACAGCAACAGTCGCGGATGCAGCTGCGAGGAGAAGGGTAACAGAAGCGGCGAAGTTAACCATGTTGGGCGTCGAAATGTGATCGTGATGAAGGGTTGGAATGGTATGTTAATAGAGAGAAAAAAGGCCTACTTTCGCGACTGGCCGTAGTCCTTTTTATCTTATTTTACAAAACGACATCCCTGCTTGGAGGAGGAATTCGTCTTTGTTTTCTTTCGGGGCACAAGTTCCACATCCAGCAGAACCGTGTACTCTGATCCATAGCGACACTTTAGGCTATGCAGTAAGAAAAATTTCCAATGGGTCTTGGATTAACATGGTAGGGCTGACGGACCCAGAGTTGGGCGTGAGCTTCAGGCTGAGTGACTGGCGGCCGACACGTTTCGCGAAGTGGAACAAATATATGTCTTAGGAGCTGGATGTGAGACCCCCGTAACTGTCGCTTTCCCAATCAATTCCATTGGCCTGTTCGGACTTTATCTGTCCAGGATCAGACATCTGACGATCTCAGTTCCTTTTCACTGGCTTGGCGGCTCGGATCCTTCCGTCTCGCACTCTCTCAGCGGGGGCACACCCTTAGGAAAACGGAAAACGTGTAAAGAGCTAATGCCTGTCCTTGAGGCGGTGAGGTTGCACTGTACTCTGTGATCGTGTGGCTCCCACAAGGTCCTATGCTGCAGTTCCAGATGCCAGCTATGGATCCCGCTTCACATTGCTGTGGCTGTTGATGATTACCCACTAAAGTCTGACACGAAGACCACGAGGTATTTTCTACCTGCGTACTCATAGTCTAACGTCGGGGAGATATTGCCCATGAAGGCCAAAAAAAACAATCAAGGTTACAGGTCAACGCATCGGTCAAACGCCGGCACCTTATGACATATATATAGATTTCGAGACCCACGACAATAATACGAACCGACAGTTTCGAGTCTGAGAAGATATTGCGAACTCTCGGACGCCATAATAGCTCATTGCAAAATTTCTAACGTGAAGTCGTATTGCGAGGTCTGGGTTTATGCTGCTTCAAGTAGGGCCTGAATAGTTTAGTATGGCTTTTCTAGAGTCTAGTGTCGCTGGAAGACTCAAAAGGATAAACAGCATTATTGCATTGTGTGGCTTGACAGAGAGTTCTCCATAATATTCAGAACACGGTATCAGAACCGATAGTAAGTGCATACAAGTTGGCAAACGAGATTTAGATAACCTTTGGTTAAAATCCACAGACTGATTGACACTTCCACTATCTTGACTATCAGATGAAGGTATGATAACAAGTCCAATTGGCTGGTTCCAATGATAAGAATGTGTGTTTGTATGGAGCATGGCTTGATATCGAAACTTACTGAAATGGGTAAGATTGTAGGAGGAAGATAACGGCAACTGTCGCCAGTTCCTTCCCTGACCAGTCACCGCACTACAACCGGCTAGCTCTCGATATACAAGATTGAGAAATGGCAAATACACGCTGGAGTAGTTCATTTTATCTAATTGCTTGTTCTTTTGCCAACCTGATCAACCCATCGATGACTCTACAACAGAACCAATCCTAACTACGTCGTTCAACCATGGCCAACCGTGGAGTTTCACTTGACCCTCAGAATGAGATTCATTGCATCAAAGACCTTGAGATAAAAGGGAGCAGCAAGTTGCCGCGCGTCTATAGAGGTAATGATCATAAAGAACTTGACCCAAAACCCCAACTGCGACGAAACATAGAATACTATAATCGAGGGTCCATGGATATGATATCGTATGTACAGAGCCTTTTCGATCAAGGTCACGAAAACACGTTGGCTAGTAAGCCTTCGAGACAATGAGGCTGCCTTCGACAGATACAAACTCAGACCAAGGATTCTGCGAGATGTGTCGAGTGTCGATCCGTCAACAAGCCTTCTAGGAATAAAAGTCACATTTCCGCTCGGCTTCTCACCCGCTGCTGCACACAAGGTTGCCCATCCTGACGGCGAAATTGCGACGTCCATGGCTGCGGCCGAAAACAACATTCCAATGGCTCTATCGGCTTATGGTACCACACCGATGGAAGAGGTTATCAGTGTCGGAAACAAGAACCCACACTTCATGCAGCTGAACCTGCTGAAGGACAAGAGTATTACCAAGTCGATTGCTACCCGTGCTGAAGGTTTGTTACGTTCTGTCTCTGGTCATAACGATTTTCTGATTTATTGTTTCCTGTCTAGCGTCTGGATATCACGGTCTCATCCTTACAGCTGATGCCCCAACTCTTGGAATCCGCCTGAACGAGGCGCGGAACAATTTCGGCATGCCTGCTGGCATCCAATATCCTAATCTCTTACCTGGTGTCGACATGAGTAGTCTCGCACTAAAGGATGATCCTCTCGCATATGGTACACTATAATGAGTGAGCCCTGGTCCTGTAAAACGCTAACATCACTACAGGATGCCTCTTTAAACTGGTCTCAAGCTGTCAAGCTCCTGAGATCATACACGGGGTTACCAATTTGGGTCAAAGGAGGCATCTATCTACATGCGAGAGAAATGGCTTTCATCTAACAGTATCTAGTCTACACACCAGAAGATGTCCTCCTAGCCATTGATCATGGTCTGGATGGCGTCATCATCTCAAACCACGGGGGTCGTCAACTTGGCAGTGTTCCGTCGACATTGGACGTCCTGCGCGAGTGTGGCCCAGTCGCCAAAGGCTGAATACCAATAGCTATCGATGGTGGGATTCGTCGTGGCACTGACATTTTCAAGGCCTTGGCATTAGGCGCAGACTTCTGTTTTGCTGGGAGGATACCGATATGGGGCCTTGCGGTTAGTTTCCCTTTTCTTTCCGAATCTGACTCTCTTTCTGCTTTGAAGGCTGACATGCAATCGCTGTCAGTGGAACGGCCAGGATGGTGTTGATTTAGCGATCAAACTCTTGTACCAGGGATTCGTCAAGACGATGATACTGACTGGGTAAGTAATTGTGGAGCGAAATCCGAAAAAGTGTTGGGAATTGGCTGACAAATCCCCATAGTTTGACAAGGGTCCAAGACATCTCACCAATTCATCTCTTAATACTTGATGGCAGAGGAATGCTATCTAAGCTTTGAAAGGACTTTTCCGTCCTCCTGAAATACAACTGAACTGTTTGGAACATCCGGGCGCGCTATTGGGTCCAACTACTGTTAGACCGGCTCTTCCCAAGAGTACGGAACTATTTGTACTTATTCTCATGTCGAATATCTAGTTCAGTATTTCAGCTCTAGGAAGAACTGGAGAAACCTATACAACGTTATTTTAATAAATTTTGGCCCTAGGCCTTGTTTGCATAAAGAAAAGCAGTGCAATGACCAACCCTTCTATCTTTATTCTGCTGTATTACGACGACATGCATTCGAATCTTTGTATCTTCAAGATAAGCTCCAGGGAACAGGGTTTCAACGATCAGGCGATAACCCAATCAAGTACAATCGAGTCCTCTTCAAGGATGATTATCTCTTCGCCTTTAAATCTAACCACCGATCTCGAAGAACCGTTATCGACCCGCGATCCACCTTATCAGAAACGGCAGGCATAGGCGAAGGCTGCATATCAATGCGGATTGCCAAGGCTCACCATGCAACCTTTATTCCCGAGCTAAACTCATAACACGCGACTAACCTATTTGACCGAGTCAATCCTGAAATCAACTAGGCTTTCTTGTCAAATCGTGACAATAGCCTTATCACTTAAAGACTTGTTGTGGATCATGTTGGAATCGACTGACTGGGTCTCATTTGGCCCAGCATCGTGGGAGCCTGCTTCCGGCCTCTTCCCCGGACTTTGCGGGGTAGTTTAACACTGCAGTTCGCGAAGTAGATTAATGAGTAGCTCTTATCTTTCGCGAGAACCGAGATAGCTGATTATCTGTGATGGAAGTGAGAGGGGTGATTGATTGTGATATGCAGATATAAAAGTCCGTTTACCCTCCACTTTAGTTGATTTTGAGAGAACGGCGCCACCTTTCTTCTCACTGATACCATTCAGCCATCGAGCGGCACTATCATCACAAGCCATGTCTGAAACAAACATGTCCAGACCTCATGGACAAGTGGTGGCCGATGAAGAAAAGCACGCTGGGTCCGGTATTTCGCGCGATTCCTTCCAAGTTACAGAGACCATTGCTACCAGCAATGATCTTCATAGGACGCTCAGTCCGAGACAAGTTCATGTGAGATACCCGTTCTGCCTTTCACGATCCTAATCACTGACTACGTCTAAGATCATCTCTCTAGGCTCCAGTGTCGGAAGTGGACTCTTCATCGCCACAGGCAAAGCCCTTGCAAATGGAGGACCAGGCACCATGTTCCTCGCGTACCTGATCGTCTGCAGCGGTGTTTGGGCTAACCTACAAACACTGGGCGAGATGACCATCGCATTTCCGGTTTCTGGCAACTATATTGACTACGCTAGTAGATGGGTAGATCCAGCTTTGGCATTTGGAGCTGGTTTTGCCGAATGGCTTGGTAAAGTTACTTCCCGAGGTTCGTAGATTCACGTTTACTAACTGATTATAGGTTGGACTGCCGTCTTCGCTGCCGAAGCAGAGTTCTTCGTGGTCCTTGTTGACTATTGGGCTGAAGGCGCGGTACCTCACGGTGCATTGAGTGTGTATCGCAGTTCGCTGTGCTCGAACACTTGGCTGATATCACGTAGTTTCTATCTTCCTCGTCATTTGCCTCATCGTCTTCTTCTTACCAAATCAGGCATTCGCTTGGCTTCAATGCTTTGGGTCGTTAGTCAAAGTCGCCTTATTCGTCTTCGTGGTGATCTTCTCCATCGTCTTGTTTGCGGGCGCCGGGCCAGGTCGATCATATGAATGGGGCGCTTCCTGGCATAATGGACTAGCTTTCCAAAACGGGTTTGGTGTGAGTTCTCGGGAGTTAAGAATCCTTTAGGAAGATACTGACGGTGATAGGGCTTCGCCAGTTGTGCTTTGCTGGCGATTTGGGCTGTTGGAGACCAAGTATTTGTTGGTGTTATGGTAGGAGAGGCCCAGTCTCCTCGATACTCCATGGGTCATGCATCTACCCTGGTTCCCCTCCGAGTCGGGGTCATGTATATGACTTGCGTCGTCCTCATCGGTCTTCTTATTACTTCTGATGATCCCGCTCTCTTGGGCGCTTCAGGATCTGCCGCATCACCCTTTGTTATCGCTGCCAAGGGCATCAAGGCAATTCCTGATTTGATCAATGTATGCATCATTATTGGCATTCTTGCAATCGCGCTGGAGTCGATATACCTTCCATCTCGTATTCTCAGAACCATGGCTTTGCAGGGATTGATACTGGAGAAGTTTGGCCACTGCGACGAGCGTGGTCGACCTCGTTGGGCGCTTGCCTTTACTTCTGTTGTAGGAGTAATTTTAAGTTACATGAGTCTTAACGGTAGGCCCTTCTCCTCTTTCTGACGATCATATCTGACGGAAACAAGCTGGTGGAACTGAGGCCCTCAACTGGTTTATCTCGATTACAAGCGCCTCTTTCTTCTCCAATTGGGCCATCATCGCCTTCACAAGCTTTTTATTCCATCGCGCCTTAAAGGCCCAAGGTGACGAGATCTTCAGCCAGGGATATGCCTGGAAGTCATTCGCTTGGCCTTCCTCACCCGTCTACCTAATGCTCGTATGCGTGCTTTTACTTGTATGCCTGTTCTTCGCTGCTATCAGTCCCATCGTAAGTAGCCCGATTGAGAACTATATGACACGCTCAGTTAAATTTTTTGTTAATCAGGATGGCAGCGGATTCACAGCCTACAACTTCTTCCAAAACCTCATTGGTCTGCTACTGATCGTCGTATTCACAGTAGCGTACAAGGTGTTCATGCGCACGAAATGGCAATCTGCAAAGGTTGCAGATCTCCACACTGGTCGTAATCAGCTTCGCCCAGATGAAATTGAGTTTTTGGACCGGTACTATAGTCGCCCATGGTGGCAGCGTCTCGGTACCTACCTATCTCTATACTGATTGGGAACTTGGTGCGTGACAAGTTGATGGAAGAGTGCTGGACAGAAATAGTGGTTAGAGTCCCTAAAGAATCGTGAACAAAAGATTATGTTAATATGAGTGTTATGCCTCTTTCCTTGATCAGTGTCCTCCAGGGCACATAAACCCTTTCCGCCTGCCATTTTTGCCAGATTTCGCGAATAATGCTCTGCCCGCTTCTTGCAGCGTTAAATCCATAGGACTCCATCTTCTCAAAGAGCTGAATAAAGCCAGCTTGGCGAGAAATGTCAAGGGCAGCTGATGAGGCAACGAATGTCGTCCAAAAGCAGGGCCCAGCGATTAATTGAGCAGTGGTCTTGACAGCCTCAGCAGCCATGACATTCTCCAAAACGAGTTCCACATATGGTCTGAGAAGCTGATGAGCCGTGCAACGAATGCTCTGATAAAAGTAAATGACCAATGCACTGTGGAAAGCGTGGATTTGATGCTTCATTATGGCAGCTCTGGTGGGAGAGTCGCACACTGCGCTGCATCTTTCAGCCTCCGACTCAACGGGCCAGTCCAGTGTCTGCTCCTCCAAGCTATTGCAGATAAACATTAGAGACTCAGGAACGAATGTCATGTCAACTCCCACGTTACGTTCACGCTCCAGGGCACGGATCACTTGTCCGCTGTTGTATATAAGCACTGCAAGGCTCTCAGGAATACCATATATCTTGTGAAAGGGAATGCCCTTTGATTCGGAATCTCCTGCCAAGTCCAACCACGGTGGGGTATGATAAGGATCATCCGGCACTGAGATGTCCGGTGTTGAGCCATCTGACCAGTCATCGGACGAAGTATCGAAAACACCCGTAAGTTACTCATTTCCTTGCAATGTAAGGGTGCTGACACGAATAGTTCGCAGGTAAAGTTAAATGCGATGCAGTGTCCGTGCCTTTCTTGAGTAGGACCTATTCGACTTCCTTCGAACTCGTATGAGTTGCTCACATCCATTGAGGTGAATTGTGTAAGAATCGATGTCCCCAGACATGACCTGGAGACAGTTAGCAATCATCCATTTGGGCAGGGGTACCTCGTACATCAATAGATACCATGGAAAGCATAGTTACCAGAAAGTCTTTATAAGGAAGCTTGAGCAGAGAATGAAACTGCTGAGATACCGATTCTTTCAACCGTCCTACGGCTTGACCTCGAAGCTGTACAGCAACCTCAAGCCACTTGCGTGATTCATCTTTGCGCAGATTCTGTACACAGTCACTCGACAAAATGAAAGCACTCGCAGCCAGCAGAGTCTGTAGTAGTGCGTGGCGGATAAGTGAGCACTTTCCCAGAACCATAAGCTCTCCAGCTGCTTCGAACGCACAAGGCACTTGGATAGTTTTCCACGGACTAACATCATTTCCAAATACACTCAAGAGCCTCACAACTTTATCGGCATAGTGATTCAAAAGATATCGGTGTTCCTCGGTAAATACATGTGACTTTACTTGTGGCTCAAACGATGGCGTTAGTGGGGTTAGGTCATAAGGACCATGGCCATCACTTGACAACAAGACTGACGGGTCAGCTGCAGTCATGGGTGATGGCAGTTCGTTGTCCTCGGATTCAAGGGCAGGCCGATCTTCAATCTCTTCATTTGCCATAACTAAAGCGCGAGTGGCAGGGTCGAGACTTGGATGATCTTGTGGTGAAGAGGGACAAACACGGGCCGTATCGCCAGTTTCGCGTGCTAAAGTCACACTCGACAGATCTAGGGAGTGTTTCATCAACGAAAATACTCCAAAGCGTCCTGAGATCTGAGTGGATGCCTCGCGAAAGCATGCTTCTTTTGAAAGCGCCTCAATCTTGGCGTATGTAGACTCGATTTCCTCCACGTCAACTCGCGCCACGGGCCTATCTATACCTATGTAAGATAACACAATAATGATTCAGATTGGAAGTTATGTACCGAGCATAAGGCGTCTGCTTCTTGTTTCCAAATTTGTCGCAGTAGTAGCTTGTGGTTCATCGACCGTTCTCGGTGTCAATCATTGTAGTCGAACAATATAGCCTTCACAGGAGACGCTACTTGAAGCGCGAGTCTGGCAAAATGGGCGGGCTTCATCGCAACGAACACGACGGCTACGGCAAGTCCAGCAGCCTGTGTGAGTTTTGGTCTTGGCTTTATTCTAATGGAAACAACGATGATTTAGCGGCTGTGGTTGTGATACTGGTTGTGGCTGATCTGAAGACTCGTGGTGATCCATGAATGGATTGATTTTTGGAACAGGTATAACAATATTCGGCAAGTGTTGGCGACAGCTGCTGTTTTTATACCGCAGTGATTCAACTTGAGCTTCTTATCCACGCACTAATTGCACTAAGCTATCTGTGACTGCGGGGTACCGATAGGCTATCTTAGTGCAGAAGGCTGCTGATAACATAGAGCCGAACCCATAACAAGGCACATGGTCCAAGGGATACCAATAAATGACATTCTTGTAATCTCAAGTGAGATTGAGGTAACCGTCATACACCAACAGGCTTTCAGAGTATCACTTCGTCGAAATGCACTCAATCTCTGACTATACACCTCCACTTAGACCTGCGTATCCTTGGCCCATGACTCCCATTCATAAGCAGCGAGCATAAACGGCCCCACGCCGTTCTGTCCGTTTTCAAGAGTTGGTTGGCCTACGTAGTACTATCTCTTGTCAGTGTGCTTTCTCGTTATCGACGCTATACTTACTTCAAACGTCACGTTTGAACTGAGTAGTCCGCACTCAGCGACAGTTCCGTTAAGAACAATCGGGCCATCTCCGTCTTCTTCGATAAAGTTGGTGACAATGCTTATGAACGCGTCTCTTGCTGTGTCAAGGTACTCATTGCGGTCCAGGTATCCCAGGTCAATGGCCTTTAACAGACCCCAGGTGAACATGGATGAGCCACTGCTCTCGATAAAGTTCCCCTTACGCTCAGGGTAAGGTTCGTTCATTACCTGCCACCAACTGCCAGAGGCTGGGTCTCGAGACTCCTTCAGTCCGAGGGCGACAGATTTTAGATATTCAAGAAGCTGATCATAACCAACATGGCTAGTAGGAAAGAATTGCAAGACTTCAACAAGGGACATGAAATACCAACCAAGAGCTCGACCCCAGACATTGGGTGCCCGGCCTGTTTCCGGATCAGCCCATGAAGCTTGGCCATCAACCCAACCATGAACATGGAGGCCTGTGGTCTCATTGACTGTATTTGTATGAATGAGCTCATACTGAAGCAATATGTCATCCCAAGCGGTGTCATTGTCACGGTCGTATAGGCTCGTCCACTTGGCATAAAATGTATCTGCCATGTAAATACCGTCTAGCCACATCTGGTTCCGAAAGAATTGCTGGTGCCTGCAATGCGTCTTAGACAAAGGGCAAGAGATATACTTGCGATGAATATCTTACCAAAAGCCCCCAGACGGGGTGCGGGGATACTTGTCAAGCATTTTTCTGATGATGTTTGCTGCAGTCTTGTACTTCTGCTGTCCGGTCTCGTTGTATAGATAGAGATAGTTGTGTCCCATTCGGTACTCATCGAGGATGTACTTGGATGTGTTCAGACCTTTAATAGTGCCGTTTTCTTGTACTACTGGACCAGCAATCTGTCCAATGTACCAATCTAGGTATTTTTCGTCGCCAGAAAGCTCATAAGCTTTCTCGAAACCCAAATAGAGGACGGCGTCCTGATATCCACGGTCGGGAGCGACACCCTTGGCCATCATGGTGTCTGCCATTCGAGTTAAGTACGAGGACTCAGTTTGAGCATATACAATGCTAAAGAGGAAGTTCCATGCTAGTAATCTCTTGAGAGAGATTTTCGACGGGTACGGCATGATTAGAAAGACTGTGTTTTGTGTCTGCAGCTGGGGACTGGAGCCGAACAGCGTCCGTTTAGCGGTTGAAACATCGTTTATATATGTAGCAACATAGAACGTAAAAACAAGCAATACCCGAAGGACCGTAATACGTGGGGTAAAGCATAAATCAGATGCAACTTTGCGCCTTGTGATATATTGCGTTTCAAAAGGGCCTTGCCTCAATGCCTTATTTGGTTACCAATGAGGGGAAATGATACACATCCAGGTCGCATTGGGCTTCGTGGTCCGCCAATCATCGACGATTTATTCTCTCATGCACGCAAGACCTTGAGATGAGGGATCTTTATGTCGATCTTGCTATAAGACATAACGAGGCATATCAGCCCGCATGAACTAATGTTCTTTGTGATGGATGTTACTTGATCCCAGCCAGCAAGGTCGAAAGAGAGCCATGCCACTACCCGAATCCTTGAATTACGCAAGTCAAGTCAGGCGCTTAAAATCCACACCGGTATGCATGGTTTGTTGCTTATCTTTTTAATTCCTTCTCTGAGGCGATTGGACACTACTTTAATGGCTGCCCGAGGATAACAATTGTCACTGCTTCCCATTCTACCCATTCAAAAGTTGTTCCTGCTCAACATCTGGCAGCGTGGTTGTGTTGATAAATGATCGACGAAGTATCCAAGGGCCATACGACAAGAGGTTCCAGCAGCTTATCCTGGTATTTGAAGTAGTATGAAGATTATTTTCGACGTGTAGGTTCAGACTCGTGAATACAATTGTTGAAAGTTCGTCACTGGGCCCTTCGAACGAGGAGCAACTGGGCACAGAACTCAAGGAGCTTTCGAAGGTTACAAGAGCCAGGCTTAAATAGACAGTGAAGATTAATATCCAACGAGAGGTCAGTTAAGTTAATTGTTTCTAAACCTGTCTAGCTTCCAATTCCATTTGACGCTTACTAGATAATATATATAGATATATATAATTCACGTTTGTATTGTTAAGGTGGTAAAGGTCCTTTGTATAAGTAATATTAAATTTGTTAAACTGGTTTCGTAAACTAAAAGATGATGCAGGTAGGCCAAAGCGCATTTCAAGCGTTGGCAATCCCATGATAGATTTCAATAAGACGTTAATCAGTATCATTCAGGCCTAGACCTTGGTTGGGGCCACCTCGTGGATCTGTTGGCCCTCGGAGGAGCCGTTGTCGACCTCCTCATGCAAAGCTTCCCTCTCAACCTTCTCCATGGAGACGTGGCCAACAGCAGCGCTGTCACCGTCGATGACCTTGGCAACCTCCTCAAGAGTAGGTCCTCGGGTCTCTACATACATGAAGTAGATAAAGACAACCTCTCCGAGAACCCAGATAGTGTAGATGAGGTAGAGTCTCCAGGTGTTGCCACCCAAGATCTCGTCACCACCTACCATCCAGGCATCAAAGGCCAGAGGGTTAAGGTAGTTGTTCAAGAGGAGAGCGATCTGGACAGAGATGTTCAGGATCATGAGACCCTTGGCACGGAGAGAGTAGGGGAGAATCTCAACGGCGTAACCAATAAGGAGACCAGACCAACAGGTAGAGTAGAAGACACCGTGTAGCCAGACAAGGAATATCATGGCGTTGTTAGCACCAGGGGCTTGGTGCTGCTCGTAGAGACCGCATGTGAGAGTCCAGAAGATAAGAACAAGGAACATGCCACCAGTAGCAAACAGGAAGGAGAAACGACGGTTGAGGCGGTCGACGAATAGAGCGCATCCAATTGAGACAATCATATCGAGAATGGTCTTTCCGGCGGTAATAATGAGACGATCCTGCTCGCTCTCCAATCCGGCGTTTTTGTAAAGAATGGCAGAGTAGTTGGAGACGACACCGTTGCCGGACCATTGGGAGAAGATACCCAGAGAGAAGAGAACAATAAGACGGTAGCGGTTACCCTTGGTCTTGATGAAATCGACGTATGAAGAGCTGTTGGCGGCCATCTGCTCAGCCTTGATGGTATCGCGAATCTCGCGGTACTCGAACTGGACAGTTGGGTGGTTTACATTGCCGTTGGCATGGTACTTGGCGAGAACATTCAAGGCCTCCTCGTGACGATCCTTGGCGATCAGGAATCGAGGGGACTCGGGGATCCCTGGAGGAACCATGTTAGCACATTTCGACATAGCGTTCAGACCTTTACTTACAGAAGAGGATCACGAGCTGAATAAGGCCAGGAGCGCCCTGGAGGATGGCAGGGAATCGCCATGACCAGTCATTGCCCCAGAAGGAGGTTCCGAAGCAGGTCCAAGAAACGAGGAAAGAACCCAAATTCCAGAGACAGTTGTAAACTGTGGTGAAGCGGGCACGGTGTTGAGGATGGCAAAGCTCGGCGAGAAGCATAGGAGAGGCGATTTGGGCGAATGAGTTACCGAAACCGAGAAGGACACGACCGCCAGAAAAGGTAGCATAGTCGGGAGCACCAGCCTGGAGACCGGCGCCAATGGCCATAATGATGAAACCGAGGGCAATGGAAGGGCGACGACCCCAGCGATCGGTGATGATGGGGACAAGAGGGATAGAGGCGACTGAACCAATCTGGTAGAGTGCGATGAGGAGACCGAGTCTGTCTCCCTTTGGGTCGTCGAAGAAGTTCCTCCAGCTATCGAAATTCTGGACGTTGTTCATGTACATACTAAGAGTCGCGCAGTCAGCACATGTCGTCATTCGCAGACCATGTCTCTCGAGAGAACTTACCCATCCCAACCAGTTCCCATAGAAGAAGCGCAGAGAACGCAGGCGTAGAAGATCAATTTCCTCAATGCCGGGTCCTTGTACCAGGTGACCTTCTCGAACTTGGGGGCTTCATCACGAAGCCTCTGCGTCTTCTCATCGGCGCCAAGGCCAATGATCTCTTTGATACCCATGATGATTGCTCAATCAATCAACCGATGATAATATAGAGAAAAAAGCTTGAATAGGGTTTGCTGTTGCTGTGAAGAGTGAAGGAAAGAGTGGGTGAAGTCTGGGGGGCATCCCTGGATAGATATAGAAAAACGCGTTGAAGGCGTGGCAGGCCTGTAAGTTGAGAGCACGCACTCAAAGAGTGGACGGACGTGCGGACCGGACTTGAGACCCCAGATTATGGGGAGGGGAGAGGGTACAGCCGAGCAGGCAAAAACCGCGATTGAAGGACCAAATGGCAGTCATCCGCTTAATGGGTCCACTCCCTTGAATGTCGGAATGGGCGATCTTGTTCCACCTTGGCTGTCTTGGAAGTCTTGGTATTCATGAGTCCCAGCCAAGATGGAGGCCGGCCCGCGGTCTGGAGGCATGGATATGGGGTTACTGTGCAGGGATGTAGAAAACTGGATCAGTCACAAGCTGGGGGAGAAAGAGACTAGAATCTGATTCTGGCCTCTTTGAACAACTGATGTTAGTTGCTATTGTACGGGGCACTCCGTGATGAGCCAGAATAATGGGGCTCTGCCGATTGACCCCTTGTAGGCAGTATTCCCGCTATTAGCCTGTTACGGTTGCTCTACCGAGTTGGGGATAACCTCGAATCAAAAAGGGGGTTTGTTTAGTCATTACCCATTTCCTCATTTCGCCACGGCGTTTCATCCAGGAACACCATGCTATATCGTCTTGTCTCCAGTGCACTGACCAGAATCTACATACATACATACATGCGATGCCCTGATCTGATCTTTAAGTGGTAGCATGCATCCAATTGAGGTAACCTGACAAAGAAAGGGTAAAAAGAAACCATGCTCTTCTACCTGGCAAACACATTCTGCCTGTGTCCAGACTCCTGGAGCAACCACTGAGATACTGTGCCTCCATCTTTGCCTTCTTCTAAGACAAGCCATGATGCTTTGAACAGACCTTTTCGTACCATAACTCAATGAATGATGGGGGACAGACAATCTCAATGGTGCGGAATCAACTCCCGTGATCGTGCTCAATCCGTCCTCGGGATATTCTCCAGTCTTGGCCTAGAGTAGATTTTGGCTAAATACGGGTAAATGCGGGTAAAATACAACCTTATATGAATGCCAAGCCCTCGCCAATAATCTTGTGGCTCTTGTCTGATCAAGGCAATCTGTTCATGTCGGTACCGCCATCAGCCGCAAACGCGACAATAAACATGCGAAAAACCCGTCGATTCTCGGCATGTTCCTCACCGAAGAAAAGGAACATTTACCGTCTCATCTCGGCACGTCAAACGGAATTCAGCCGCCACGGAGGATCTAGTCTAGCCCAGCAGTCAGTCAGACGGTTGAAAGTCTGACCTTGGCGGGTCGCCTGATAATCCCAGCGAAAGCCAAGGAGGTTTAAATGGAGACAACAGAACTTTTGACCAACTCCTATACGGCAAACAAACATCCACCAAGCACTTGGCACTTTGCCGACTCATTGACCCAGATTTTACTCTCCACTTTACAAGACTTGACCTGAGCTTGCGACAAGGAATGAGGAACCGAGGGCCGATATCCCCATGGGCTCGAAGAGTCTGCCCCATGGGCTCAGAAATCCTCCAGTTTTTTTGTTTAATTTTAGTGCGAGCATGACCGATGGACCGATTCCGCTTTGTTGTGCCATGAGAAACACGAGAAACGCCCATGCTTCCCCAGCGGAGTCTTGGTGAGAAATCGGTATAGGTTAAGACAACCATTTTTCACAATATCGATTCACCTGACTACAACACGAAAATATGCCAATATCACGGTGTCATCGCGATCCAATTAATGAAACCTTGTATTTTCGCACCAATCGTCTTTTAATTGGGGCGCTTACGTACAAGTCAACTACCAGTAAGGCGAAATCATTCTCTGTATGTGCGACATACAGATTGCTGGTGAATTCACTGTATTTTTACTCGCGACATACGCTATCCATTATGATCATCCTGTTTGACGTTGTAGGTTTTGCGGCTCTAAGCAAGGTAGTAGCCGGGATTTGCTAGATTTAGAATGTGATATCAGGCTATTCTGAATGGGATTTAGTAATCCCATCTACATTACTGAATATGGAGGAACAACCAGCTTCAAGACGTGAACATAGGGTTGGTCTACTCAAGACAGCTCCGTAACCCAGAACACCACCGCCACCTTGGCAAAAGGATCTGATTCTGGAATTGAATGCATTAGGAGTGTGCCACTGCCGGGTAATTTCAACAACGGTCGAGAACTGGCTCCATGTGGAAACTGCGAAGCGCCTTGGCCTTGGTCTTGGTGATCATGATTCCACCTTTGTGGTTCACATATATCCTGGGCTTCACCTTGCAATATGCAAATATGGCTGGGTCCTGATTGCACCAATGCATAAGTGACACAGCCAAGTGCATGCATGTGTCGGTGGGTTGAGACAAGTACTGTACTACATACTTGGCGTGGAGAAAACATCGCCCCTACACATAACGGAGATCTGTAGATCCTAGCCCACTCACGTTTTCATGTCTGGGCTCAAAAAAAGTAAGTCCAATAACGGCCAACTGCCGTGCATTCTCTCAATGTCTAGACCTAAGACCTGGCCGATACATCCTTTCCGTAAAGGCGACGACTCGCGGCATCCTCATTTTCAACGAGGTATGTAAGACAAGAGAGATACGGCTGAGACTTAGTGCTCTACTGCACATCAGTCATTGCGCTTGGTCCAATCACTCAGACTGTCAAGGAACCTTGTATGAACATCGGCGTCTCCGGTCTTCTGCAAAACCTCTTGGTACTCTTTGTCGCCCAAACACTGGAAAAAGAGCAGGATACCGGCCCAGATAAAGTCAGTGTAGCTGACAGTATCACCCAAGAAATAAGGTCCTGAGTT
Source organism: Fusarium brachygibbosum (assembly GCA_018886245.1). Classification (NCBI taxonomy): domain Eukaryota; kingdom Fungi; phylum Ascomycota; class Sordariomycetes; order Hypocreales; family Nectriaceae; genus Fusarium; species Fusarium brachygibbosum. The sequence goes on from MU249526.1 coordinate 1,146,450, forward strand.
ATTTTCTTTGAGTAGTTCCGTGATTTCACGAGCGAAGGGTTCCGCACGGTCCAAAGCTCCAGGGGAGTTTTTCTCTCCGTACTCGTACAACGGCATTCCGACGTCTTCTTGTCGCGTGGTTAGGAAGAAGTCAATGCTTTTATCGCCGAGGATGTTCTTGGCGACTCCGGGAACGTATATGGGTGTCATTTCCGTCATGAACTTTACCATGGAAGCTCTGAGACGAAGCTGCATTGGGTGATTGAGATTCAGGCTAGGCTCAGGATATTTTTCCTCGATGAAGTCGACAATCTTGTAAGAGTCCATTACGTAGGTGCCGTCAGGCATTTGTATGGCTGGGAGCGTGTACTCAGGGCCCTGTTCATTTGCTGAAACACTGGAAACGCGATGGCGTTAATGAGAATGTTCATCTTAATTTGAGCCAGTTCTCACTCACTGTTGACTCAGTCGTTCCTTGATCTGCGGATACTCAAGCTACATCTTTTAGTAACAACAACATGCCAAGAGTGCAGTACTTACCCATTCAGTCTTGTAGTTGAGTCCCTTAAGGTTGAGAAGCAAACGCGCTGGGACGCGTCAGTATCCACACTCCAACGCTAAAGCTTGGCTGGAAAAGACTAACTTCTCCAGATATTCATCGACCAACAAACCTGGGGTGGTTTGGTGGGGATATCGAATAAGGTTATGGTGTCAGAAGACATGGCTTTATCGGACCTTTTTTCGTATTGTACGTATGAAACCTGGATCAAGTGATTTCGTCTCGGCGGTACAACTGCGAGATATTGCTGCGATAGAAAGATATAAATAGTAACTTGTCTGTATCGCGTGATTAATCAGCAGCTTAGAGGCCAGCCAATCGTTCCATGGGTTCATATCTTTCCCCTCACAATATCGATAAGCCTTGAATCCTTGGGAGTTCAAAAAGGCAGGTGTTTTCATGAAGCTCCACCTTAAAACTGCTGGACAATCGATATGGCTTCTTCGCTCATGGACACTCAGACAATTCATTGTTTCCTCGATACAATTACCGATTGCAACAATTGCCATGCTCCTGTAACACATGGCAACTGTAGGATTAGTGCCCTTCACTGATATAATGGCTTCTCTTGGAAAAGACAAGGATAGTTGGGTGTCTTCTGGACGTAATGTCTTCTTTTCGTCGCGTCATCTTCTTCGAGACTGGATGTGTCAGCGAGCATGCTCTGACTCTTGCAATGTTGATGCCACTGTCACACAACCCCGCATTCACAGAGACTTGACCTTTTGCTACCCATCAACATCATGCCTGCCTCTAATCCCAACCGTATCGTCAATGTCGGCATTATCGGTTGTGGTGAGATCTCTCAAGTTGTCCACATTCCGACCTTGTCTTTCATGAACAGTTGGTTTCGCATAACATACCTTTGTGACATCTCAGCCACTGCGCTCCAACACTGCGCTTCCAAGCTTGACAGTGCTGTTAAAACAACGGAAGACGCTTCTGAGCTCTGCTCTTCAGACCAAGTTGATGCTGTTATTATAGCCAACGCGAATGAATACCATATATCCCACGCCATCCTAGCACTTCAAAACAATAAACATGTCCTAGTTGAGAAGCCTCTGGCGCTCACTATGCGGGATGCACTGGCTGTAGAGGCAGCCGAGAAGGCAAGCCATGGAAAAGTCATGGTAGGATACATGAGGCGATATGCTGCGCCCTTTGAGGACGCAGTGCGCGAAATTGGCGGAATGGACAAGATACTATACGCTCGAGTGCGGGGTGCGTAATACCCCCAACTTGTTGCGAACAGTCCGACGCTGATGGGATTGCAGATATCATTGGCCCCAATTCATACTTCGTCAATCAATCTGGCACCTTTCCACAAAAGCCCACAGATATCTCCGATGCCAACCTTCAAGATAGAGATACGAGGGCCCAGGAAACCATCAAGACAGCCTTGGAAGATGAATGTGGTGGAATACCTGTGACACCAGATTCAGCCCGCATGTGGCGGCTTTTCGGTAATCTCGGTTCTCATGACCTGTCCTTGATGAGGGAAGTCCTAGGAATGCCTCAAAAAGTGGTCGGATCCTCACTTGGGTTTCCTTTCTGGAAGTGAGTCTTGCCAGCTACTCGCGATACATCATCACAAACTCACCACTTTCTTAGCATCCTGTTCAGGTACGACAACTTTACGGTTTCGTACGAGTCTGGATTGGACAACGTTCCGCGGTTCGATGCTCACTTGGAGGTTTACAGCTCGGATAAGACCGTCAGACTCCAGTACGATACCCCGTATGTCAAAGGACTTCCCGTCACCATCCACGTGACAGAAAACGCGGCCGGGGTTTACAAAGAGTCAACTACGCGCAGATCTTACGAGGATCCCTATACTTTGGAGATGAAGGCGTTTTGGGAAATGGTTGTAGAAGGCAAGACAGCCAAGACGACCGTGCAGGATGCTATGCAGGACCTTGAGCTCTATGTCATGGCAATGCGCTATGAGTATGGTACCGCATGAGGTTTTCCTCTGATATTCCTTTTATATACGTCTATCACTCAGAAAAGAGTTTTGCTATGCCGTCCGTTGTAGTGTTTCCTCCACTTAGTACGATGCCCAAGTCCCAAACACCCCCCTGTGCTTCCTTCTCAACCATGGACCGGAAGTCCTCATTGAACAATACTACTGCAAGTGGCACAGCAGCACTTGGTTCAACGAATAGTTTCATTCTTTCCAGGATCAGCTTCATGGCTGCTTTGATCTCTTCTTCCGAAACGCTGTACATGCCATTGACAAGCTTGCGCTCGTAGAGAATCCCCCAAGGATGTACGCCAAGGTAAGAGCGCAATCCATCAGCAATGGACATACTATCCACGTAGGTGATCCTCTCTCCCTGTTCCATTCCACGTTTGGCATCGTCTGCGCCTTGAAATGAGGGTTCAGCCCCAAAGACTTTGATCCCTGTGTTTTCGCAGCTCAATGCTACCCCCGACAGCATTCCACCACCACTGCAGGGAGTAATGATGCCGTTGAGACCCTTGACCTGTTGCTGCAGCTCGAGGCCTATTGTGCCCTGCCCCAGGATGATATCTGGGTGATCATACGGTGGAACAAGGCGTGCACCTGTTTCAGCTACGACCTTTTCAGCAACAGCAAGGCGGTCCGTCAAGGTGCTGAAGATGACGTTTGCTCCATAGCTCTTGGTAGCAGCAACCTTGCTGGGGATCGTAATCGAGGGCATTACAACATGTGCAGGCATGCCGTTTTCTCGAGCGGCTAGTGCAAGCGCTTGTGCATGGTTGCCTAGCATCACGATGTCAGCAAATTGACCTGGAAGGTAAGCATGAAAATGAAAGATACCTGAGCTATGTGTAGCAACACCCTTCTCTTTTCCACCATTCTCAGCCCATCCAGGCTCCAACTTCAATCGCTCAATGGCGTGGAAGGCTCCTCGTGCTTTGAAAGCCCCAGCACGCTGCAAGTTTTCGCATTTGAACCATAGCTTGAATTGGGGTTTAGCTGGCTGAGAAGAGCTATCGTGACCAGCAGAGGCAGGATCTCTTGATGTTGAAGCAAGCTTGTTGATGTAGCTGCTTGTCATGACGGGAGTTAGGTGTACATGAGACTTGATGAGACGATGTGCTTCGACAACAGACTCCCTTGTTAAGGGAGGGCAAGTTGAGATATCTGCCATGGTGCAACGTCCGGATGTAGAGGTTATTAACACAAGTGAGATTATTAAGGTAAGAAAACGAAACGGAGAGAAGCTTTAAAGAGTTTGTTCCAAAGCGATGGCCTATTGCACGTGAACCATGAGCTTTGATCTGATGCCAAGCCCATGGATTGCGATCCTTACTTGATCCGAAGATGGAAGCTATCCTCCAGCTACTATTCTTTAAGCAGAAGGTGGATTATAGCCCCATATGACACGTTCCATGTAGCTGTAGACGATACATACGGCCCTTTTGCTAGGCAGAATCACAATGTGATACAACAATCGTACCCAGAATACAATCAATTATTAATTTTAACTTGGATCAGCAAGATAATGGGAAGATAAAGTGATTGGCTGTGCAATGAGGGGCTGTTGTTAGTTCTGTATGACAAGCTGTCCGACACGTTGTACCAAACATTGACCCCGCCTTTCTCTCACCGTCTATTATCGCCTTATCTATACTCAATCTCCAGAAACTAGAACCGTAAACATTCAACAATTCAAGAAACAACAACTTCTACTCTGAAATTCATCATGGAGAGTGACAGAGATTACTTGCTTTCCCTCCGAGCCGTCCGAGATCATGCCACCAAAGTCTTTCAGGTTGCGAAGCGTGGAGATCTGAAGCATTTCGACTATGACGAGAGCCGCATGAGCGAAGTCGCAGACTACGTATCCAAGGTCATTGATGTGAGTAACGCCTAGACACTGTTAGACAGAGCTTTCCAAACTGACAAAACCCTTCAGCGCGATTTTGGTCCCGACAAGTACAACACAATTCCACCACATGGTCGCTGGCAGCATTTTGAGGTTGGAGGTGTTCCTCGTGTCGACTCTCTGATCAAACAGTGGTCGAGCGAAGCGCAAGTCGACAAGGTTGAGATTACACGACGCTTGGTGGATTTGTTCTTTGTGTCAGTTCTTCTGGATGCTGGTGCAGGCGATGTCTGGCGTTACAAAGAGTCTGGTTCCGGTCAAGAAGTCGTCCGCAGTGAGGGTATCGCTGTAGCCTCGCTTCATATGTTCCAAGCCGGCGCTTTCAGCTCTGACGACTCAGCCAAGAATAAGGTAGATGGTATGTATTTTCGTGGTGCTGAGAAGTCTCGAGGCTAATTTCACAATGTAGGAGATGGATTGGTTCAACTGCAAGAATCGGATTTCAACACGCACTTCCAGGTATCGGCTGACAATCTCATGGTCGGCGTTCCGTCACGAGTCCAACTTCTTCAAGCAGTCGGCTCGTCTTTACTCAAGCAACCCGATGTCTTTGGAGAATCAGGCCGCCCGGGAAATCTGGTTGGTAAGTTGGCCGGTGTTGTCACCTAGATTGAAGCCTGTATACTCACTGCTTGCTTTTAGACTTTCTCATGAAAAGGGGCTCTGGCTCGAAGACTTTAGACTACGAACAACTCTGGTCTTGTTTGCAAAATCTTTTGATCCCCTCGTGGCCAGGAAACAGAACAGTCTTCAATGGCCAGCCAATCGGCGATGCATGGCCTCTTGATGTTCTCGCTAGCATTGCGGACAAAGAGGGAGACAAGCAGGAGAAGAGCAATATTCAGCCTTTCCACAAGCTGACTCAGTGGTTGGCTTATTCCTTGTCGGTGATCTTTGAGAGACAGTTAGGATACACCTGGGAGAAGATGGAGCTTGGAACCGGGTTACCTGAATACCGTAACGGTGGACTGTTCGTCGATCTCGGAGTTCTCAAGCTTAAGCAAGATGATCTACAAGTTGGAAAGGAGAGCTCAGGCCAGGAGTTACCCCAATTTGATGCCTCATCCGACGTCATCGTTGAATGGCGAGCTATGACCGTGGCTCTGTTGGACGAATTACACCAAATGCTCCAGGATAAGTACAAGCCTCGTGGAGTAGAGTTAAGCCTCCTTCAGATGCTAGAAGCCGGAACTTGGAAATCTGGACGAGAGCTGGCTGCTGATCTTAGACCTGATACGAAGTGCAGCCCGATCCTGGTAATCAGCGATGGTACTCTATATTAGAAGATAACATCAACTTTCACTACTAGCATTTGAGTTATACTTTCAAAACAGTTGGTAATAGAATCAGTCTCAACAAAATATTTCATAAGCTTCGCTCATGACTATCAAGATACTCTAACAGCGTTCAGTTATAGCCAGTACCCGCCTTGCCATAGCTTGGGTGACCTTTCCCTTTGCTCTCCATGACTGCAAGTCCATCACCCCTCTTCGGCTCCACCAAGCTCATATTCATGAGCTTTTCATAAAACGGAACAGACCGTTCCCAGTCTCCTGTCAGAAGCATGGTTCTCCGCAAATGCGGCATCTTGTCCAAAACTTCCTGGACACAACGGATCAACCAGCTCCCCAGTCCTTTCCCTTGAAGGGTTGGATCAACCCATACATCTGTAAGATATGCAAAGGTGACATAGTCCGTAACGCATCTAGCGATACCAACAAGCTTCTTTTCTGATGGTGTATTGGTGTATTGAGGCTGTTCATAGACACCGAAGGAAAGTGAGTTGGTGAGTGCCTCTCGGAAGGCATCTGGAGTCAATGATGTCGCCCAGTAGAATTCGGCAGAGTCGAATATCTCCGTCAATCGGGATATTGGGAAGAGGGTGGGATCTGTAGAGATGAAGAATTCGCCTTTTGTCCAGGACAGTGACTGGTACTTCGATTTAATGGATGCCATAGCGGTGATGTAACGTGGAGGCTGGAATAGGTGAGAGTTTGGGAATGCTCGAATTTGGTCTCAGGAATCTCAACATACAAATGATTCAATAGGACGAAATATTTTTCGCATAAGGTATTAGTGTGAGTCATCTACTTATCCGATACGCCGCCCTTCGTTCTACCAACCCGGGAAGTGGCTGGATTCTAGGTTGAGGTCCACAAAAGGACGTCAATGGTATCTTGAATATTTACATTTGTCATCATTTCATTCTGTTAGAGCACTAGACTAACGGACCAGGTCAATTGGCTACGAAGATAATGCTTCGGTGGATTACAAATTTATAGAGGGTGCAAAATGCCATTTGTCTGCTCGGAATCCCTACGCCGAAGTGATCGGACATGGACCCCGAATCTAAAACTGTCGGGAATGTCTCCGAAGTGCCCGTGTTTGGGTCACGCTAACGCAAACTACATTATCCACCTCGAAGTTCCATTAAATTGATGGTCTTCAGCAATTTCTAGGCATTTGGGATGAAGGCTACCGCGCCTAAGTTGTAAACGTCGGCGTGTCAATAAGCCCTTGCCAGCCATGCGTAAGGACTCTCATCTTAACAGGCTAAACGCAGTCGAAGCATCTTGCACCTTTTATTAATCCTAGTTGGGTTCACTAGGACTCGAACGCCATCTCAAATGTCATATAGTATTCTGCAGCTCTGTTGTTCTTTTTACGACCTGTGGGGGATCTGAGACAGTTGTAGAAGGCTTGGTGTCTACAGCCATGCAGTTGAGATTGTCGTTAGTACAAGAGCTCCTCCATACTAGTAATTTATCAGCATGTTAGGATGTTCGATGTTTAGGAGATAAAGTAAGCTAAGTTCATCTTAGTACTTTGCAGTGTTTCCTAGTACCAAGACTTTAGATAAAACGTGGAAATTCTTGTGCTCGATTCCCCAACACTATGGCATAGAGAAAGGATGTTTGAAAAGGTGGACGCAAAGTGCAGAAACAGCCCATGAGGAAGACCAGAAGCAAATTCATCTCCATAGTACCTGTCAGGACCTCTGTTCTAACATGTGACGGATGAATTTGGCAAGGCTTGTATCTCTGGTATTTCCCAGGTTACTTCGAGTGGTACTGATGCTTTCCCTCACTATGGCTAAGGTTACAGTATCTGGTGATCATACGCCAGCCACGGTTTGCTCTGCTACCAATGGGAAAGCATCCCAGGGTTCGAGACACGAGTTTTGGTATCTGCAAAATTGGGACTTCTGAGCATAGCTCTGGAGAAGGGTTGGATTTTAGGGACTGTTGGCAATCAATATTCAACAATACTGTATGCAGAGGCAAGTGGTGTGTTTTTAAAGGGACAAGATCGTCTCAACGCTGATGGCTGAAATACTACCTCAAGTCGGAGGCCTGCACCGCATCGGCAGTGCCGCTCTGTCAGCAACTCTCAGCTGCGTCGGCTTACTTCGTGGCTGCCCACCATAACCTAATTCTGTCAAAGGGCTTTGTATTGTTTTCTGAATGGGTCATGGAGCGGTCCGCGGATGCAACAGCATATAGCTACGACCTCCATCATGGAGCTGAACATCACCACTCACACTGCAGGTAGCCTCGAGTATCAATAATATGCAGAGACCCTAGAATTACGACAGCCACAATTGGAGATTTCTCCGCTCAATGGTTTGTCACTTGATAAATAGTATCTGATTGCACAGTCGGGGTTTCCTAAACCGGACTATTGGCTTTTCATGAGGATTGTGCATCTTTCGCGATGTGGCCCCCAAGCTACATTATAAATACAATATGAATTCGCGTCCTTTGGATAAGAGCACAGACACTACTAATTAATACATACACGTTGAAAAAGAACATACAACACGTCATTACGATACCATATTCTGAGCAGAATGGTTCATCATCGAAAGCACAAGGCCCCGGTGTCTCAGCCTCGGTAAGGCTCCTAATCTTCTACGTGAATGGCTATTGACTTTAGGAGGTCCATTTCGCTTTCAGCCGAATCCGCTGTTGAGGAGGTTCTGTTCGAGTGCAGTCTACCTACTGAACAGCCTACTATAGAGCGTATCACGAAGCCGCTACCTTTTAGCAGCAGCATCTCTGAGAACTTGGCCTGGGCTACCGCATTCATTGACCGTGCCGGCCACTTGACTGAGGTAAATAGTTTCCAAGGTACACACTACCTATATGAATGGCACCAGCTGACTCGGGAACAGGGTTACGAGCTCCTTGAGAAGCGGCTCCATGCTGCTATTGACACCATTGGAAATGATGCGATCGAGATGACACTCCTGCGCCAGCAGTTCCGTGATCAGTCTTACAAGGTTGAACAACTCGAATCGGCTGTTACCAGACAAGTCAGAGATCAGCAGGAGTTGGAGCAGCGCCTGGCAAGCACCCGTTCCACAGCTATTAGGACAGAGAGGGATCTTGCCAGCAAGCTTCGGATCGCTGAAAAGGCTCTTCAGCAGTCCAAGGCAGCTGAGGGTCGTCTGAAGAGCAAGCTTGACAAGACTCTCATTGAAGAACATGAGCGATGGCAACGAGAGGCTGAGCATGATAGAGATGACCATGCATCTCTTGATGCAGCCCACGATGCCCTTGAGAAGGCTCTCCAGGATAAGGCTGCTTTGCAGTCAGAGCTGGACGTCAAGGTCCAAGAGCTGACAGCAACTAAGCACGAGTTGAGTGTCACACAAGAGGCTCTGAGCAATTGCAAGACAGGTTGCGAGGAGAAGAACTCGCGTATTGATACCCTCACCCAGCAGCTGGCCACTTCGAACAGAACAAACACCGAACTCTCTGCCAATCTTCACAGTGCCACAGCTGAATTGACCTCCAAAGGCCAGGAGATAGCGGACCTCACTGAGTCTCTAAGCCAGGCCAACAGTAACCTGGCAACCGCCAACCAGGCCATCGCACAGAAGGACAGTGTCATTGCCACACTCGAAGCTAGTCTAGCCGGTGTCCAGGAAGAGAGAGACCAGAAGCTCAAGCTCCTCGAAGACCTTCAGCAATCCACCCAAGCAACACAGAAGGCTCTTCAGGACAAGATCGATGAGCTAAGCATACATGATCTTGAAGACCACCAGCGACTCGAGGCAGCTACCGAGGCCAAGCGACTTTCCGACGAGTCCATCAAAGACCTCCAAGCCAAGGTAGATGCCGCGAATGCCCATGATGCTGACGTGCAGAAAAGACTTCAGGTCGAGGAAGAGGCCAAGCGAGCGGCGGAGGCTGAGCTTGAGCGAGTCAAGTTGCAGCTTGAAGAGGCCAACAAGCCAAAGCTTCCCAACACAGTGGTAAGATCCTGCTTGTATACAATTCTCATGGATGAAGTGGCTAACTTTGGTGCAGACTCTTTCGAATCCCATCCCAATTGTGGGCAGCCTGGGCGGAGCAACCAATGACTTTGACGACATCTTCTACCCAATCGTTTCCTCGTTCCCTGTAACCATCTACGGCCATGCGTCCACCAACATCTTCGTGTCTATCAATGGCCTTCTGAGCCTTGACACAGGTGACCGGACATACACCCATCAGCCTCTACCCTTTCGCACTGGCGGTCTTCCAGCCTATACCCTGTTCCCCTTCTGGTGCGATCTGTTCATCTACAAGGACACTCCCCAGGGCATTTATTATGAGATTGTTGGCCAGGCTCCTTCTCGCTCCCTTCGTGTTGAGTGGTATGTCTCTCGCTATGGAGACAAGGACCAGTACTACCATTTCCTCGTACTTCTCGAAGAAGCCCGACCCAACATTGTCACTTACAAATACCTTGAGGCCTTGGACAAGGGTGTCAAGTGCACTATTGGTGCCCAGGGACCAAACAGTAAGTCAAGGCTGTTATGAGTCACCGAATACAAGGTAGATGCTAACTGACTGGCTTTACTAGGCGCTCAGCAATGGTCTTACAACGAAGCAAAGGCGTTGCCTGGTGTCCAGGTCGTTATTGACACGGGTTCTGGTTCAGTGACTGAAAGTACTTTCCCGATTGCCAGCTGAGTGGTGGATGTGAATGCGTAGTATAGTTCAAGTCATTTGCTTTGTTTAGTCGCCGTAATCGAATGCAAAAATTTGTTTGAGAGTTGCCTTCTGATAAAAACGTGATGTGCGACGTCATTGACTTTACGATTAAAGTATGGACATTACAGCTTCGCGCAAGCAAGCGGTGAATTAAGGATAATGTACTACAATCTCTTTACGTTTCCTCAGTTTCATTGCGATGACATTCATTCAAGGCAGCACAGAGTAGCTTTTCTCGAAGCAAAAGTGCTGTTCAGGGCTAGATAATATGTCGCGTCTTAACTTCCGGGGCGCGTCTGGACGCGCTTGAGATTTGTGCTCTCAACGCGTTATACAAGACGCTACCCATTATGAGGCTCAGAGTTACAAGGCGGGTCGGGTCGAGTAGAACAAAGATACTTACCGCTACACTGTTGTCCCGGGTTGCGAGAGGTATTGGCAGATTAGCGTAGCACAAAAAGATACCTCTGGCATGGGTTAAATCAGGTGCGCTGGTATGTATGGCAATGTACGGCAAGGACATTGGAGGAAAAATATCTGAGATTCTCCACTCAAGCCTTGAAAGAATAGTGGAACCTAATTCGTGATGTGAGTAAGTCGTGCAGAAGTACCTCGGCACTAGCAATTGCAGGTTATCCTCACGGGTCATTTCGATTAGGATACAAGTATCTATGTCTGAGCGTCTCCATGACTGTCAACACTCGTTGCTTGCGGTCTCGAAGACGACCAGCTTGATAAAGGAGGAGAGTATTGAGTGGAAATGTAACATATGCGATACATCATGGCGTGTGGCCTTTCCGTGATTTGGCTCTTGGGTATTAGTTTCTCAACGTATGCTTTGAAAACATCTTCTGGTACCACTTCACTCGAGCCATGACAGAATAAAATGCATACTGACATCAATTGTGTCAAAGAACAGTAAGATCAAGCAGTATCTGAACCAGTATTGACGAGTACGGAGTCCTTCTCACAACTTCAAACCATGTTCTCATTTCTCTGATAGTAATTATTTTCCATTTCTCGACTTTTTGATTCGAGTTGTAGGGTAGGTACAGCGCGACCTAATCTTGAATTTGCAGCACTATTTTTAAAGTCAGGAGTAAATTCATTATCATCTTACTTATCAGTCCGAGGAGCGCTATCTTATCACTTATCATCTATGGATACAGTTATATTGAAGAGGTATTTATGACCCACATTCAGGGTTCTCTCAGAATGGCCCGTCCTCACTGCGGATCTTTTCGAGTGACATGCAATGGTTCGGGCCGTTCGTGATTAAAAAGAGCGAGCCGCTTATCGCAAATAGTGAGATGTATACTCGGACCCCCAGATGTGCTATCACCAATAGGAATGTTGAATTGACTCTTAAGCGAGGTCCAAATGGTCTTCACCTTAATTGCTATGTCTTGCGAGGGAGCGTCGGAGCTACGACCAGGCCATTGGGACGCTACTAACCTAACTGAAAGAGTCGTAATGGCATGGGTAACCATTGCCGACATCCTACTTCGTTGATTACTTGCATCTCTGCATGCTTAGCTTGAGCTAAGCATGCAGAACTGAGGCCATCCACAGTGTTTGAGGAGAAGTTGCTCCCTCAGCTAGTCAGCATCTAGCTCAGGCTGCCACAATGAAGAGCAGTTGTTCAAAAGAGGCACCCGACGCTGCCGATCAAGTCTGACTCTGGCAATCCCTTCATTTCTCAGATTATGCTTTTTCGTCAATTAGCTGAACACTTCGCTCCGATACGCGACCATAATGGTTCGTTTTCAGAAACCTAGATTGACGATATTGGTGTCCAGGGACCATACCTAACCAATCAATCCAATTCGTCCCCTCTCGCTGAACTATCGCGCACATGGGCTGGTGCGTTCCCGTTTCAATAACCCAAGTCCCATTAACGATAGGCAGAGCCACATGTCTCAGCTTTCCCAATTGCTTGATAGTCAGCCAGCCACAAGGGCAGTTAGGGAACGTGGAACTACTCCTTTGGGACATTCATCCAGTGATGAGGCTTGCATAAGAATCGGTAGCTTGGCTGGCCGACGAGTGCTGAACGGTCTAGGCCACGCGTGGCTAAAATGGCGTTCCCGCGAACCGATAAAATCCTGGGGTTGATCGGCCGAAACTATCGAAGCCTCGTTCCGAATTGGGAAGTGAGAAACGGTAACTCAGCTTCCACCCTTGCTTGAACTTCAGCTCAGCCACGGAGAAGCGATTGGTATGTGTGTGCCTCGCTACAGCCAGTCAATGGATGCGCATTCTCGACCGTCGGAACGTTGATGCTACACGACATGAATTACTTTTTGCTTCAAGACCATTTCAGTCTGGAAGCTGAGGGGGTTGCATCGAGACCATTTTTTGGTGTGTAAACCCTGAATTTGGCTGGCTGGCGTTTGAGGGGTAGCTCCGAAAGTATTTCAGCTGCGCCTGATAAGCCCATGGAGGCCTGGCAGTTAGAGCTGATATATAATACAATGTCCAGCCTCTGAGACTGTATCCCGCATGCACATTGTATGGCTCTTTGTCCATGTACCACCATCTTACACATCTTTGATTGAGCATGTTGGGTTTGAGGAAAACCTTTGACAGTAGGTCCACTTGACTCAAAGCCTCACTTCCTACCCCTAACCGCATTGATACACAGTCAGACGGAAACGCAAGAGCTCGTCATCTTCTTTACAAACACAAGACAGTACCTCATCACGCGGAACAATGGAGTCCGTTCGCCAGGGCATCAAACAATCCCTTGCCGGCATTGGCAAGGACAAGCACCACAAGGATATCGCGGTAAGCGTCAACGAGATGGAAGTCTCAGACGGTGAGAGCGAAAGCACAACCGTCGCATCCAACCAAACTTCACAGGACGACGTCGATGCCAAGAGCAGTTTAACAATCACTGCAAACAATGCTACTACTTCCAAGTCAACCGTCATCACCAAGCTTCACGAGTATGAGCGATTGACCAAGGTAACACGGACTGTCAAGAAATTGATAGTTCGATTCGATGACTATGACGAAGACTTTGTCAATGAGATGGACATCAGGAGCTATCTCCAGTACATCTCTGAAGAACGTCTCATCCATATGCCTCGTCGAGGTAGCGACTGGGATCGTGTTCTCAGCACCGCTCAGTTCTTTGGTCTTCAGATCACTACTTTCGCCAGCAAGATCGAGACCTTCGCCCCTGGCGCCCATTCATCAGCATCGGCTGCTTTAGCCAGTTGTCAAGTCCTTCTCGAGGTTTGTCTCTTCATCCATCCATTCAATCGCCCTGTACTGACCTACATAGATCGGACACAACCAAGCCAAGGCGCTCGTGCCTACATTCATCGCGCTCTATGAATTGGCTATGCTCCTTTCCACGGTCTCTCGCATTCGCGACCTTGAATACATGTCTACCTCGATCAAAGAGTCCGCTGCCCATATCCTTTGTGAACTTGTTCATCTCATCGGCCGCATCGCCAGTCACTACAAGCAGAAGATTGACAGCCTGAGATCCGGTGAGAGTATCACTATCAGCTTTGATACAGCCTTTGGTCAGCTCATCGACTCCATCTGGAAGGCCAAGGATGATCTTTGCGACCGTGTTTGGCGTTATAGCCTTGGTCACAAGTCTTTCTCCATCAGCCTCAAGTCTGTCCGCCAGCGTCTTGAGCCCTCATCTGGATCTTCGGTCAGAAACACTCTGTACGATGAGGTTTACGAGCATCTTGATCGCTCGGAAGACACCTGCCACTGGATCAAGGGCCAGTTGACCAGCTTCCTCAACAGTAAGGATAAGTCTCTCAACCTTTGGGGTGAACCTGGCGTTGGCAAGAGTGTTCTAGCCGAGTGGGTTCAAGAGAGACTTGCGCGTCCCTTTGACTACAAGTCTTATACTGTCCTTTCCTACAACTTCCCCTGGGACTCTCCCAAGGAGGCCACGTCTCTAGCTTGTGTCAAGAGTTTCGTCTTCCAGCTTCTTGAGCGAAGCGTCGGCGACGTTGAACTCTACGGACGACTTGTTCAAGCCTTTGAGGTCTACTCCAAGACTTCTGACGCAGGCAAGCTTGAGACAACCCTGTGGGATACCCTGCGCACCGGGATCCATTCAGCCGAGCGTCAGGGCACATCCATCATCCTCTTGACCGATGGCTGTGACGAGATGGTAGGCGGCTCCAAAAGCGCTGTCGGCTTCCACAAGCTCCTCTCAGACTGCATCGCAGACCTTTCGCGAACCCGTGTCATCACCTTTTCACGAAGACTCGATGGTCTCAAGGATTGCAGCAAGATCTTCCAGATCAAGCAGCAGCAGGTCCAAGAAGACATTCGAGCTCACCTCAAGCAGGCACTCTCCAAGTCGCGCCACTACCATGATGTCCATCATCGTGACCGCGAACACGTCATCAACGACCTTGTTGCCAAGTCAAAGGGCAACTTCCTTTGGGCATTCTACGCCGGTCGTCTCTTAGTTCGGGAGCAGTCTTGCGATAGCTTCCTTGGCAAGGCCAAGAGCATCAGTGCTGATGTCAACGATGTTCTCCGACTTGCCACGGACAAGTTGGACTTGAAGCAGAATGAGATTGCCAGATACCTTCTCTCTTTTATGCTCGTCACCAACACTCCCTTCTCTGTTCCAGAGATCGCAGAGCTCCTCTCCATCGATCTTCAGAAGCGGTCCATGCTTCCCAATGCTTCGAACATCTCCAAGTTCGTGTCGGAGAAGTGCAGTGATTTCCTCATCATCCGAGGCGGCCGTCTTCACTTCCGCAACGCTGTTGTCCAAGCGTACTTCAAGGGTCTTCTCGGAAAGTCTCTTCTCTCTGAGAAGGATGCTCACTCTCAGTTGACTTTGAGGATGCTTCTCTATGCGCGTTTGAACCTCGATGATGACCAGGAATTGCTCACCGACGAGTTGGATGACTCTGTTGTTGAGATCATCTTGAGCAGACATCACTTGATGGGCTATGTCATGCGCAACTGGGTTGTACACTTCCGACATGCAGGATTCGTCGCATCAGACGGAAAGATTAGCTTGCCTCAAGGCTTCCGCGACATCTTCCCAGAGTCTGTCATGTTCACTCTTCTCGAGAGACCTTGCTGGGGCAGACACGATGTCCGCCAGGATACCATTGAGCTTCATGAGCTCACTCTTCGCATTCGTGAGTCCTGCTTCGGAGAGAAGCATGTTTCTGTTCTTCAGAGTCTTATTGCTCTTGGCCATATTCATGTCAAGTTCTCAACCTCTTCTGATGCCCATGCATGCGGAGCACGATATTACTACCGTGCTGCCAAGTTGGGTGAGATCATCCTGTCCAAGACCAGCACATTTGTCGGTTCATGCACCCACCTCTTCCTGACCTGGACCGAAACCATTGTCATCACCAAGCGCACGGAGATTGTGTCTTGTCGAGAGGAGATGATCCGCTTCTGGATTGAGATCTGCAAGCACAAACATGGTCGATCCAGTGACGAGGTCATTTGCTGGTACGAGAAGCTTGCCAAGCTCTACATCAGCATCCACGAGGAGTGGCGAGCTACTGTCGTCTACAAAGAGCTTTATGAGATCATTGTCATTCGCTTTGGCAAGAAGTCTCCCGAGGCTGGTCGCATTGGTGCTTTCTTTGGCACTCTCGACATTGTTCTCAAGGGCGAGGAGGCTGAGCGAGGCATCTGTGAAATGGAAGAGTTCATCTTTGAGACCACCGAAGAACTCGACATCCATTCTCATCTCTGCATCGCCATGATGATCAAGCTCGCCTGGTCGTATCATGCCTGTGGCAAGTTCTACCTCGCCGAGAGGCTCTTCATCAGCATCTGGCGCCGCATCTCAATTACCTGCCGACTTAACGCCAGCATTGAAGTGCACATCGCCAAGATCCAGATCGCTCTCGAGTACTGCAGGTACTTGCGAGAGGTTCACCGCCATGAGGAGGCCACCACCATCCTCATCTGTCTCTGGGCCGAGTATGAGCACCACAAATGTGAGACTGAGACCTTGATCATTTGGATCCGAGAACTTGGCACTGTCTGCAGAACATTCGGTCTTCTCGAGATCACTGTCACTATCTTGACCAAGGTCTGGGGCTGGTTCAAGGGCTGCGGTAAGGGTGATGATGAAGAGGCTCGCAAGACGACCATTCTTATCACTGAAGTCGTGGAGGAGGTCACCGAGACTACAACCACTACCAAGACGACTACCACCACCACTACCGAGGTCACAGAGACAGTCGTCAAGGAGATCTACGAGACGCACTACACCCGTTGCAAGAAGTCTGGCTTTGATCACGCATTCTACTCAGCTTGCATGGCTCTCATTGGCATCTACTTCGAGCATCACCGCTGGTCCGAGGCCGAGGTGATTATCAAGCGAACCCTCGAGATCACTTGGAAGGCTATCTTGAGTACTGATGTCACAATCACCCTTTCTGAGCATTCAATCCGAGAGTGTGTTCATGTAGCTCGACGTCTTGGAAAGTGTTACCATCACCAGGGCCACTTCGAGAAGGCCGAATTCATCTACCTTCGCATCTACCACGCCTGCTTGGCCTCTTGCGGTCTTGAGGATGAGCTATTGTGCGAGTCTCTCACGGTCCTCATTGAGTTCTACGAGGAGCATCACCGACACGAGAAGGTGATTGAGATCTACATTGAGATCCTCGAGCGATACAAGAAGCACCTTGGCCACACACATCGCCTGACCATCAGGACTCTCTACCAGTTGGCTCACCACTGCAAGTTGATTGGTCACAAGGATGTGTACAAGTACTATCTTGAGATCGTCACCGTCCTGAACAAGGGTATCAAGCACTGCCATCATGATGCTTTTGAGGCTGCCCTCTTCCTTTGTCGCCACTACCACGGCCGCAGCATGTGGGTTGAGCTTCGGGAGCTTTGTGGCTTCGTATGGGAGACTGTATGTCACCATCATGGAGACCACAAGTGGTCCGAAGAGATCATCTGTGAGATCTACGAGAAGTACACCTACGTTCTTGAGGTTCACGTCAAGGTGGAGTTCTCTGTTCTCTACAAGATCTCGGTCGAGTACAAGGAGGTTATCAAGAGAACATGTGGTGGGGAGTCCCATGCTTACATCTTGGCTTTGATTGCGTTCGCTAAGATGTGCGAGAAGCATGAGAAGCATGTCCACGAGTCCGTCACTGTCTACGAAGAGGTGATCAAGAGGAATACCACGACCAAGACGACTACAACTACTGTGACCGAGACTACTATCAACACAGTCAAGAAGCGTCTTTCAAAGCTGTACGTAACGATAATCATGTCGGGCGGCAAGAAGGAGGGCCATGTTCATGTTCCCGTGGATCGAGCCATTCAGATCTGCATCGAGACCTACGAACATCTCAAGATCACCCTCGGATGCTGGCATGAGGAGACTCTTCAGCAGCTGGAGTACATCATCACTTTGTACCACAGCTGCAACACCAAGGAGTACCATCTCGAGATGGTCAAGCTTCTCGAGATCCACATCACCGAAGTCATCACGACTTGCAAGGTGACCACAACGCTGTTCAAGGTCGCTATCACCATGGCCTCCATCTACGTTAAGGTCAGCCTCATTCAACAAGGCTACGAGGTTCTCCGTCAACTTCGACATCTGATCATCTTCCGAGGAACTATTCCTTGCAACGATCTCACTATCAAGCTTGACGTCCACCTGAGCAAGCTCGTGTTTGTCTTCCTCAGCGCCTTTGAGCATGGTCTCTGCCCCAACGACTGCTCAACAACCTACTCTGAGATCATGGCCACCATTATCTATGAGTCTATCCTCTATGAGGAGTACTCTCGTGTTGTGGAGCGCGAGACTGAACTTGAAATCATTCTCGAATGCGGTGCCAAGCTGAGAGGGTTCTGGGTTGAGCACAAGCGCTCTCAGCTTCTCCTTGTTCTTGACAAGAGACTCTTCCAGCTCTTCAAGACCAAGTATGCATCCTACTTCAAGGATGTGGCTGATGAGCATCTTCGTGTCTTCTATCTTGCTATCCTCACTGAGCTTGGCAGGGACCGCGGTGCTACTCAGATTGACTTCCCTCTTCTCGCTGTCAAGGCTGGCAGTGCTAGGGTCAAGGAACTCCTCCAGGCCAAGGACTGGCACTGTGCAGAGGAGCTTGGCCACTGTGTCTTCCATTTTGCCCAGGCTCAGAAGCTGTATCATCGTCAAAACTGCGTTCAGTATGGCTACAAGCTTGCTGAGTTCCTGGCAGGCATTGATGTTCCTCACCCAACTGATGCGAAGGATGAGAAGATCAGAAATGCCATGCTGGCAACGTCTCGTGAGATCATGACTGAGGTCCTCGCTGCTTTCAAACAGTCGAACATTGACTACCTCTGCTTGCGCTTCGAGGATGTCTCTGGCCTCATCAGGCTTCTTGGAGCACAACAGAACTGGGATGAGCTCGAACGCTTACTCCATCGCCTCTGGGATGCCCGTGAGAGATTGCAGAAGTCTGGCTGGTCATCAACCGCTGTTTTAGACATTGGCAAGAAGCTTGTGCACGCGCAATACGCTCGCAAGGACGTGATCTGCGCCATCGAGACAGCTGAACTGATCAGCTACAACCTGCGCCGCAGTCGGGGACGTCTTGATGTCGAAACTCTTGAGTTCTCCCGTCTTCTTGCTGCTCTATATGCAGACAGTGGTCGCAAGGCTAGCGCTATGTCGATCCACGAGACCATTCTGCGTGAGATGATCTCATGCAGCAGTGGTAACGAGTTCGGGGAGGCCTATCCCGATCGACAACGCTTCACTTCTGAAGCGCGTACTCACCTGGAACTTCTCAAGGCTGCACACCATCAGCTGCAAGGCTGGACTAAACCAGCTGATGAGTTCAAGGATGTTCATTCTCGGCTGAACAGTGGCCTTGGTCTTGATTTGCCTGCCTTTGACAAGTGGTCTGCTGGTGCGGTTGATAAGAACATCGAAGGAGGAGGCAAGTATGTTGCACCGAAGGAGTGGAAGCTGAATGGTGGCGTCAAGATTTCTGTTCCTCGCAGGAGGATCAGTCGCGAGAGACCGCATGGTCGATTGGATGTGCTCCACACAGCAAGACAATGGTGGTTGGTGTGCTGAACAAAGTATGACGGCTGTATGATTTGTGCATGAGGACACGTCCGTTATTTCTAACAGTTTCCTTTGTCACTTTCGTTAAGTGGTTTTGTTTAGTGGTTTTCCTAGTGGTTCTGCTTAGTCCATCACATATGTATACTTTGGAGTTCTAAATAATAATCTTTTATCTTTTCATCTAAACGGATGACGTCTATTCTTCAAGGAAACGCCTTGTACCGGATAAGGCGCCATTGTTCATGTGAATTCTTATCTGCGCACGGATAACACCTGACGAAGAGCCGAGGCTACGACGGAAATAATCGCCCAAGGCTGAAGCGTTAATTCGTCTGACTACGGACACCGTTGAGAGCCTCGCGCCACGGTATCGATAGTCCAACGGTTAGACGCCCCCAAATGCATCATATATCAGCAAATAACAGAGGATTACACGGGTTTGCTCATGCGTAAATTTTGAATTGCATCATGCGTTGCAAATCTCGATTTGAGGCTATCCCTGTTTACGAACAATCCTTTGTGTTGGACCTTATGGATGATACCTTGATGCAGATGGATCGAGCGGCAATAGCAAGACTAGATCAGATATAAAAATGCAATGTCCGTCCTCCTGTTCCTTGATTTTAATCAATTTAACAAGCTATTCTCTACCAATCCTTCAAAGTCTCAATTTCTTTTTTTATTTTTTTAAAATTCAATGGCATTCAAGGCAATCTTTCTTCTCCTTCTGCTAGCTGTGAACAGTCAAGCAGCTGTTACAAGCTCAAACTACTGGAAGGGTTTTTCAAAGCTCGAGACCCTCTTCGTATTGTGGGTACCCTACTTTGATCACTAAACATTTCTTAACCATTGGTTGTCATAGTGGCGACTCCTGGAGCCGGACTGGGTTCAACCCTTCTGGTGAACAGCCTTCACGTAATAACCGGTTGGGCAACCCACCCTATCCTGGCGTAACAAGCGCCAACGGACCTAACTGGGTGGGTTATCTGACAACGGCTTACAACAAATCGCCCTTCCTCACCTACAACTTTGGTTACAGCGGAGCTGTTGTTGACAAATCAATTGTCAACAACAATGGCCATGATATTCACGAGCAGGTCTATGAGAACTTCCTGCCTCGCTATAAACGGGACAAGAAATTCCATTCATCTACATCTCTTTTCGCATTCTGGATCGGGATCAACGATCTTATGCACGCTGATTTATCTAAATGGTCAAGTATCACTGACAGAATCTTCAAGAGCTATGGCAAAGATATCGAGGCCCTCTACAAGGCTGGTGCTAGAAACTTTGTCTTGTTGACTCTACCGCCGCTTCAATATGCCCCAAGAATCACAAACCAAAAGGACGAAAAGAGAATGCGTGCCGTTGCAGACGCAGTAGCACACTGGAATTCTCAAGTCAAAGCATTGCAAAAGCGTATCGAAAAGTCTTACTCCAAAACGACTGTCTTCGTCTTTGATACGTATCCCTTGTTCTTGCAAGTCATTGAAAAGCCTTCGGCCTTCAAAGAGACTTCGATCTATAAAAATACAGATAACTACTGTAAAGCTTACACTAAGTAAGTATCACTCGAGCTGCTTGCCTTACTATGCGAGCAAGATGCTAATGCAAAACAGAGGAACCGCAGCGCCCAACACAAAGCTGAAAGACTGCAAGTATGCAGCTGATCAGTACTTATGGTTGAACAATCTACACCCAACGTCCCCCTTGCACAAGCTAGTGGCAAAGAGCCTATCGAGCTTCTTGCAGGCCAAGTAAAGACCTCTGAAACAGGGAGCTGGCTTCGTCTATCTTTACCGAGGATCTTGTCTGTTTGTTATCATTTATTGGTTATAATCTATTGGCTGTCATTTATTCGTTGTTATCTATCGGTCACTCGTTATCTGTTAGTTACTCCACCAGGATTATATCTCAGGATAGGAACAGTATTTTAGTAACTTCCTTAATATTCTACATACCTTACACTAAATCAGATTGGACAATTCATACATCTACTCTTCGGAAAGAAGGCTGAAATTTGGCCAGACAGTTAGTGCCGTTATATCTACTAGCTCTGTCTTATACGCGGAATACATCCGAAAAGGGGTATATGCAATTTGATGGGAGAATGAGGTAACCTGATCTTAAGCTGTACCTGACTAAACTTGTGGAGATTGCCGAATCGTTCCGCTCACGTGCCTGGAAGCCATGGATGCATAATCAGTCTCACCTCCGCTTCCGTCTCCATTTTCATCTCGAACTCCCAATCACTTTCATTCTCTTTTCCGATCGTCCAATAATAGTGTCAAAGGCGTGATATGGAACCACGAAGCAAGCAAGCCTGCGAACCATGCCGGTACGTACATGGCGTCTCTGTCTCGGGCTTGTTGAAGCTCATTTATGACATCAAGCAAAAAGAAGAGCAAGTGCACTGGGGAAAAGCCGATATGTTCATTTTGTCGACGATTGAATCAGGAATGCACTTATAGGTCTACCGAACCAACAAGGACACCTGCAAGGAGAAGTAACAGGGTTAACAAAAAGTACCATATCCCGACTCTAGGTTATGAAATCTGCTAACCCATTTAGTGTCAATAAAAGTGACCTGCACGAGCGTTTTCAAGCTTTGGAGTCACACGTGAAAAATATCTACCAATTGCTACAGTAAGTCCATTACAACCTCTGATGAGACCTGAGCTTAATTCTTTAGACCACGAGCAGAAGACGTGCCTGGGAGATCTCCAGACACATCCGCAAGACCCAGCTCAATGGGCTTACACGATGAGGTTTCTAGTGTGAGCTCTGATATTATGTCCGAAACCCTAGCTCAAGCAACTTTCAGTCCTGATAAGTATGAAATGTCCCTTCACAGTAGCATTTCGCTAACTATGAAGCCCTCTTCCCTCCCCTGATGTTCTCGACCATCTCATCGATATATACCGCACCAGGCATCATCTTCAACCATTGCTGCTTTTCAAGCTTCCTGAACTGAAATATTACCTGCATTCAGCCCCAAGGTATCTCGTTGATAGCTTCCTTGCACTTACCGTACAATACAGCACGCATAGTTTCTATAGGGACCAACAAGCTCAGGCTGTCGAAATTTACGCCTCTTCTGCACAACAGACAGTTACTGGCCTTGCGTCGCAGGGCATCCCGAGGCTTGAGGTTGTGCAATCTCTTTGCCTACTCGTTATGGTTGATGTTGTAGGTATGTTCGTGATACTGTCTTCTTGGACTTATAAGAATATACTGATATCAGGCCCCAAGCTTGTAGGCCAGGGCGGGCATGGATGACCATTGGAACTCTGTCTCGGCTCGAAGCACTGCGTAAGATATCACAGCACGGATTTGCCGAGTCATCACACGACCTCGAAGCGAGTCTTAGATGTCACTGGACTGTGTTTCTTCTGGAGCAGACTTTCACGCCCCAAGAACGCAGTGCCACTCAGGATGACGATGAACCAAAGTACCCAACTAGCGCGCCGATACCTCCATCATTACCACCTGTTACCGATGGCGAATACCCACCTGATCTCTTTTCCGACGATGCATTGGAGGATCTGGGAATAACAGCATATTATATCAAGATCCTCGGAATATGGGGCCACCTATCATCGTACTTGCATAAAATCCGAATCGGTCGAGCCGAGACTCCGTGGTCTCCCGGGTCAATGCACTACATTCTTTGCGCCCAGCTGTATGAGTATGATTCAAAAACACCTCATATCCATCTCTTGCGAAGTGTGCACTTCACCAAACGCCAATCCAATGATCTGATTGAACATCGTGAGTACTGGATCCCATGGGTTCTACAGCAAGTCACATCTCATGGGACCACCGCAATCTTAAACCATCCGTTTATCCATCTTGTGGCGATGCGCGACCGTCTACATGGTCTGCCACCACGACAGTTTCTCCAACAAACTGTAGATCTTGCTTTGTACCATTCGGCTTGGGTGTTCAAATTCTTACACTTCTGCGAAGGCCAGGACGTTGGGATTTACGACCCTTTGATCGGTCACTTGGTGGCAGTTGTTGCAACTATACCATGGCTATTTCAGCGTGCAATTGACCCAAAGATTGCGCAGAAAGCAAAGGAAGATCTGGCATGGTGCAAGCAATTTCTGAAAACCCTTTCAACGACTTGGCCACATGTCGCACATAAAGTGAGTTTAAGGTTGGCTCCCCAAACACAAATCTAACATCATGTGAGCTTGAACTGCTCGAGAGCCTAGACTCCATTGCAGAGAACAACCCACAATCACCCAACGCCAAAGGCATATCAATCGTTTTCCATCCATATGTATTTTGGGCTTTGGTCGACCCCAAGATTAGTCAGATGACACCCTCAACATCCTATGCTCAAGGATTGGATCCCTCTCAAGATGGCACGATACGAGTTTCGACGCATTATATACAGCCGCTGGTGGAAGTTCAAGCCCAACAGTCTGACCAAGTTGGCGAGATATATGATTCGTTGTCATTGGATCTTGGGGCTTTAGAGCAGATCAACCTGGATGATGTTTTTGCGAGTTTCTTGCCTACTCTAGACGAAACAGATTTGTAGGACTTTTTGAGTTCCATTTTTCTAAAACTCCACCTTTTTCTTTTCCCAATTAATATTGAGATGTTATCTCACAGATTGGAGACGCTGGTTCCAAGCTTCCGCTCACGTGCACGGAAGCTGACAGCTCTATGTTCTACTCCGTCCAACTCTGATCCGGGCCCATTAAAATCGGCGGGTTCATAAATACGCGTACAAAGCATAGATCCAGAACAGAATTTATCTTACCAAGAAACTCGACCGAAAAGAAGACACCATGGACCTCAGCAGCAAGACAGTGGTTATTGGCGCAGGCCTGTTTGGTCTTACAACTGCCAAGCAACTTGTGTTGGAAGGTCACCAGAACATCACTGTGATTGACAGACATATGCCCCCTGTAGGTCTTCCCCATCTTATTGGCCGTACGTCCAATATGCTAAGTGATGATGCAGGTTCCCGATGGCTCAAGCTCAGATATTTCCCGAATCATCCGGTTCGACTATGCCGACAGCGACTACTGCTCCCTTGCATATGAGGCCTACCAGGAGTGGTCCCAGGATCCAAAGTACAAGGGCATCTTCTATCCTACTGATTATATTATCGCCGGCTCTAGAAGTACTACCGAGAAATCTTGGACCGATAAGACGATAGCTCAACTGGAGAAGCGACGGCTGCCATACACTATATTGCCAGACGCAGCGGCCGCAAAGCAACAGTTCCCCATTCTGACAGGAGATCTTGCTCAGCCGAACTTTGAAGGCTACCTGAACAGATCAGGTGGTTGGGCAGATGCTAGCAAGGCAATCAAGCAACTACGCGATGAGTGTCTTGAGCTAGGTATTTCTTTTGTTTCTGGTCGAGCTGGGACTGTTGTCGGCTTTGACAGCGATGCCCAAGGTGTCATCAAAGCAGTGCGTACACTTGGAGGAACGCATATCGAAGGAGACCACTTTATTCTTGCAGCGGGCGCTTGGTCTTCCGGTCTAGTCCCTACATACAACTCGACATTGTCTACAGCACAAGCACTAGGCTTTCTCCGCTTGACTGAAGCCGAAATGGTCAAGTACAAGGATCTCCCAATCTACGTGAACTACGCCACAGGATGGTTCAACTTCCCTCCCCACGAGGACGCCAAGATGCTCAAGTTTGCAGTTCACGGCTGGGGATATACTCGGTCACCCTCCACGGGGGATAACAATGCTGTCGAGTCCAACATCTCGGTCCCACCTCCAGTTTCGCGAGAACGCAAGAATTTCGTTCCGGCTGATGCTGAGCAACGTCTTCGTGCTGGCTTACATGAGATATTGCCTGAGCTTGCTGACCGGGAATTGGAGAGAGCCGCTCTTTGTTGGTATACAGATACACCTACTGGTGACTTTATAATGGATTATCATCCAGATTACAAGAATCTTTTCGTCGGTGGAGGCGGAAGTGGACAGTGAGTTACAGTAGCACAACGACATGACCAAAGCTGACTTTTCCACAGCGCTTTCAAATTTCTCCCGGTGTTGGGCAAATATATGACTGCAGCTATCAAGAAGACTCTTCCAAGTGACCTGTCTGAGAAGTGGCGTTTCCATACCGAGTATGAGCATCGTGAGGATACGTTCCTAGGTGATGGCAGTCGTGGCGGACCTGCCCGACGAGAACTGAATGCGGCTGAGAAATTAAAGTTGGATGGAGAAGAAAGAGCGAAATTGTAGTAGTACAATGAAGTAACCGTAACTTGACAAGTGTATGTGTTGTGCGGTTTTGTTGGAACGCCAATAGATATAAGCTACGCTAAGTCAGGCCTAGCAGTACTCTACCGGATGACTTTGCCAATGAGCTAGATTTGCGATAGGCTATCCCTCGCGATGAAGCCGAGATATTACTCTGGGTTCTGGGCTTCGATCAATTGAGCCGAACGAATGCATAGCTAGCATATCGGGGAATTATGAATTAGAAGCGATTAGTCAGACAAAGGACGAAGGTTCACTGGTCATATTTCGTACAACTGCAAATAGCTCCTCGATAGGCCTAGTGGCTGATGCTGGACGGTCACTAGAAGTGAAGGTCCTTACTCCAACGGACTTGATCAGATGACGCAGCCATGTCACATACTAAGCCAAGCCTCCATTTCCCCTCAATCAATGAGGACCGCCCAGTTTCAAACCATTGCAAACAAAAAAAGAATTATCTATTGATACGACTATGAAGCCGTCACCGTTTACCTTCGATCCTCGCGCTGACACATTGCTCATCTTGCGAAATCCCAATGCGGCGCAGCAGGAGGAATACGATGCCCAAGTTGACTCGGAGCCCGAGTATGAGCGCCTCGGTCTTGCTGAGGCGGGGCCGGGAGAGACAAACAAAGCACGACGCGATTCGCCAATGACTCTAGATAATGATCAAAGTTATCCGAGGGGGTTTTTGGATGGTGGCAGTTCAACACAGATTGAGTTCCGGGTATCATCGAGACATCTGAGCCTAGCTTCGCCTGTTTTCCGAGCCATGCTCGAGAGCAAGTTCAAAGAGTCTCGGCTCAATGAGCAAGGTTTATACGAGGTCCAAGCGTCGGAATGGGATGCCGAGGCTCTCGTTATACTTCTCGACATCATTCACGGCCACCATCGCGACGTGCCGAAGCGAATATCTGTCGAGACACTGTCACATATAGCAATAATTGTGGATTATTATGGCTGTCACGAGATCATGGAGCTTGTCTTGACCGCGTGGCTAACCTATCTGGGAGAACCTGAAGACTTTGTGAAGCAGGATCCGCTACGCTGGTTGTTCATATCTTGGGTCTTCCGGCAAGAAGCTTTGTTCACAGTTGCGACCAAAATGCTTCTATTATATGATAATGGCAAATATGTGGTTGACTTACCTATACCGCAACCCATATTAGGTAACACAATACCCTTTCTCGCTTTTCTCCCGCATTTTTAACAACTTTCTAGACAAAGTTGACGACAAACGCCAATACGTGCTGAACACGCTCTTCGGTCATCTTTACAACTATCAACAAGATCTTCTAGAAGGAAAGGCTGGCTGCTCTGAGACTTGTTCCAGCATGCTTCTGGGCTCATTGATGAGACAAATGCGAGCCAAAGGTCTGACAGCGGCCGAACCCCCTACATCGTTTGATGGGTGGAGAGTGGAGGACGCAAAAAAGACAATTCTTGGGCTGACAGCACCGCCTTGGCGTGTCCCTGGAAGGTCCACGGATCACCCTTGCACGTTGAGCAAATCGCTGGCTCCAAGAGTAAGTCAGGTGCTTCAACATGCCAAAGGCCTAGAGTTGAAGGAATTTGAAGGTAGTCCTTGTGCCATGTTTGTTTCCATGAGTTCCTAGTAAGCCTTTTCACCTGTGTACTTAGGAGTTAGTTCCCAGCGATAGCATACTGTTCACTTCATGATTGCGAACTTTCTATGTCCCTGGAAGAGAAATGTAGATTCTTTTCTGGCCAGGATATCCTTAATTTCAGTCTAACTAGAGTACCATCTATCGTACTAATACCAAAACGCCGTCTACTGTCACCCTTGGCTCTCACTATTCCCCATCTCAATCTGTCCGCCACTATGTTAGTTCAGTCATCAACAAGTCGATCTGCAGAGCTTACCAGCGTAGCTGCTTAGCAAGAGAAACCACAGTCCATCTCAAGAGTCTGAGTGGAAGACATCCAGGCAGGGCCGTCCCACGATCCGACAGAGCAGCGAGGCTCCTCTCTAGCAGTCCAAGCCTCGTCACCGTAAGTAAAGGTGACCTTGTTCACATGTCAGTCAAGCGTTCACGGTGAAAATAAAAAAGAAAAAAGACTTTCAAGGGGACTCACAAGATCACCGCCGCGAAAGGCGTTAATGTTGAGGACGGCAGGGAGGTTCTCGCTCTGAGCCATAAGGACGCCGTCGCCCCAGATACTCTCCTGAGACCAGACCTGCTGTTGCTTGCCATCGTAGACCCGGACATTCATCTCGTGGCTACCCTTTGGGTTT
The DNA here is from genome assembly GCA_018886245.1 of Fusarium brachygibbosum. NCBI lineage: Eukaryota > Fungi > Ascomycota > Sordariomycetes > Hypocreales > Nectriaceae > Fusarium > Fusarium brachygibbosum. The sequence goes on from MU249526.1 coordinate 1,174,411, forward strand.
TCGCCAGTGAACAGGTGGATGTGGACACCGCACCAACCGCCATTGAAACGCTTGGTGAGAGTCTTCTCGTTCTCGGGAGTAGGAGCGGCCATGGCGAGGCCAGTGAAAAGAAGGATGGACTTGAAGGAAACCATTGTTGCGGTTGATATGTGATTTGAAAGTTCAAAGAGTGGTAGTAGTTGGAGTGGTAATGCGAAGTTCTTGAGGACTGTTGGTTTGATGAGGAGTTCGGACTATTCGGCGTCGACTTTACTTCGTTATATAGTATTTTGACTACCTTGCGTTGCTTTGACATCTCTCAGAGATAATATCATCTGAATCCTTTGGTGTTCCTTACAGTGGAGATCGTGGATACTATCATCTGTGCATTTGCACAGCCATATGGACAGTGCACAACGACCGGCCGCTGAAGGATCTGCTAGCTCTAATTATCCGAGCTTGTCTCAAATTCACCGCCAAAATCTGGGTATGATCGCCTATAAAAAGTGGTGAAACGTAGGATCGGTACTATCCGCAATTCTCGTAGGATTGGAAACAACTATGCCAGTGCTTTACATTCCGGCAAGACCGATATGAGGGAGTAGCATTGAATTTATCAACTTCGTAATTTGACTAATAACAACCAGTAGTATGTTTTGGGGCATTTTACAGAAGTCCCTCGAGGCTGGGAGCGGTTTTCCTTCTGCTTTCTTCTGAGCCAAAGTGCGAAATTATGAAACCACTTTTAACTCCATTCCATTCTGTTAGCTCCTCGAACTTTAGCTTTTATCAAACACGCGCGTGAGAGTAATATCCATCGTAAAATCGGCGGAAGATATCATTGTCCTTTTTGCTTCGCGATATCTCGTTGATTGACTGTCTAAAGGCTCTATTGATGCTGAATGACACAGTAACCAGCAAAGAAAAGTGTAACAATCAATGAAATACTATACCGTTATTTACAAGTTTTCTCAATCATAGTTACCACTGATTATGCTACCTCGAACTTCTGGTGTATGGCAGTAGCTAGTATAATTGAGAGCCTCTTCTTATGACGGTGCAGGAAATTTCAGCATTGCCTGAGGAGAATAGCTGTTTACTGATGTTTACTAGTGAATTGTTTTAGTATCGACCTGTTATATTACCTTGGCTTGTTAGGAATAAGAAGCAAGTGATGAAAGCGACACCAAACAAGCTGTTGTAGTGTAGTGTGTAGTCAGCTGACTACTATCACAATGTACGATTGAGTCTGCCCGCTTCTCGAAATACGTCAAAAATAGAAGAAAAGAAATAACCACAAATAAAGAAAAACAAAGGCTTTAAGATTTCAACCGTCGTCGTCATTTTATTTTCCTTTCTGTGTAAATCTTCATGTTTCTGTAACGGTCCATTGTGTCGTGCCAGCTCGTAGAATCTTTATCCTCTTGCTACAACAAGACTCCAAAGAGGGGCAGATACGTATGAGCCAGAGGTTACAGGAACGGAGAGGCACTGGAAAAAGAGCGCCTGTTTCCCGTTATGTACTTTGACGGTCGACCTTTTCCCAGCAAGAGTGCGATATGTGGATTGGAGCCAGGGATTTACGTACCTTTGATCTCAAGCACCAGCATGCACTTGTTCCTCACATTGGGACAGTTCGTGAATATCTTAGATCAAGGGGCTGGTCAGAGGAAGAGGAGGATACGCAGGAAGAAGAGACTAGAGAGGACTCCGAAATGCTGGAAATTCAAATGTCTGAATCTCCTCATCAGGCAGAAACCGAAGAGCCTCATGATACTTAGGCTCTGGAGGAGGATATCGATATTCCCGATGATATGTCAGAGGAAGACGAACCCCTAAACAGTAAAGATCTCCTCAGCTATCAAACCTTCGGCGATGGCTAACTAATATCAGTGGAATGTCAGAGTGCACAGGAAAACGCAGATCAAGACGATACAGAGGAACAGCCACCAGCTGGTAAACAGATTTCGCCCTCGTCACTGAACCGTGACTAAATATCGAATACAGAATCCCAATCTCCCGGGACCCGACTCAAGTCTCTATCCGAAGAACCCGTACCACAAGTCAATGATTTCCCGTCTCCGCCACGAATTCAGATCGAATCGCAAGCCCAAGATCAACCACAATTAACACCCAAGCCCTCAGATAAACCAGAATCCGAAGTACAGCATACAACCTCAAGAGACTTTTTATCCTTGTTCCGGGCAACAGTGTCGTCGGAGCAGCGTAGGCTCCCATCAGTTCCAGCAAGGCTTCGTTTCGATCATCAACAGAATCCCCATCCAGCACCCCTGTCCGCTCCTCTCCCAGAAAACTCCACACCACGGCCACGATCGCCGACAACCAGTACTCGATATCAATCACCGAATACGCCACCACGTCTCGAGGATCTCCTTTCTCTCGGGGAACTCCATTCCGAGGAAGAGGAGAGGAAGCATTGGGTAAAGGGCGACATTATCGTCCTTTTAGATTCGGACTCTGAGGATGGAGATAAGAACCAAGCTCAAGGCGCGGCTACATCAGAAATGGACAGAGGCGCCCCTTCAACTTTGTCGAACGCGAACAGAAGGCCTGATCGATATGCAGACCAGGGAAATGATCAACAGTTCGACGACAGGACATTTCAACCCTGGATCCCCGTTCAAATATTAAACCCTCACTACAGCACGTCAGGTCCTGCACCTGCGAGTCCGATCCTACTACAAGATATGAAACTGACTCGACGCACGTGAGGAGGGATGCTTATATGCAGAGGCACTTTGGGCCGCAGTCAACTCCTTTCCGAGCTCCCACATCGCAAAACCCGCATTTGCCTATAGCTGACACAACTATGGCAACCAACACACAAGTACGATCAACATCGTTCGCTGGGGCTCAAGAATTGTTATCAGAACCCCACCACCAGTCGCAGTATAGGCACGACGATAATCAGACCGCTCCTACTGCACAGTCGCAATCTAGTCAACAGTATTCCAGCCAACACCAAAACACAAACCATCATACACCACTATCCCCGAAGCTACAAGTCTCATCCAGCCTTTTCTCGCAAGCTGCTCCTCGGGTTGACACCGGACACTTGCAATATCCCACTCTCAGCACCCGATATCTCATCAAGGGATCGACAATGAGTCTCAGAACGACCGCTCTACACAATCGTCTCACAACCCATTTTATCTTCGAACTACGCCAGGTATCACTGATTCACAATCTTATCACCCACTACCAAAGACGCAAACGACGCAAACACAGCTCATCGCTCCGCAGCATTGGACTTTGGTACTCGGGCCGTAGTGGAATTCATACCACCTTCTCAGCAGCCGTCACAAGGACCTGCGCCTCGACCAACTGAGAACCACGCATTCTATGCTATACCACAGCAATTTAGCCATACTCCACACAGGCAGCCGCCACATGGACTGGTCGCCCCAACAACACATCACTCACCTTATAGCCCACTGCCGCAAGAACTGAGCGTAAACTCCGCTCCTTCATACGCTGGGGCAAACTCAACGGGCCATCGAAATAATCCCAGTGACCAATACACACGTACGGGAAATGAAGCGTCTCAAGGACAACCACAACCATTATCAGACGAACAACCAGGGCCGTCATCCAGTCACACGCTCTACCACGCACAAGGCATGTCCGCTTCGACTGCCGTCAGCTACCAGGAGCATCTTAACTCCACCTCCACAGACGATTCGGACCTAGACTTCCTCCAAAACAAGCTCACAGTTGACGTAAACGATCCATATGACGAAGAGATTTATACCAAACTGGCTCACAAACCCCCTAGCCATTTATGCTTTCACAATACCACGCCCAACACTGGTGAGGCTCGTACCCGTTACCAAATGCATACCTTGTATTTCCCTAATGGTCTCCGGAAATACCTGCAAGATTTGATATCGATGAATGGAATGTCGCCAGGCGTAGAAGCCTTTTGGATACCCAATGGCACTGGGTACTGGTGTCCGTTTTGCGATGCGTGTCGAAGGCATGGTGGCTTTTCGACCAGCCTTTCTAGGCGACAACCGTATAAGAGGTCTTGGAACTTCCAGCAACATCTGATCAAACATTGGCAGAAAGCTGCCGCCCCTATAGTGGAAGATGTAGAGAGAAGGCGTCAATAATATATTACAGGCGTTTTCAACCATCAAAAAACCTCTTCTACAAATTTGACAGGGTCCCAGGGATCCTTATCCACAATAGAATCACCATTCTCCGATGTTTGTACAATACGACTTTCCAACATGAGTTGGGAGGACAAGAGAGTCATGGCATTAGTCCAATCTTTAAATTCATGTATGAGACTCTTGGTGACCCTGTTATTCTTGCTTGGGTGAAGGCAACACTTTCCACTTAAACATGCTCTAGGCTTGAGCTTTGTGACAAGAGAATCAAGAGAGAGAAGGCATAGATAAATAAAGAGTATAACTCTGAGTTAATATTGTGAGCCGGGAACTTGTCATAACAGTTAATGTACTTAGTTCTTATCTGACCTCTCCTTCTTGACATCGTAATCTTCAGGACAATCAGAAACATTGTCGCCATCGAAAACAGCAGCGATTGCTTCTAGACTAGGTCCCTTAGTCTCTATGAAGAACTTCCAAACAACCGCAAGCTCGATAGCCAGCCAGGCGACATAGACAAAGTAGAACTTCCAGGCGAGAGCCTGAAGGCCAATGGGGTTAACCATTGTGTTGATGAAGTTACTAGCCTTGCCAAAGAACATGAGAAGCGAGAAGCCCTTGGCTCGAATAGGGTAGGGAAGGATCTCAACGGGATAGGAGTAGAGAAGAGCGTTGAAGGCCAAGTTGTAGAAGAAATAGAAAAGGAAAAGCATGGCAATGACGGCTTTGCCAGCAGCGGTATTGTGATCCTCATTGAACAGGCCAGCGCATAGAGTCTGGGAGGCAAAAATACCTAGCATACCTCCAACAGAAATAAGGAACTGTGTACGGCGCTTCATGTATGCAGTGAGGAAGGCAGACGCGACTGAGGTAAGCCAGTTGAAGATCATGAGACAGCCGTTGAGGATGTTACGTTCTCGGGCGTCGGACACACCAACAGTCTCAAGAACTCGGACCAGGTAGTAAGACACGAGACCGTTGCCCGACCACTGGCTGAAACATCCAAGACAGACCAGGATAAAAACTCGCTTTCGATTGCCGGGGGACTTGAAGAGCTCCTTCCAGCCCGTCTCATTACTGACCTCAGCCTCAATAACGTTTCGCATCTGGATAAACTCGAGCTTAACCAATTCGTCGTCCTCATTGCCGTTGGCATGCCACTTGACCAGCATAGCCCTGGCCTCTTCGCTCTGACCGTTGGCGATAAGCCATCGAGGGGATTCGGGGAGGCAAAAGACGAAAGAGATTGGAAAGAGAGCGGGGGCGGCTTGAAGCAGGGAGGGAATTCTCCACGACCACTCGCTGGGAATGCTGAAAGTACCGAAGGTAACCCAGGCGGCGAGAATAGCACCGATATACCATGATGTTTGGTACAGAGAGGTGATGACCTGTCGTTCCTTGGGATGGGCGAGCTCACCGATGAGCATAGGGGCGTAGGCGTTGGCAAAGACAAGACCGAAGCCGATAATGAAGCGGGAGGCGAGGAACATGGCGACTGAGAGATGTAAGTGAACAGTCATGACAAAGAAGAAAGGAGGTATGAAGCAACTTACAATGAACAGAGGCACCTTGAATAACAGCACCGACGATCATGATGACAGCACCAACAAAGATACCCATGCGACGCCCGTAGCGATCACCAACAAGACTGATGAAGGGAGTCGCAACAACGCATCCAAGAGGGAGGATAGCCGACATAATGCCAAGAAGGGCACCACGAGGCTGTCCAAAATCTAATAGATCAGTCAGCATCGAACGAGGTTTCATAGCCTGGGGGTCACCTACATTCATCCCATGATGGCACAGCTTGGAGGCCAGACATCATACTGGCATCGAATCCGAGAGTGATAGCTGCGCATAAACACGTTGGAATAATGAGAAGATACAGCCGAAAGAGGCTCTTGTTCTGGTAGAACGGGGGAGCAGCAGCCACGAGGTCTTGGATTCTCTGGTCGAGATCAATAATGTCATTGGCGGCAACATGACCGGCGTTCTCAGCCATAGCCACGTCTGTGTTGGCATCTAGGCTTTTCCTGTCCATATTCAACGAAAGATAAGGGTGCGGGGAGGGAACTGAGAGCTGAGAACTGGAGAGGAGGATTGGGGTCGTCGGTTGCTTATCGAGATATCTGAATTGAGTTCGATGCGGACATCCCCAGATATTTAAAACACTGTTACCGGGTCTACTGGGCCAACTTGGCCTAGACCACCCCCGGAACTAACTAAATTAGCAAAGTCAATATACCCCCAGTGAAGTGACAATGCGAAGGGGTAACTGACAAGGTAGATCACCTAACTGGAATACTACTGTACGACCTTGCAGCCGATATTGCGGGGACCCCAAGAAAAAACTTCACATTGTTTAATCATATGACCCCATGGGGCCTAGAATCCCCGCATATCAGGACCATTGAGAATCAGTGATATGGAGAGTTGAGGCTAACGGATGCTTCCCGAGTGCATGTCTTCTCCTGAGGTTCTGATTCTGACTCGAGCAACGGGTGCTTCCCGAACGTTTCCCCACCGACACGTTAGTTCTCCGCATTCAAGTTTCAACCTCTCGGTTAACCTTTCGGCGAAGGCTACCAGACCTGGGTCAATGACATAAGAAAACATACCCTTCCATTTGGTATAACCACGTCCTAAGGTTTGATGTCAGAATTGCGAAACCCAGCAAGGCAGTTTCGACTCATCATGGCACACTCTCAAGCTACTGCCGAACTTGTTTCCAAGCTCACCCTCGAGGAGAAGGTGTCTCTACTCGCAGCTGTTGACTGGTGGCGAACACCCACTATCAAAAGAGATGATGTCTTTGTACCTCACATCAAAATGTCCGACGGACCCAATGGTGCTCGAGGTGAAAGCTACGTAAGCGGTATTACCGCCGCGTGTTTCCCTTGCTCAACCTCCGTCGGGGCTTCCTTTGATCAGGAGCAAGCGTACCGTCTAGGCCAGGAGATTGCAAGAGAGACAATCACAAAGTCTGCCAATGTCTTGCTAGCACCCACAATGAACATAATCCGATCTCCTCTTGGTGGACGCAACTATGAGACTTACTCGGAGGACCCTTATCTGATCGGAACTCTGGCTTCTGCCTTTGTTCGTGGCTGCCAAAGTCAAGGAATTGCAGCTACTCCCAAACACTTCGTCGCCAATGACTCGGAAAAGTCGAGAACCAAGATGACATCAAACATCGATCTGCAGACCCTGCGTGAAATTTACATGCTGCCTTTCCAGCTTGTGCTTCGCGATTCGGATCCCTGGTGTTTCATGACTTCCTATAACCGCCTCAATGAGGAGTACTGCGCAGACAGCCACTGGCTACTGGAAGAGGTCCTGCGAAAGGAATGGGGATTTCGGGGTCTGGTGGTGTCTGACTGGATGGGAACTTACTCAACTGCCAAAGCACTCAGTGCGGGCATGGATCTCGAGATGCCAGGCCCAACGAGATGGCGCGGAAAGAAGCTTATCGCCGAGATAGAAGCAGGGAATGTGTCTACTGAAGTACTGGATAAGAGCGTTGGTAGAGTCATAGACTTGGCAAAGAAAACCGGCCGTTTTGATGACCCCGTCGAGAAACCTGAGCGTTCGGTTGAGGATCCAGATCGACTTGAGTACATCACCGCGGTTGCAGCCGACGGCATGGTCCTGCTTAAGAATGACAGCAACGTCCTTCCATTGTCGACAAAAGATTCTGTTGCAGTCATTGGCCATTTTGCCTCACATCCAAGCATTGGTGGTGGTGGCAGCGCAAAGGTCCTAGCCCAGCACATCATCTCTCCACTCTATGGTCTTGAATCCCGAGGGGTCACTTGTCGATATGCTCCAGGCGTTGCCGTCTTTGGAGCTTTACCACATGCTGAGCCGGGTTCGATCTCGGAAGTGCATCTAAGATGGTTTAACGGTTCGGTGGTTGGAGACAATCTCGCCCATGAGCAGACCATCGCTCAGCCGGAGTACATGATCAAGGAGGCTTGGCCTACCTATCTTAACAAAGAATACTGCACTAGTATGTCTTTTATTCTGACAGCCACAACGAGCGGCGATCATACTTTCTCTGTTATTACTACCGGCAAGGCTGATGTCCTCGTCGATGGGGACAAGGTGTTCCACCGTCCCCAGGAGCCAGTTCTGTTGCCAGAGTCATTTTATTTCTACAAGGCCAAGATAGAGCGTCGATTCACCTTCAACATGGCTGCAGGTCAGAAGTACAAGGTAGAGCTACGTTCTTGGGCCACAGACGAGGATGTTCTCTCCAAAATTGGCGGAACCATGTTTCAAGGAGCCTCACTTCGCTTCATGGAGCACGTCGACATACCCAGAGCCATCAGTGACGCGGCAGACGCAGCAGGATCTTCTGATGTTGCGGTTGTCTTTGTTGGTACAACCAATGAGCTAGAGTCCGAGGGTTATGATCGCGATACGATGGATCTCACCTCTGATCAGTACCATCTGATTGCCGCTGTCGCGGCTCGCAATCCAAAGATCGTGGTTGTCAACCTTTCCGGGTCTCCTGTCACAGTATCACCATTCATCGACCAAGTTCCAACCTTCCTTCAAGCATGGTTCGCGGGCCAAGAATGCGGCCATTCCATAGCGCGTATTCTCCTTGGGGATGTTAACCCATCAGGACGTCTGCCTATGTCTTGGCCACGAAAGAACGAAGACAATCCAGCCTATCCCAACTTCCCTTGCGACGACAATCTGGTTCTTAACTATGAGGAGCGTCTCAAGGTGGGCTATCGCTTTTACGACGACGAATCGTCACCAACGCCGCAGTTCCATTTTGGACAAGGTCTATCTTATACGACCTTCGCCCTGGATGGACAACCCAGCTTCACGTCATGTTTCAGTACTGTGGAAGAGACTGAAGTATCAGTATCAACTCAAGTCAAGAACACGGGTACTAGGGATGGAAAACAAGTGATCCAGCTGTATGTAACTCTTCCTACTTGCGACGGAAACCCTCGACCTATCAGAGAGCTCAAGGCATACAACAAGGTGCTTGTGCCTGTTGGTCAGACGGAAAAAGTCACGTTCAAGCTCGACAAGTACGCGTTCAGCTACTTCGATGTGACAGGAGGGAAATGGAAGATTCCAGGAGGCGAGTTTCTGATACATCTGGCCTTCAGCTCTGTTGAGCTGCTCCAGACCTTGTCTGTTGTAAATGCAACACCACAGTTTTGGACGGGGCTGTAGTGCACATGAGCTTTTATTGTCGTAAGCCTCTTGTGTGTATTCATGTAGACCAACTTGATAGAGGAAAAATAGATTCGTCACCAAATCCGAAACCACCATAAGTGGGCATATTACCCTCGAGACTCCAGTCCCAATTGTCTTGAAATAGTAAAGCCATTAGCTCTCCTTGTACTGCTTGATCTTCGGTAGGTGCAGTAAACACTCCATTCAAGCCTCCTCCATCATGAGCATCACCGAGACCAATCGACGGTCCGCGGGAAGCCATTCTCGATGCTTCTCCTGAGTTACGCATTGCTGCATATAGGTTGTCAGTCTGACCCTATGAAGTTCCGCTAGAGAAAATAGAAGTGGGAACCTACAAAGATATGCAGGGCGGGCTTGCTCCTTCAACTGAAGTAATTGGTCCAAGTAACCTTGTGCGCGGGCATTCTCCCTTCCAATAAGCCGCAGTAGCATTGTCGTATTTTCCCATGTGGCATCGAGCTGCGCTTGGTTGAAATGCTTGCTACCTGCAGCTTGCGCACATTCTGCGAGAATTATTATTCCGCCGCACGTCATTAGGTCTTGATCCGTGTCAGTAAACCAAGCAGCAGGCATCGGAAGATATAGGGTCATACAGAATAGACTGAACCACCATGCACCAGTGGCATCATCTTGTCTCGCAGATAACAAAGAGACTGACAGCTCGTAAGCAACCTTTGCGCATGTTGTAGCGCACTGAGACTGAAACGCTGCTTGTAATGTGTTAGACTCATGCCTATCCTCACGCGAACCTGACTCCGCTTCTGTGCCCCGGCCTTGGTATGCACGTCTCGTAGTCGCGCAGTAAGCACTGAAACTAGGCCTGTAAAGTAAGATCTTGAGATGAAGAAATCTAGCATGAAGAACATTTCGTTGTCTTCTAAGAACATGGTCTCGATGAGTGAGCGCGCCTTGCGACTCTGACTCGCGGCCCCACCATCTGAGGGCGTCAACCAGAGATGTCTGGAAGTCCTCAAGGACACTTTCTAAGCGGACAAGGGAGCTGAAATCGGACGAAGAGCTCTGCCAGTAGATGGAAGATAAGATCTTGCCGAGAACTTTGGCCAACCGTATGTTTTCTACCATGAACAAATTTTGCGATATAGCACCTTCAGGCTGAGTGCAGGACGAAGCTTCACTACTGATGAAGTCATCGTCAACAGCAGATGGGATGAGAACATCGTCTGTCATCTCCAAAACTGGAGGTCTCCCCAATGTCATGCAGATGGTCATTTCCATTTGCAAACACCCGTACCAGACCCTACGACGTACTTCATTCTCCAGGTTTGATCGCTGATCAGCATGTCTTTCAGTGTGAAGACCTAACCCTACAGCTATGCGGCAAGCTAGCCCGACGATGTTATAGCATCTTGTAGGGTACTCACTTGATATAGCAAATTGGGCTGCAAGAAGCAATGCTTGCACATGAGATAGATCGCCTTTGTCAAGTATATCTGTCTGCAATAGATTCCTCATGCGCGAGCTAAACATTGCTGACGCAGATTCCTTCTGTGGAAAGTCCGAGAACTCACAGCCAAGAGCAAACATGGCATTGAGAGCGCAGAAGAAAGAGGTCTCTGAGCATCGTTCTCCTCCAAGACCGATATCGCCTGACTGGCCGGTCTGGGGACCTGGATAACCGCCCGGTGTCCATAGTGTTTCATATCTCTTTCTAAAGCTAGTAGAGTGTGTCCAAGGATAGAAGATATGGACGCTGCTGAAATACAGGTCGAGAATTCCATCAGCAACCTGTCGTGGCGGTAGAGCAAAGTCGGGAGAATACAATGTAGCTGCAGAAAACCCCGACACTGATGCTGAGGAAGATTTCTGGGTTCTGTCCCCACGCGTAGCCGACTTTTGAGATTGAGGATGAGAAACCTCACGAAGTAATGAGTGAACTGATGATTGACCAAAGAAGTCGTCCTCTTGGTAATTCTGGGTTAGAGTGGTGGCCCCCATGGCACTGACAGGACTAGGTCCACCTGTCTCGGATACCCTGATGGAAACCCCTGCTCTGCTGCTGTTAGCGGCATGGGTGGTACCCGAGCCTATGCCTGTACCAGAACTGGTTGGTGGTCTATCTCTGGGGCTTCTCAACGCCCCAACATTTGCATTGGCGGCGGCGGCGGCGGCAGCAGCAGCATTGGCTTCTGCATCTTGTCGAAGCTGATCTATAACCTCTTGCATATCCGTCACTTGCTTTTGCAGCGACAAGATGTATCTGATCAGGATTATTAATTATCCTCAATTGACTTGGGGCTGTGAATGACTTACTCCTGCTCACTCAATTGTTTAGCCGTCCCTGCAATAACAGTGTAGATACACCGAACAGGAGGCTCTCCGCGTTTGCTGCAGGGACTGCAGACTGGCTTGGAGCCATCACACTTGATCTTGCGCTCCCGACAGTTGTCACACGCCAATGCAACTCTCTTGCGCTTCGTGGGGCGAGTCGAAGCCGAGACGGAAATTGCATCGTCGGCATCTTGTGTTGACGGTTCCGGATCTGTGGTTATGTCCATCACATCAGGCGACATCGAATTAACTGAATTGCCCGAAAAACAGAGAATCTTTGGGCGAGTAGACTATGGAGGGGAAGCGGACCCTTTTCACGGGCCGTACCCGAACTAGCCACGGGGTTTGTCGGCTTTCGCCGTTACATCACCCGGGAACTATCCGAGTCAGTCCCCATCCCTTGCCCCATTCGGTACAGTCCCGTAGTATCCCAAGTTCCCCTAGTCTCGTCGTTAGTTTATTCTTCAGCAGTCTGGACCCAATAATTATTGTATATTGACCTGTTGCTTTTGTGTTCTATAGTTACTTTGTTGCTTAATCCTTCACTTTTCAGCAGAATTCTATTCACCCCCATCAATTTTCACCATGCTGAAGTCCCCAATTCTTCCTCTATTACGGCACGCTAGGAGGCCAGTCCCCTCAACTGTTACACGCCTGCCAGTTCGGTCGAGTAATGGTTTCTATAGCAGTCGGGGCAAGCAACAGAAAGAATCTCACAGCCAAAATCACCATAAAGGACAACCAAGAAAACCTGTCTTAGTAGCTTCGGCGCTGTCTGCAACCGCAACAACGGTTGGAGGCGGGTTATTATTAGCGCTTCTAGGCTACGGCAGCAAAGAAGGTGAAAATGATTCTCAGTACGCAACTCGACAACAAATGGAACTGGTAAGTGTAGCTGACGTGGACCTGTTTTATATCCTTCGTTAATATTAATAGGCGGTCGAGGAAATCAGGCAAGCACTTGGGGAAGAGGCTGTAAGCGTTGAGGATGAGATTCTACGTGCTCATGGCTATTCGGACTGGTCCACTATTAATATCGACAGACTGCCTGTTGCAGTCACATTCCCTACATCAACAGAGGAGGTTGCAATTATTGCCAGAATCTGTCACAAAAGACGTGTCCCCATGAGTAAGTCTTTAGAACGTGATGAGTTGAACTCAGCTGACACGGTAAAAGTCCCATACTCGGGTGGCTCAAGTGTTGAGGGTCATTTCTCAGCACCATTCGGTGGTGTGAGTGTTGATTTTGTGAACATGAACCAGATTCTTCAGGTGCATGCGGACGAGTAAGTTCATTGCAAAAGTATTGGACAGCAGGACAGTACAGAGTCACTAAAACCCATTCCAGCCTCAACGTAATTGTCCAACCTTCTCTGCCCTGGATGGAGCTTAATGAGAAGATTAAAGATACTGGTCTCTTCTTCCCAATTGACCCCGGTCCATCGGTGAGTATTATTGTCGAGATTTGACCGCTTGAACAACCCATCTAATCTTACCACTCCAGGCACAAATCGGAGGCATGATCGGAACTAACTGCAGGTATGGACTCTTACTAAGTCATACCACCTTGTTGCATCCAGTTAACGTATTCTAGTGGAACTAACGCTGTGCGATATGGAACGATGAAAGACTGGGTGGTAAACCTCACGGTGGTACTGAGCGACGGCACCATCCTCAAAACTCGCAGGAGACCGCGGAAATCGTCAGCTGGTTACAACCTCAATTCTTTGTTCGTGGGATCTGAAGGAACTTTGGGGTTCGTGACCGAGGCTACTCTGAAGCTCGCACCAATCCCAGAGCGCACAGGCATCGCGGTAGTCACCTTTCCTACTGTCAAGGCTGCTGCCGGCATGGCAATTGAGGTGATCCGCCGAGGCGTACCTATTAACGCTGTTGAGATTCTCGATGAGGTTCTTATGAGCGTGATTAACAAGATGGGCGCCACTTCCAGAGATTGGAGTGAAGTCCCGACGTTGTTCTTCAAGTTCAGTGGCAGTGAAGCCGTTGTCAAGGACAGTATCGCTCGTGTGCAGGATATATCGAAGAGCCACAAGGTGCAAAGCTTTCTCTTTGAAAGCGATCCGCATAAACAAAAGGCTCTATGGTCGGCTCGCAAAGAAGCACTCTGGAGTATGATGGCGTTGAGAGAGACTGATGGACATGTCTGGTCCACCGATGTGGCCGTGCCTCTGTCTCGAGTCTCGGAGCTAATAGGTGCGTAATCTACATCAACTGGCCACAGAAGATCCTGAGCTAATCGCGTTTGATAGATGTATCTAAGAAAGACCTTGTCGAGCTCGGCCTATTCGGAAGCATTTTAGGACATATTGGTGATGGTAATTTCCACGAGACAATTCTTTTCGAGGACAAGCAGCGCGACGAGGTTGAGAAGTGCGTTGACAAGATGGTCTTCCGCGCTCTTGAAATGGACGGTACTTGCACAGTAGGCTTCCCGCTATAAATATGAGACTAAAATTCCAGTGCTAACATTTCTAGGGCGAGCATGGTATCGGTCTCGGAAAGAAGGAGTTTCTACGGGAGGAGGTTGGTGAAGTACCTATTCAAGTGATGAGGGCAATCAAATCCAGTCTAGATCCCCACTGGCTAATGAACCCTGGAAAGGTCTTTGATCGGAGATAAAGTAGTAAAATGACAGTAGCCATAAGACAGATTGCTCCAGAAGGCATGTTCGACGTATTGGTCGAGGTACAGTAACAACATGAGTCGCATCGATCTGGCATTAGAGTGCAGCTACTGTTATGTCTTACTCATTTTTGAACTGGTGACATTATGTTGGATCTTGAGGGAATGCTGAGACCTTCAGAGCCTCAATGCGTCAATAATGTTACATCCTGACTGTGAACGTGATCATTACCATGGGCTACCCCCCTAAGCATACACGAAAGGTTACGTTGACAAGTATGCTGTAGTAAAACGTACATTTTATATCTTAACATGCTTCAATAATTATGTCTAATCTAAATAGCAACATCTAATACAGCCGACACGCCCCGATCAAGACTCTCAATAGCCCCCTGCAGCGCCTCCAAGAACTCGGTAGAATTAGCTGCACGAGCACCGAAGATCTCACCATTGCTGGAAGCCTTCGCAATACCCGCATAGTCTGGACTCGGTGCAAATGAAATATTGAGCTCTTCTTTGGTCGCTCGTGACGCAGGCCCATCGGGGTGCACCAGAAGCATAGATCTCCGCGGTGCGTTCCAGCCAAGGTTATTAAGAACGATGGTCAGGATAGGGATGCCGTAGCGCGCAGAGATCCAGTACACACTTGACGGAACGCTAAACATGTAAGATCCATCGCCGACAATCTGCACTACGTACCGCTTACGCTTGCCGGGGACCAAGGCATCGGCGGCGTCTGCGGCAAGCTTAATACCCAAGGCACCACCACCGCTCCAGCCGAGACCTCCACCTCCGCAGTGAATCCACTGTCCTGGAATGGTCGCTCGGACCTGATCCGAGACAAAGATGGCATTTGTAATTGCCTCGACCGCCCAAATTGTATCTTGGGGCAGTCTTTGGCGCAGTGTGGCGCAAACATAGTCGGTTGTGAGGCTACCCGAGTCTGGGAGCTTGGATCGCTCGTCAAGGGTACGAATACGTTCTTGGTACGACTTTACCAAAGCCTGGGCCCGGCCGTCAAAGTCAGCGCTTGACAGTTTCTCTGCCAGGTTGTTTTGCAAATACTCAGTGATCTGCTTGAGAGCGATCTCAGCATCGACACGATACCTCTGTTCAGCATCGATGTAGAAGACCAACATAGATTCTTTGAGAGGATCGACGTCAAGATGAAAGATTCTGGCTGAGCTTTTAGGCTTGCACAGCTTGTTGATCCATGGGACATCGCAGTCAAGAATGAGAAAGACGTCCGCGTTCTCAATGGCAGAATCAACTCCGTACTTCATACCCAGCCAACCAGGGTGATCAGCTGGGAAGCACATGTCCGAGCAGCCTGTATCTAGGACTCGGAGACCCTTGACAGTATTCGCTAGTGACACAAGGGGCTCAACCGCCGCATGATTGCGACCGGTGAAGCCTACAATAACAAGTGGGTCAGAGGCGTTGACCAAGGCGTCGGCGATCTCTCGGACAGCCTCTTGTGGAAGAGCAGCTGGGGCAACGGGCTTCCAGTAAGCCGAGTTGACGGAATACGGCTCAATGGTCTCCTCCATCACTTCGCGGGCTCCCATAAGATAGGAAGGCCCTTGTGGGTGACTAGTAGCCAGCTGAATGGCACGCCGAACCATCTGTTTGACATTTTTGCCTGTCTTGATCTCTCCAGTATACCGGCAGTACTGAGAAACAATCTGCTTCTGATCAGGTACATCCTGAATCCAGTGACTTGGAAGATAGGCACGTTAGACAGGACCAGGACTTGAAATTTGGACCACTTACATGAACTCGGTTCTTGACCCGAGAACCTCTCCCTCGATTGTATAAGGTGAAAGGCCAGCAAAGATAAGAACAGGGGCCCGTCCCATGGCTGCATTATGGATTGCAGCCGCTAGAGCTGACGTGCCAACATCCACATGCACAATGACACACTGAGCTTCTCCGCTCAGTCTTGCATAACCGTCAGCCATGGAAAGGGCCACCATCTCGTTTGGACATGTGATGATCTTGGGGAAGGTATCGGGCATTTCCCTTTGGCCCTTGACCATTGCCTCTAGGATACTGGGGTGGTCCGAACCCAAGTTGACAAAGCAATTCTTGACCCCGGCCTCAACCAGGGCCTCAAAGAAGGCGAAAGATGTTGTGTACCTAGCATTGTTTGTTAGTGGCTAACCTTGTGTTTGACTTTTGCGCAGACATACATGATGGGCCTTGCTCAGAATGAAATGCGGGTTTGGTTATTGCGTCTGGTAGGAACAAGGCTTTAGAGTACAACACAAATTCACTGGATTTATGTTGACTGTTAATTGTCTCAATCGTCGCTATTCTTCCGCTATTTCCTACCGTTGAGTTGTCATGCGGAACAGATCCGAAGCGGAGTAAACCTGTCGCGGCTGCTACCCGAGAGCGGGGGATTGTCACTGGCAACTGCATCGGCAAATAACAGATAATGGATCCCTACTGGAATGAGACAAGAGTACAGATACTCATACAAGTAATAAGGGGAAATAATTAGATGTATCTGGCAGTGGTTGAGCACATGGCTCGGGATAGTCAATTCGTCAGTTACAATGCATGTTGAAGAACCAATCAATACACTCTTGAGTGTCATACACACCACACTGCAATCCGAAGTATGTGTTAGTGACCTTACATGTACCTTAATAGAATAAACAATTCAAATTCATGTATCCTTTCTAATAAACTTCAGCTATTGTGATAATCGGCAAATCATCTGGCAATTTGTCTATTGCAGTAGCACGTCGCTATTCAAGCCACCATAACGCTTGCGGCTACTCCGCGACCATCCTGTTACTCCAGCCATGATGGCCTTGCTGTAACGCTCTGGTCCTCTTCCCCGGAATCGCTACTCGCGCCTCCACACCCCGCAATGTTGGATGCGGGGGACTGCACTAGTCACTCAGTGAGATTGATGGTTGTTCGGCGCGAGAAGTGTGCCCATGGCACAGAAGGGAGACAAATCTGTATAAGAATGAGTGGCTAGTCGCCAAGGCGCTCGCCTCCATAAGTAGCCAGCTTCCACTACCTCTTCCACAAAAGAATTCTGTAGCTGCAAGGCACAACAGCATCGACATACCTGCATCCTACTCTCTTTTTAACCATGGCTGATCTCCCCGAGAAGACTACGGCTGAGCATGCCTCTATCAAAGGCGCCGAGTCTGCGATGGAGCAATCCAGCGAGGACTCTCTGGCAACAAAGAAACTCCTGCGGAAATTGGACATTCATTTGCTTCCTCCTCTCATGGTTATTTATTTTCTTTCCTTCATGGACAGGACTAATATTGGTATGTTAACTCGTGACGTTTACCTTTTCGAGAATGAATGTGCTGACAGAGCGTCGCTGTTGTCAGGCAATGCAAGGATCCAGGGAATGACCGAGACCCTCAACATGACTGGAAATGACTATAACATGGCTTTATTTGTCTTCTTTATTCCAGTATGTCCAACACTCTGAAGCAAACATGTGTTTTTACTATATAAGCCTGGCTGACAATTTTCTCAATGCAGTACATTATTTTCGAGGTCCCATCTAACATTATCATCAAGAAGATATCCCCGTCTCTGTGGCTTGCCTCTATCACGGTTCTTTGGGGTATCTCTACTGTCGGTATGGGCCTTGTCAAGAACGTGGAGGGACTGATCGCCTGCCGAGTCTTATTGGGATTCTTTGAGGCTGGCATCGTTCCAGGTACGTCTTTTCTCCGTCCAGCGTCTGGATATAGAGTGTCGGCTAATTTCTGTGGAAGGTTGCATCTACTTGATCAGCATGTACTACAAACGTTACGAGGTTCAGTGGCGCATGTCCCTGTTCTTCAGTGCTAGTATTCTAGCAGGCGCCTTCTCTGGCCTTCTCGCATTTGCCATTGCTAAGATGCACGATGTTGGAGGACTGGAAGCCTGGCGTTGGTATGTCGTTGCCCCAAACATGGACGTTTCTACTTACTAAGACACGGGACGCAGGATCTTTATCCTTGAGGGTCTTCTTACCGTCGTTGTTGGAGTTATTGCAAAATGGTGGATCCCCGACTGGCCCGAAACAGCCGGCTTTCTCAACGAAGAAGAGAGAGCCAGACTTGTCGGACGGCTGGCAGAGGACTCTGGCGATGCTAAGATGGACCATCTCAATAAGGTAGCTTGGAGGAGGATCCTATCTGATTGGAAGATGTACCTTGGTACACTTGCATACTTTGGCATAGTCAACAACGGCTACGCGGGTTCGGTAAGCCCAAGCAACGTTTTTCTAACATGACGGCGGGCGAGACTAATCTTTGACATGCAGTTCTTTATCCCAACTATCCTAAGGGAGATGGGATACGCCGCCGAGCGCGCCCAAGTTCTGACAATCCCGGTATATGTTGTCGCAACTATTGGGTGCTTGACTGCAGCGTACCTTGCCGACCGTCTCCGACACCGATACAGTTTTACCATGGTTGGAGTCCTCGTGGCGACCGTCGGTTACATCCTCCTCCTTTGCCAGAATAATGTCCCCACTGCCGCTCGATACTTCTCCCTGTTCATGCTCGTCACTGGTGGATATATCACCCAACCCGTCCTTCTCGGCTGGCTATCCAACACCATGAGCGGCCATTACAAGCGGTCAGTCTCATCAGCTGTACAGATCGGTTTGGGTAACATCGGAGGCATTGTGGCCTCCAACGTGTTTTTGACTCGGGAAGCACCGCAGTACTGGACTGGCTTGGGTGTCAGTCTTAGTATGGTGTGGGTTTGCGGTATCAGCTGCACTCTCTTCTATTTCCTTGCTATCAGAGAGAACAAGAAGAGGGACCGAGGCGAGAGGGACCATAGACTCCAGGGCCCAGACGCGATGAACCTGGGCGACGACCACCCTCACTGGAGGTACACCACTTGAGATCTATCTCTGAGGAGATATTAGCTCGAGTTGCCTGGTCGTTGAGGTCTATTGTCTAGATATTATGTGGCTCTCGAGAAACCGTTGCATTGGGATAGTAGTTGCTCAAGAAAGAATAATTTCGATATACTGCTGGTTCCCTATTAATTGTGTCCCTTTTCCGCTCATTTCGTTATCTCCGACATATTTAACTGCGAATGCTCAGAGCGAGCCAGAACTAAAGAACGACCACTGGTTATTACATGAGAAATATGAACTAAACTAATGAAGTATTTAGTTAAAAGATCATATTTACTTCACTTATACAAACACTTATAGCTACAATTATAGTATCTATTAATATTTATATACAGTAGTATCTAAATTGCGAGTAGTGACATTGAATGAGATTCAGGATGTATGAACGAGCGCGCCCAACTGATACAACGAGGGTATCCGAAGACGAAGTGAGAGCTAATCAAGTTCAGATCAGTTGTTTAATAAAAGCTCAGTCGACTTAGTTTTCGCTTTTTATGTCCTTTGTGTAAAAGACAAGTGTGGGATGGTTGCTGTCATGAATGAAGCCAGATGAGAAATTCATCGGTGAGTGCCCTTCAACGCTTGAAATAGTGAGTGAGATTTCACTCATCGCCACTCACAAGACGACAAGTCAGCATTGAGAGCATGGGCCAAGCCCTTAGTTTAGCTGGGTCAAAACAATAACAGACTATAATAAATAAATACAAACACAAATAATTGTTATTACATTACCACGAAATAAAGACAAGGAAAAAATTATTCTCATTTATTAATGACTCAGAAGGTCACGCAGCAAAGCAGTCCTCCGCGCATCAGCGCATTGCAGCGCTGTGCATTACCGCGACAGGGCAGTCCAGGCGCTTGTTTTAGTGGTTGGGTTGTCCCCGCAACTGTAGGTAGGCGCGACGCGTGCCGGGAGAGAAATGATCCGTCAATGCATCTCGATTTTTCATGCAACGGGCCACGAAACAAACAGAACAAACAAAAGGAGGAGAGGAGAGAAGAGACAGCAACGACCAGCATAACCATCGCATCACTACCGACATCTTTCGCAAACATCACTGAATATCACTGCAGCTTTTTCTGCGATTCTCCAGCCCAGTCAAACCCAAACTTTACTCCTCCCTGATAACGTTTCATCTTCATCCATCCACCAAAATAGAGCCTCATTCACTCCGCCTCGCCTCATCTTATCGGTCTCCACCCAATCGAACCCAACCCCCATCATGGATAACTATCAGAGAATAGAAAAAGTCGGAGAAGGTTTGTTTTGACTCATTCCTCATCTCTTTCCTCATCTTTTATATCTTATTGACCTGATTACCAGGTACCTATGGTGTTGTCTACAAAGCCCGCGATTTGGGCCACAACGGTCGCATCGTCGCTCTCAAAAAGATTCGTCTCGAGACTGAAGACGAGGGTGTCCCTAGCACCGCCATCCGCGAGATTTCCGTCCTGAGAGAGCTTAACCATGCGAATGTCGTCAGCCTCCTCAACATCGTCCACGCAGACGGACACAAGCTCTACCTAGTCATGGAGTTCCTCGACCTGGATCTCAAGAAGTACATGGACTCCCTTCCTGTTACTGATGGAGGTCGCGGGAAGCCCTTGCCTACTGGAACCGCCACCACCGTCCGAAACCTCGGAATGGACGACAAGGTCGTCCAGAAGTTCATGCTCGATTTGTGCCAGGGTATTAAGTATTGCCACTCGCGTCGGATATTGCATCGTGACTTGAAGCCCCAGAACTTGCTTATCGATAAGGACGGAAACTTAAAGTTGGCTGATTTTGGTCTGGCGAGAGCTTTCGGTGTTCCCTTGAGAAGCTATACCCACGAAGTTGTCACCCTGTGGTACCGCGCTCCCGAGGTCTTGCTTGGTGGACGACAGTATTCCACCGGTGTTGATATGTGGTCCGTCGGTACCATCTTTGCTGAGATGTGCTCCCGAAAACCTCTGTTCCCTGGCGATTCTGAGATCGACGAGATCTTCAAGATCTTCCGGTAAGCCCATGTTCCTCTGATTCGACAGCACATATACTAACCTCACTAGAACACTCGGAACACCCGACGAAGACGCTTGGCCCGGTGTCACCGGCTATCCCGACTTCAAGCCCTCCTTCCCCAAGTGGCAGCGCGACTTCTCTGTTCCTCTGTGTCCCAACTTGAACGAGCTAGGTCTGGAGCTACTCGACTATTTGCTCATCTGCGACCCTGTTACTCGTATTTCAGCCAAGGCAGCCCTGAACCACCCTTACTTTGACGAGATTCTGTAAGTATTCGCCTATGACATGGGCTATAAAGAATCTGCTAACATGTGCGCGATTTAGTGGACGTAATCAAGAAGAGTAAAACGGACTCATATGGATGGTAATTTGAAGCAAGCGGCACTGTAAAACAGGACCCATGAGATTGTATAAAGTCATAACACGATGAAATGAGTACGATGGAAGCAGTTAGTTTTCGTGAAGCATATGAAGGAGTCGATTCGTTGTTTTAGCTGCGGTTGTCTGCATTTTGAGTGAGCGTGCAGTGAGATAAGAACACGAGGCTGAAGCCCATATGAAGTCTTTTTAATCCACAGTATTCCCCTTTTGTCCGAATCCAGCATCTGAGTCTTCGAAATTCTTAGATCTTCGCCCTGGTGGTAGCACCAATGGCTGCGCCGGAAGCAGGAATTAAGAAATCACTGGGCTTCACACGTCCATCCGACCCACGAGCCCCCTTCAACGTAGACGCATCCGTGCTTTTGAAAGCAGCGTCGTTCCAGGTCTCTTTTCCGTCCCAAGAGTTTCCAGATGTAGAGACTTTGCTGTTAAGATCAACTTGTTGGCCCGTGTTGTTGACTGCGACATTCTTGGTCACTTTGGACGAAGAGCTGCGCAGGTGGAAACCAAGGTTACCGTTCTTCCATGCAGTGTTGCGCTCAAAGGTCAAAGAGCCTGGGTTTCCATTGTCAATAAAGCCCTTTTGGGCATTCTGGAACGCGATGCAGTTCTTGATGACGTGGTTTGCAGGAGGGTTGTTGGTTATGCCCAGCTTGAAACCATTTCCATCACCTTCAAAGGAGCTAAAATCCCAGCGATTGAAACCGTTTCCCCATGCGTACACCTCTTCCAGAGTGACGGTAGAGCCGAACATGTACAGGTCCAGACCGTCGTCGACGTTGTCCCATAGACGCGCATTTCGGAGAACGTTGCCCTCACCTTTGCCCTCCTTGCAAGCAAAGCCATCCGCGCTCTCGCCGTTCTTGCGCGGGTCACGGTTACGGTAGGAGTCCAGGTTGACAACTATGTTGTTAGACGATTCACCCTCAAGTTGAAAGCCAGTCTCATAATTGTCATGGGTAGAAAGACCTTCGTAGTAGTTGTTCGAAGCGTCGCGAGCATATATGCCGTAAGGACCATTAATAATTCTGCCGTATGTGAGTAAGTGATACTTTGCAGATTACCAGTACAGAGACATACTCCAGATTGTGGAATGACCACCACTCTGCATTCTGAATGTGGAACACGCCTCGCTCAGCATTTGGGAGCGACTCGCCAAGAGCCTTTGGTGTGCTGCTATGTGTTAGACTTTGGAGCCTTTCTGCATCGACACAACATACCCAGGCATGTTCTCTCCATCGATGATGACCTTTTCATTCTGGTAAGGCTTCACGACAATAGGGCTACCCTTGATACCGCTCGTCTTGACCTGAATGTTCTTAGAGGGTGCATAGGTGCCTTGGCGAAGGTAAATAACATCGCCAGCTTGAGCAGCATCTATAGCTGACTGAATTGACCCGTATGGCGCCGCAAGAGTACCAGAGCCGCTTCCTATTGGAGATACGAAGATGTCTCTGGCAGTGGCGCCAGCTAGAAAGGCGAGAATGACAGGTCGAGTAAGCCTAACTGACAGCATAGTTGCAGAAGAGAGCCTAACACTTGGATGTGTTGTCAATTACATGGGACTCCGAACACCTCTTATATAATGCATTTTCTGAAGCATATCTGATTTGCCAAATCGGGCGGGGAGACTACATTCCGCAGGAATATGATGTTTCCACCAATGAGGCTAAGAATGAGACATCCTGGGCAGTGTTCGCTTGAATGGTGGTCTATTAAGGAGTGTAACGTCCGAAATATCTGTGGGGGCATGAATCAAGATTGGGGGATCCTAGTTTGTACAATGGGCGCCTTCAAATTGTAGCAGGCTTGGGTCAACCTTCGGGCGATGATACGCCGAAGCGGTGAGAGGATTAGTTTCAGGAACAACTCAGGCACGTGGCTGGCCATTCTCGACTGTCCAAAGCTTCCCTGAAAACTATCGAATCATCATTAAACAATTGTTTACTTCGGCAAGTCTAACTTGAGGACGACTTTGCCGTGTCACTAGCTTCTATATCATCAACATCTTTCCTCCTGGAGCTTTCCGAACAGGTCCTGAGGCTCCTCTTGCGCAGTCACAACGTCGAGAGCACCTTCACTCCATGTAACCTCAAAGTTCCCAGCTCCATAGATCTTCTCGAGCACCTCTTGAACCCTGGCCGGATCCGTGATATAGTGAAGAGGTATATGATGCTGGTGTGTTACGGGTTCGGACATTTTG
This sequence comes from Fusarium brachygibbosum, assembly GCA_018886245.1. NCBI lineage: Eukaryota > Fungi > Ascomycota > Sordariomycetes > Hypocreales > Nectriaceae > Fusarium > Fusarium brachygibbosum. The sequence continues at coordinate 1,198,167 of MU249526.1, forward strand.
TAACTGATTCTGGGTAGATGTTCCAGCTAGTGATATTATTGGTTGAGTGCTTTTCTCTAGTGAGGAATCCGTTGAATTGGCCTGCGACATCGAAATGATACGTTTGAGACTTGGCATAGATAATGCGTTTTATAGAAATGGTTTGACACATTGTCACTGTTGGTACACCGAGTTTCCATCACGGCTGGAGGAAACACTCTCGCCGTTAGGTGCTAGATTGGATGGAGGCAGGGTCCATATTCAATGACAGCAATAGAATTTCTGGTTCTTATCTCTACTCTCATGACTAGTTCATCGCGGTAATTCATCAATCGCGGGGTCGGTGCATTGACAAAGTCCTGTATTTACAAAAGTCTAAACAAGGCTAATCCACAGAAGATTAGTTTCAATTTTCATGACGAAGGCATCTGCGAATGAACGGAGTCCGATACCCTTTAGTGTTTGCTGCCGTCTTATGTAAGGATAGTCAGCTGGACAATTCTCATCAGCCTTATAAGCACTACCGCGCCATGTTGATCTGACACATGGATTTCCCTTCAACATCAGCGGATCAGCATAAGAATTGAGAAGGTCCCGCGAATTTATCTTTCTCTAAATTGCGAACAGAGGTGACAAGAGAGAAGCAAGATCTGTTTTCATAGCCAAAGTCACAATGGGTAAGCTTGTACTTACCCCTCATCAGATCCATTGATTAATGTGAACAGTGATCGTTCCCAACAACCAAGCTCTGAGCTACGAGGAGGGCGAGATTGAAGCCGAGGGAGCCTTCACCGCTGAGATCCTAATAACCAACCGTGTCGGACTCCAGGATGTCTGGCACGGCCAGTACGCAGGTTCTCAGGTCATGGGAAAGCGTCCAGGCATGTATATCAAGTATCTGCCCACGAAGTACCATCCAATCAACGGCAATATGCTCACCGGGGGAGCATACCTTTTTGATACTTTGGAAAATGCAAAGAAGTTCGAAGATTGGACTACCAACGAGTTCAAAGTCGGTGAACCACAGACCACGTATTGGAAACAACCTCTGTTCGAATCAGTCGACTCCTGGACCTGGAAAGTCATCGGTGCTCACAACTTCACGCCTGTTGCTGAGCATCACATCGGCCGTTGGCAGCGCTGGACGTACCACCATGTAGGCGTGGGAGACATCTTGACACAGCTGTATCCTGTTCTCAGGGACGCAGCCGAGAAGAGAGGAGCTGGATCATTCTGGCTGCTGCATCGGCCTGAGGATAAAATGATTGGCGTGCAAATGTCGTTTCCTCAGCCAGCAGAGTCTGGTGATGAGAGCCTCCTCGAGGCGCTCGAGGCCGTGGCCAGGAAGAAGTCTGTGGCTGATGTGTTTCCCGATGCACTTGAAGCAGAAGTTCTGATGGACAGGACGAGCGCTTATCATGCAATTTGGCAGCCGTTAAAGAAGGACACGGACGGTGTGAAGGTGGCATGTCCTAATTTCCCACATCTTGCCGGCGAGTGAGAGGGCATGAGTAACTACAAGCCACAGTTCACTCGTGGTTTGAGAGTTATTTGTGAGGATTCTTTTGTACTTATTTGCGTGCTAAAATGATACGTTTTGTGTCTCGTTTTCTACTCTTAATCCAACAGAGCCTTCTTGACCGCCTCAACCTCCTCTGAAGTTCCACATACCAAACCAGCCCTATCATCACAACCCTTTAGCGTGATATCGAATATTCTTGATCCAGTCGCAGGGTCGATAGCTTGACCGCCAGCACACTCGATGACAAGCGCCACGGGCAACAACTCGTAATACTTTCGCAGCTTGGCCTTGCTCACGGACGTCACAGGTGAAATGTATACACCGTGTCCTTTGACAAGGGCGTGATAGATATCAGGGATAAGACCGCCAGAGTATCGTAGCGTATACTTGTCGTTGATGAATTTGGTGACCAGGCTCATATACTTGTCGTTCTCGGCGGCGGCGCGTAGATTGGCGGGAGCGAAATAACGTGTCTTGAAGGGAGGTTCGGCAAAGCGAAGCTCAGGACGGGCCACTATGAACTTTTGGGAATTGTTGAGGCTGACTTCAAAGCACACGGGGTCTGATCCGGGGACTCGGAGGGCGACGATGGCGAGGGTTCGTGGGCCAAAGACTCCCAGGATAGAAGCGATTTGCTTCTCTGTTGGTTGCTCAATGGCAGTAATCCCGTCCCATATTCCGATGATGCTGCCGACAGACCAGTTGGGTCCGATAATGGAGCTGCCATCGAGAGGGTCGAATCCTATAGTGTATTGCTCGTCCTCACTAATGGGCTGCACCGTCTCTCCTTCACGAGCCGGCTTCTCAATAGGATCTTCCTCACTGCTGGCAGTTTTAATCGCAGGTGAATTGGCACACCTATCCCGAATAATGTTCTCCGCCAAAACATCAACGTTCAATTGCTCATCTCCAAAGGCGTTCTCGGTGCCCACGATGGAGACATCATATGATCTTCTGAGTTCGTCTCCAATGGCGGAAACAGCGCTGAGTAGTTGTGGAATGACTGACTCGCGCAGTGAAGATCTGTCCTCTTGCGGGAGTACAGTCTTTAGGAATTGGGTGAGGTCGAGCTCTGGAGTTTTCGTTGCTGAAGACATTTTTCGTTGTGTGATGGAAGCTTCGATGTTGAAACAAACTGCCAAGTTGGAAAATGTCAATTTGTTATCGAAAGTTGCGTCACACAAATTGACGCAATCGGGCTGTTGGAGCTGAGCAACTTTACCAGATATAGTTTAGATTCTGGTTTTCAACGGCCCGATAAGCGACGATAAGAAACGATAAGCATGAGGTCCCCTCATTGACATCATATCATGGTGGTGTTTAGGTCCTCAGCCTATTTTTTTTATTTTTTTTTTATCACGTTAAAGAAATCTCGAACGTCCAGATACTCACAAGCCGAAACTTCCGGTTGTATCGGGCCGCCCTCCACCTCTCACCCAGATGTCGTATCACTTTGCCATCTAGTGGAACGTGTGAAAATGACACAATCACGATATGCTCAATCCTCATTGAGTGGTTTGTTGTCACAGAATGATTGCCCAAGTTATGCAATGGTGCTGCTGACACCGGATGGCCGCATGCGTCAAGCAGGGCAATAACATTGATAGTTGTACGAGTCTGTGAGTAGATCTACGCTCTTTACTACGGAGGTCCGATAGACACCAAGCAGCCGAGTAGCTCTTGTATCCATGTAGACCATGCTGTATCCAGTCATAGGCGCAAAGACGCCTGCCTCATATACGCAGATAATCAAATACTAGAGAGGTCTCAAAGTTTGGCGTCGCTATCACGAGTCAGGTCCGTTGTGTTGATCCATCATATAATTAGTGTATATTCTTACGAAGACGAAACGCTTTCGTGAGCAACAATTGGACCCTTTAGAAGCAGTGGCTCTCCTTCGTAAAAGTTCTTGATATCCCCAAAGATCTTCTGAGCAACCTCGTTTGCAGAAGCCTTTTCAAAAACGTCGAGGCTCTCCCACTCAAGAGTGGCCTGAACTTGGTAGGGAGCACCCTCCAGGAAGTTCAAGATCTTGTAGTTCTTGAGACCCAAAGGACCCCAGTTACTATTGAGTCTTTTAGCAATTGTACCAAATTGGACGCTTTGCAGCTTGTTTGTGACTTACGATGCGACAAGAGGCATGTGTGTCTTCAGGTAGTAGTCCATGTCAAACGAAGGACCCGAAGGGTAGACAACCAGGACTTGAGCCATTTTGACGGTAGAAGATGGGATGGTAATGCGATGCGAGTGTGTACTGTTATGCTGAGCAACACCCCCGGCAGCTGAATGGAGGGGTAGACAGCTTTTATATACCGAGCGGGGGCGAGAGTGCATCCCCACCTTGGTATTGATGAGGCGAGCGGATTAACGGAACTAATTAACGTGTTGCGATTGAACAATGTCTTGGTTGATTACTCAGCTTGCATATTCATTTTTTTGGTGTTGAGATGGAGGACAGTACAGAAGAGGTTGAAACAATTGAGCGGTCTATACCAGCTAATGCAGCCACAAATCGATACCATTGGCTTCGATATGCCATTCGGTTAAGACGATTGGCTGCTGTGCCACTGTGCAGAAAATTGGCATCTTTGTTGGCTGTTGTATCGTATCTCGTAAAGCCAACTCATCTCACATCTCACCGATAAGTAGTAAAACATTCACAGCAGCCACTTATTATCCAGAGTCTCATTTCGCTGATTCAGAGAGGATTTGGAGCTGTTATTGTCTCGTAGGGACGCAATACCACTTGGATACGCGACTCGATCTTACAAGTGGGTTACTGTGTGATCTCAGGAAATTGGTCACGGGTATTTCGGTGCTAATGCAAACTCTAAGCCATATCTGTAAGCACGAAAAGAATTTCTGGAGTTTCTTTTCCCTTTTCATATAACTTGCTCGGATCACTAGTCCGGTTGCAACTCCCCTTACCCAGCTGCTCAGAAAGCTACCTACTGTACCCGTGATCAGCTTCTTGGGATCATTGGGTACACCAATATAAGTTTTCTTTAGGCAGATAAAAAAGCTGAGCTTATGCAGCAAAGTTCAAAAGTAGCCAGTGCAATTCAACAAGGCTATCATAAGCAAAGACAGTGTCTCGTAAAGCAAACAAGACATGCGGCAGAATATGGAAATGCATCTCTCAACCATAACAGAGAAGGACTATGGGTGTCCACGCCCCGATCAAGACCAATCTGACAACATCAGGAAAGTTCATTTCTTTTTCCTTTCAACGAACTGACCCCAGGCGAGAAATATCTCCTCAGAGTACCTGTATGTGCAATGAGTACTAACACCAAATACGTGCAAGTAACAAAGGACTCACAGAGACCATATCTCCCTCCTCCCACACCCCCAGCAGACTCAGCATCTTGGTAATAACATTATCGAAGGCTATCATTATATCTCAAGGTTGGGAGCTGTTTTGATCAACCTCACAACAAATGGGAGCTCCGAAGAAACGGACATGAGGGGTTTGGTTGCAGTTTCTGAATCAAATACATCTGCTATACATCCCATATACCGGGAGTCTTCTCATGTACATAGCTGAATAAGGCCACTTGGCCTTTTTATACTGGCATCCTCTGCATTCGGGGCATGGTCAGTATTTATAGCCAAGTAGAGGAAAGCCGAGTGCGGGTCAGCTTCTACTTAGAACATAAAGAGTTTTGCCCCTAGATAGTCATGCACCTCTTACAGTGCAAGCATACTTGAGTCTTTATATAACGGATCAGTATCGGGATACGATTATTCGGTGGCCTCGGTATTGCGCAAATGCGGAGAGGAAAGTTTGTTGAGGTTCGGTGCTATAGCCATGACGGAATGATGATGTCAGCTAGAAACAAGTCAACAATAGGTAATCAACAACGTCACCATAAAACTCCTCGACATCGAAACAATAACAACTCTTATTTCCAGCTTCTACTTTCAATCACAAACAAAGTCTCTCTGTAAAACTACCGTATGTACCTAAACGGAGCGTCCTACACACCAACTTCTCGCTGACTCAGTGCCGACAGACATTAAACCGACACATCACTCCCCGATTTAGACAAGATGGTGCACAACATCCGAACGTAAGTTTCCTCGTGATATACCAAGCGACTATCACAAGTATCTAACGTGAAAACAGTAAGGACGAGTTCCAAGACGCACTCAAGAACTATTCTGTCGTCGTTGTCGACTTCTACTCCACTCATGCCGCTGAGTCCAAGAACATTGCTCCTACATTCGCCCAGTAAGCCCACGTGTCCAATTCCTTCAATATCGCTCTTGGTTACTGACTAATGCCAGCGCAAACGAGTTGGACAAGTTCAAAGACTTCCGATTTGTCAAGGTCGACATTGATGATCTCAAGGGTCTAGCGGAGGAGGTTGGAGTCTCAAAGCCTGCCACTTTCCACATGTACAAGAATGGCGAGAAGATCAACGACCTGCAGAGTGACCAGAAGGAGGACCTCATCCAGTTCCTAGAAACAGGTCTTTAGAGGAAGGAGATTGTTTATTAACGAGCCAACGTCATCAATTCATTTATAAGAGCGCTTCAGCAGTAGCTTTTAACTATCTACTTCCCAACTGCAATCGTTGATTCTCAGCAGCGTATCGGTACTAGACTCGGTATTGAGTGGCAGTGCAAGCCGGTAAGCTTGTGAAAGTACGCTTAGGATATGTGTGCGTCAATTGGATTGTGATTTGGGCAATATTCGTATGAATCGAGTAAGTAGCGACACGTGATGTATTAAAGAGTTGAACCGGTATAGAGTAGATTGGAGAGTGGCAGATGATAGGTCACGAATAGACGCACTGCCAAATCTCACCAAATTCTGCTAAGGCACTACTAGAGCTCCCGCCCTGCCTGGCCATACTACCACCAGGAAATATTGCAGACTCGAGCGATTGATCTTGGCATCAAGCTGAACACGACGCTAGCTAAGTGATCGGCAGCCGATGGAAAAGAACAAAGGGTCTAGAAGGGGCTCTGATCGAAAGAGTGCACGGGTTCAGTAGGTTAGATTCACCATCATCATCCTGATCAGATCGTCTGGCCCAAGCTTGTTGGATGAGACAACTAACAATACATTCGCAACAAAGCTCTGACGTTCTCCATATCGTTCAAGCAATTGTCGCACGAGGACTCGCCCTGCTTTATGCGCTACAAAAAGAACATGAAACATGAGGCTCGACAAGATTAAGAGGTCCAAGCACAAGATCGACGATCCCGCAGCGGGTGGTGAAATGGTAGAGCTGGTCAATCATTTGTAAAATCTATCATTACGATATAAAATCTATGTCATGCCGTATAGGCTTATGCATAGGCTTATTGTTAAGCCTTGAGAATGTGTATGTTGTCGTGATATATAAATCGGGCAAATGCGCCCGTGAGAAAAATAAAGAAATGCCAACACGCAAGTTTTGTGTGGTAATGAATGATGCCTCGTCGCCAGAACCTGGCTGACTGACTGGCCTGCTTATGCAAAATCGCTACTCCAAACGCCTCGTTTTAATGCCGATGGATACCATTGAGTGAATGGATGTCTAGTAGAACTGACTGCTGTTAGTAATTGAAGGCGAACAATGATGCAGAGTGACTTACCAAGTTCAATGCCCAGAGGAGGACAAGGAGACCAAGCATGCGGAGCTTGAGGTTGTTGGCCCACGATGACTTCGAAGGCATGTGACGGGTGAAAGGCGAAAGCATGCTACCGCCCATCAAAGGCTCAGCATCAGCCTTTGCCTCAACATCGTACTGCTCTTCTTGCTCCTCGGCAGCCCAGTCGATTGTCAACAACTTGACCATGCCACCAGTAGCATCGGCGACACGCGAGCTGATCCACAAGAAGACGGGAACGATGATGATCAAGGACCTCCAACGGTCGCAAAGAAGACTACCATCGCCCTTGAAAATGTCGAGAAGCAAAAGGCCCTTGGTATCAGCGGCGAGAAGGATGTGGAATTGAAGGGTGAAGGTCTCAAGAGAGCAGCGACCGATCCAGGCAAATGATCGAGAGTACCATGTACGAGCAGCAGGGAACATGTTACGGGCAGCGATGAAGCCCATGATGGGAATGAAGGAGAAGATGGGGTGAAGGGCAGTGTAGTCCTGCTTCTTCTCCGCCTTGCTGACAGCGATCCACCAGTACAGAGGGATGGAGAGGATACCAGCGATACCAGCCAGACCGTAAGACTGGGTGAGGATCTTGTTGTAAAGCTTGGTTCGGACGGAAGCGACACCCATGATGATACCAACATACACGATGAGTCCATCAAGGCCAAGGCGGAACTGCCACTCATGGAGATCCCACTCAATTCGGAAGACGATGTTCAAGACATCAAAGACCCACTGGAGAACAGGCGTCCAGAGCATAGCACCGGGACAGATAGCAGCCGAGATGGCAATCTTGCCCATGAGGGCCCAGGTGTTATCGTTGTACTTGGGGCAGATGGCGAAGAGGGCGTAGATGATGAGGAACCAGAAGCTGACAAGAGGAGCGAAGTAGTAGAACATGTAATCGGTGTTCATGAAGAAAGGCAGGGCGCAGCTAAGCAGATTGAGACGTAGAAGCACGGCAGCAACTCGCTTGAAGGAGAAGTCCTTCTTGGAGCTGAAGAAAACACCATGGCCGAAACCAGTCTGGAAGAGATAAGCAGCGACCAACAGACGGATACCGACGTAGATGTTTAGGTCTCTAGAAGCACCGGTCCAGTGGTACACAAGGATGAGAGCCTGCATCCAACCCTTCCACTCATCGGTCTGGTCACGCGACAAAGGCTTGGCATCATCGAGAGTAGCGGGAGCGGTAGCAGCAGCCTGAGTGCCAGGTCGGGGAGGAGGAGGCTTGGACTTGGTCATGAGGGCAAAGCCGATGATGAAGCAAAGAGCAGACATGAGGTTGAAGTCGAACATGTTGTACTCCTTTGAGCCCTTGGCGAAAGACTGTGTTCGGTCGGCCCAGTAGCAGGCGAGAAGGCCGGTGACGAAAGTAGCAACGTCGAGGTTGAAGAAAGCCCACTTGGGAGCCTCGCTGGATCGGAGGGCGAGAATCTCAGTAATGGCAGCACCGCCGACGTAAAACATGCCGAGGGTGACGAGAATGATCTGGACAAATGACTTCTGGCCGTAGTTGGTGCAGCAAGTGCGGTCGTAAGGATAAGAGTTCTGCATGTCCAGCTTGGCGTTGCATCGAAGGTTGAGAAGGATCTGGGCCTTCATCTCAGCAACCTCATCAGTGACGTGGAAGCCATTCTCGTGGTCGCCGATAGCATCCTTCTGCTCATAAGACAGTGCGGGGTAAGACCACAGCATGGGGATACCAGACTCCTCTTCCTGGCTCTGGAGGAACTCATCAATGGCCTCGACCTCACCAGGCTGAGAAGCAACGCCAGTCTTGCGGTATTCGGGAAGCTCATCGTAAAAGGGCGGGGCGACGGGAGCGAAGAACATCTCGTTGCCAATTCCATCGCGAGGGTCAATGGGTCGGTTAACGAAGGGTGCAAAGTCCTTGTGGGAGACGAGGTCGGAGATGTTGGCGAAGGCAGACTGGAACTTGGAAAGAGACTCTTCCTTCTCGAAGCGGGCGGCGAACCAGACTCCCATGCCGACAAAGGCGACGGCAGGGCCTTTTTGCTTTTCGACGGGGACGCGGTCGAGCTTCTCTTGGTGGTAAAGAGAAAGTTCGTCTCGGACGATGTCGCTTTCGTTGCCAAAAGGATCCCAGATTTCCTTGAGTCGGATGCCGCCAAATTCTTCGTCGTGGCTCTCGTGCTTCTTGCTCTTGGCGCGAACTTCCTCGGCCTTTTCTGCGTCGAGCTGCAATTGAGTTAGCTACCATGGTGTTGCTGCGCGATACAGTATGCTATCGATTGAAGCAGTCCACTGTCTTGTTGGTATAATAAAATTGCCATCAACTTACCAGACGAGCCATCCCGTAAAAGACCTGTCGAGTCGTGGAGTCACCAACAAACAGCATGTGTCGTCCCTCCATGCACTGCTCAATCTCGTCCTTCTTGTACTTGTGAAGCATACATCCTGTTGGCTGCCAGTTGTTAAAAGGCGCCCTGCTTCCATTCTCGGCGGGTGTGTCAAGCCAGTTGCCATCATTAAGAAGCGCTTTGCAGCGGTAAGGGTCGTCGCTGAGCTGTAGCTGGTTGATGGCGATGCCCAGGATGACGACCAGCGTCAAACCGAGGGCCAGCACCCGGTTAAGCGCAATACCCGATGGCATTGTTGCGCCCATTGTGACGGTGATTGTGAGTTGATCCTACGCCTGTCTCGAGGGGAGGATTACTTTGTTGTAAACGATTGCGATGTGGCGCTATAGCGCAGAGTCGAGCGAGTGACTAAGAAGAAAGAGAAAATCCCGTTTACGATGAATACAAAACCATCGAACAAACCGAAAGCAAGGGATGAATGAGGTTTGTTCCAAAAGAAAGCGAGGGACAGCAAAGTTTCTGCTAAAAAGATAAGAAACTGAGACAATAAACAATGGTCGAGACAAGCGTAAGGAGGGACTTGTTCGAAAGGCTGTCGCAGCGGGCGGAGTTTTACGAAAAACAAGAGGCAAGGCAAAACGCAAGAATGGACAGAAGGGACGATCACTTGGGCACGATTGAAAGAGAATGTTACCTCTAATAGTATATGAGGTAACGGAACGCGTAAGACTACCTGGTTGCGAAACGGCTTAATTGCCAATGTGCTATTGCAGGACAGGACCTGCAAACGCCCTACAGAACACACAGGCACAGTAACCCCCTGATCGGCCTGGCGTAGCGCAACTGGCATGACCCTCGCAATTCAAGGGTCCACAGAAGGCCAGGGACATTGCTCCATCGAGCACTTCCAGCCATGGAAGAAGCCATGTCAGGGTGTCACCCAACTCCACTGGTGTGGAAGGATCAGCGCCAAAAGCGCCAAAATGTCCTGAGAGGGAAGAGAAGAGGGAAGAAAAAGAGGCACGAGATGGAGAAGAGCGGGTTAAAGGATCTTTGAGTCTGACTCGACTGGAGAAAAGTTATAGATTTCCAGTGGATGGACCAAGCCCACTGCTTCATCCCTTCTGATCTTGACGTCCTCAGACTCTTGATCATGAATTTAAGGTCTCGTGTTGGGCCTTTAAGGTTGCGGGGAGGGTTCAACAGAAGACGAAATGCCAAGTGTTTTTAACACGATGCGACTATTGAAAGCACCAATCTGGTGACTCCCCTCCAGAACGGCTCGCCTCCCCCTTACAGTGCCAACAATGCTAATCTAGGGCCTGGACGAGTTAATCTCTTGGCCTACCTGCTAAGAACCGGGGTGGCTGTCCACTAAGATTCCAGCGCCCCTTGTGCCTTTTCGGCTGGTGCTCCCTTTTTGTGTGAGAAGGAATGTCATTCCACGCAAGCATCCAGATATGGAATGCATGTTGGTGAAGGATATTTTTATGTCTCGTAAGATGTCTTCTTTTTCTTTCCTACAGCTGTACTGCTGCAAAGACACTCAAGCTTCGTCCATGCAACTGTTAGGTCAGGCCTCGAAAACAGGCGAACAAAAGCTTGAAGGGTTTAAGGTTACAGAGGTCTCTAGCCCCAAACGAGGCAAGCTGCCGCAGTAATGCCTGTCCATGGTCGCGGACCTGTGTCTCGATCAGTTGTTGCGTCATTTCCAAGCGCTCTCTCTTCATTCTTTGCTTATTCGTGGGGCGGCTCTGGGCCTGTTCTGTTCCGAACCGTTCAGTGGTAGAGTCTGACCCCTGAAAACGCCCCTTGCAAGGGGGGGTTGAATGGGATGGGTGGGTCCATTGGTGACAGGGTTATCTTAGGTTTATCGTGACACTTTATCATGTTGTTTCTCAAAAGACAGCATGGGAGACGGGATTGCGTTAATTAGTAGATGACATACACACCGTTTGAACACTTAACTACTCCTTTCTTTCATCAACGAAGCAAAGAAACAACTTTTGAACCAAGCGGACCGAGCATCACCAGTTGATAATAAATCTCATTCCATCCTGAAACCGTCTTGTCGCCGTCCTGGGGCTATTTGCTCCACCGGCCTCTATTGAGTGGCTATTGAGTGGCTATGCTTTCTACGGCGATCGTGCGGCAATCCGGTTTTTTTCTATCTCAGACCACTAGAAAAGAGCACTGGACAAGATGATCCCCGAAAATGAATGGAGATTTAATTTCTCTGTTACGCTTCTCCAACGAAATAACTCAAACTTGAGCGAGTGATCTGCTGGTCCTTTTGTGACGAGAAAATCCATGGGGTTGTCGGACTTCCGATTGACGGACTCGGCGCCCAGTCCAGGCTCGGTTGAATGGACAGGAACCATAAACGGTTTTTTTGCTTGGCTACTTGGCAATTTAACCATCAAAAAGCTTGGCGATATAGAGTTTCTTTGATGATGCTTCGATTGATAGACTGGCTGACTGGTTACCAACGACACGCAATTAGTTTATTTAACCTTGTTTCCTGTCAACGCTGACTGCCGTATTTAGCGTCTGGAGCATCTTTTTTGTTTCTAAATGCCGAAGGTGAAGCTGCACGCATGCGCACCCTTTTGGTGAAGGCTGGGTTAGGATTTGTTGACCAGGATACTGCGAGCCGATCGCTAATTGTGTTATTTGCGGGCGCAACCATGGACATGGAAAGACGCCGAGAATGAATGAAGATCAATTGGCATGCATGCTTGGAAACGAAAAAGTAGGTGGCTTTTACCTGACGTCAGTGATTTGCTGTGAGTTTAGCTTTGGCGGTGTTAACATCCATACTTTGTTTGTTGTTGTTTGTATGATTCGTATCTCTCACATGTGGCTGGTTAGTGAAAGCCTCAAGATCGGATTTCCTCTTGATTAACAAACTCTGCATCTACACATAAGCATAAATTAAGCATACTTGTATTACGGAAATGGCTGCGATCTTGACTGGCCTTCTCGGGTGCCTTTGGTAGTGAGTGAGCTCAAACGAGAAGTCGTGTTTTCGGTGTAGGGTAAACCAACCTTGACCCCCACAATTCCGACGCGTCACCTCGTGGGTCGCCAGTCGATCACCATCAACCAACTGAGAGACACAAATGACATGCACCGATCCCAATTATTGGATGGTCAACATGCCATTGCTCACTCAAAGCGAGATGGAACCGCACAAACGCTTCAAATTACCCCATGTCAAAGAGCAGTGACCTGCAGAAGGCAGCCGCGGCTTCGTCTACATTGAAAGATTTATGTAGGATTCAGTGAGATTACAGACCTTGCGATAGACTCTGCTACAACTCGGAATAGACCCACTGGCAGGATTTACCTGGAGATCGTAAGCTCACTGGGTCTGACTGTGTTTCTGTCTTGACCCCTGTGAGCCATCATGTATATGCGTGTATGGTCGATCAAAGACATCTTCCAAAGCCTAGCAATCTTGCCGCTGTTCAGTGATCCCCATCTTATGATATGACCTGTTAGTTCCAGCATAATTCGTGATGATACTGGCAACAAGTCTACGAGTCTACATATAAGCTAGAACTCGTACCAGTCCGGACCATCTCTGATTCACGATCTTTTGTCATGCGTTGAGCTGAAAACTTTTGGCCAATATGTCCTTGGATGTAGTCTCTTTTGTCATGGTTGACTCAGTCCGGCACGATATGATTACCTGAAGTGATAGAGAAGACAACCTATCTAAACCCATCGAAGTCAAATACCTACAAGTTCAAACTCGGGAAAAGATGTTGTCGGTTTTAGCACGTTCATATTGTTTAGTATGGATCCAACCTGAGATAACTGCCATAATGCTCTGATCCGTGATATCTCTAGAGAATAAGACCAAGCCGAGACCCAACTACATGCTCTAAGTCATGTATTCCGTTGCAGAGAAGGTATCGAGACTAAGTAAGTTTTTGAATGCTGTCGATCCTAACAACTATACGCAGGACCTGGACGGGCTCACTTGTTAGATTCGAAAGTTCTCTCTAGTACATGTTCAACACGAGCAGGACTGAACCCAATATGTTCCAAATTACAGTTGTAGATATTTGTACACATCACCATAGTATAGGATCGACTCCTGAACTTGGTGCCTTATATGAGCTGATGGCTATCGCTACCTGACCAGACATCACTCAAAGGATGGCCAAACAGCTCACCACGAAAAACGGATTCTATTTCTAGTGATAGTGATGACAGCATATGTATGACGGTTTCAAGCCGCCTCTTGTATATGAAGCATTGATCTATATCTTGACGGAGCTTTTGTGTAAGATTCTCTTGCATTTGAGGAATGTTGAGATATATGACACAGTGGCCACTATGATAACATCCCCTTTTTTCTTAACAAAAGTATGGTCAGCTCGAATTCCTCTTCTTTTTGCATCCAAATTGTGTCCTTATACTCTTATTATCGAGTCGACTAATGACCTAGTGATTTCATGAGCTACTCCTGAACACCAAGGCAAACGAGCTTATAGACAAAACAGACGCCGGGTCTTTCTCCACGCCGCTGGACACATCTCCCAGTGTGCTCGGAACTTCACCGAACCACACCAGCGTTAATTTAAGGCGAGAGGGAAGCAATAATCATTGATGTGGCACATAAAGTTAAAGTACTCCAGCACAATAGAGTCTTCGCCTCAATGTTGTAAGTCCAACTGGGGCTGTCTATACTCTAGGTTGCCGACGCTGATACCAATACTGCCACCTTTGCAATAAGATGCCCAAATATATTCTGAAAAAACTTCTGGCACACGTGTATTGTGTGACTTAGTAAGGGTATTGGAAAACGAATCTTCATGTCCCCACAGCAAAATGACAATTTGTCACTTGCACTGCCATGTCGAATCCTAGCTGACAATAATATGACATCTCGTACGGTGTCCCTAGGGAGACAGATCAAGATTACCGAGAGCCACGGGCCCGCCAAAAGGAGGGGAAATCGATCAGGTGAATGTTTTCAGCCAAGGATCACTTAAGCCGTGTCATTTGTACCTACAGTCATAATAGAACCCAACAGTTGCCATCTGTTGCACGGTCTTGCCGTGGTGCCAGCAATGGTGGTCAGTTTCTGAGAGAGTACTCTTGGTGCCTGATGGTATATGATCTTGAATTGTAAGATTATGTTTTCTCTGGGCAAGTTCAAGCTAACCACAATGCTTTTAGAAAGCCTTAGCTGATACCACCACGCAAGGAAGATGTGTGTGAACAAGCTTTCCTTCAGGTGCCGGACCTGCATAAGAGTAAGCATAATACTTATACTTGGTATACTACTGCATCACCCTCCTTCTGACATACCATGAAAAAGCATATGACGCAAGTGCAGAGGATATCTCAGCTTATCGAGCACATGGTGTTGCATCCGAGTGACAAGTTGAGCTTGACAGTTCGCAACTACCTATGCACAACTCAAGCTACGCCGCAGCTTTTAGCCCTTGTCTTGAGAAATCCTTCGGCCAACAGCCTGCCTCTTCTGTCAACTGGCATTTCGTCACTGACCCAACTCACACACATGCAGCTCCAGCGAATGTTTCCTTGTGAAAGCCGCGGCCCACGATGCCGCAACCCTTGCCAAGCATCCCGGCAAGTGACATCTAAATCCACTCTGATCACAGATTTGCCAAGTTAAGATCAGCCACTATAGCAAAGGGCCCAAAGCTTACCTGGAGATTTCCCCATGGGGAGATGGATTTACTACCGTTGGCTGTCGACAACACGGGGTTGAGTTCCTGTTTGAGGATAGATGCGGGGATAGTGGTTGGGATTACACGAGGCCACCATCTCAGCCTTCCGAAAAGGCACAGCAGCAGGAAGGAAACTTTCATGTGAAGTGTTTGTAGAGGCAGTATATTAAGATGGGACTACTCCTGGTAGAAGAAAAGTTTCATCTTGGCAGATCTTGCATTCTCAATTGACCAATCGACTACTCGTTGACTCAAGCTCTCTGACAATATGCGTCTCAGCCTTCTCCCCTTGGTTGCCCTTGCCGGCTGTGCTTTCGCATCTGGAGATACGATCTCCACGGCCATTGACAACATTTCCAATGCCACTTTGGCCCTGAACAAGACCATTGCAACCTGGCCTCAGACCCTTCTCGGCACAATCCCCATCACCACAAAGTCAACGCTGCTTCTCACTGCGATCCACAACGGCACTCTGGTTGCACGCGAGTCTGAGCCTCTATCTCTTGAAGAGACTCTTCAAGTTGCCAAAGCCACTTCTGAGTTGAGCAGCGACGTCAGTCTCACACTTGAAACCGTTATTGCCGCCAAACCCAAGTTCGACAAACTGATGGTCAGCCCTGTCATCCTCCTCAACCTCGAATTGCAACGCGCTCTCAGTGCCGACTTCTCCGAAGCCGTCATAGCCAAGGTTCCTGAGAACTTGCAAGGCAACGCAAAGGCATTAGTGCAAGGAATTGACGATAGCTTTGCAAAGGCTATTAAAAAGTACAGCAAGCTACGAGGCTAGTTGGGAAATGAGGGAACGAGTTATGATAGAACCGCGACGACGTAATTACCTTTCTTGGAACGACCATTTTAGCAGAGATTTTAATTTTACGACGAGTTGAGTTGTCGAATAATAGAGAGATGCAATTGATATGTCAGTTTTTGAGGGAATTGTTTGTGCCTATTGAGGAAGTTGAATAGGATATGCGTGCCGAGGCAGGGTTCATTGACACGTGAGCATCTGAATGCGATGAGGAGACGTCGACCACAGAAACAACCGACTAACCGTTGAGGATGACCTTTCCTATCAGAGCTAGTATTCCGTAGAGTAAGCAAGGCCAAAGAAACAAAAAATATGACTAGACCTATGATCTGCATAAAGTCCCAAGTGGCCCAACCAGTCTTTTTCGGATTATTATCCCTGTACACTCTTTGTCGCTGGCTGGCCCTTCGTGGACTGATCGATTTGTGAGGGAAGCGATCTCCGTTTGAGCCCAGAAGTCATGAACAAGTCTCTTCATATATTGAGACAGCCGATGTCCTTTGATGTCGACTCAGTACCGCAATCCGATACATGCTGGAGTGCCTCAACCAGCTACTCTTGAACTGAAATATCCCGATTGTTCATGGCGTCTTTATTGCCAGACATCATATTACCTTTGAACGACGTGCACCTCTTACCAGCAACCTAGACACATACGCTCATGCCCAGTAGCCCATCCCTGACGGGCTTAGTAATTCATTTTGGACAGAGCGGATCTACATATTCAACAACGCCGATCCCACTTCTTTTACCGGCATGGAAGATGCTGTCACCTGAAAGAACCATGATTTAAAACGATGGAGTATTGGGGAGTAGCGGATAGCCACAAGAAAGAGATGCCCGAACGATTCACGATACCGCCACCGCCCCGCAGTTGATCCCATGACTCAATATATCGTCTCGGGCCCTTTCGCATTCCCCATATCCCGATATCCGTGGACATGAAGCTCTGAATAGGGACTAAACATGAGTTGGAATTAAGCTTGAGAATTATTGGAAACTACCAGCTTCATTCCGTGAGGATCGGATTCGTCAACAACGTGGCAAAACAAGTTCAAACCGGGAGGAATGCGACTAGTTTTCAGCTTTATGCAGACTCACTCAGCCCTGTGGGAGCATCCTATCAACGCGTTTCTCCTGTCTCCCATTTCAGAAGCAACGACCGGGCTAAATAAGACTTATTACAAACAAATCGCACTGGAGCGAGTCATCAGATGACACATCATATGGCCAGGCAAGTTGTATATGAGATCTGCTATTGACTTGGCGATCTCCGTTTTGACAAGGAGATTAAACCATGACAGGTTGAACCGTCTGCTTGGGTCCAGGTGGTCGCGCCCTTTGGGGCTGAATTATAGTTCGATATTTGGCGCCCTACTTCAGGTACAGGACAAAGCCACTCGAACGGCAAAAAGAGGGAATACACGGTTATTTGCTACAAGTGTCTTCAATGGTGGGGGGATCTGTGCTGTATGGAGTGATGCTCGGTGAGATGTGGCGTCGCACCTGTTACCATTGCAGGACTGAGCTACGTTTGAGTGACATCTAGGCACAAGAGGCACAAGTGATTTTCAACGCTTACCGCCACGTCGCCAAATACAGTTCGTCGCATCCAAGACTGATGCGAAGTTGCTTCAATCGACTGAGGTAGCCAAAACGATGTACTGGCCTTTATTGTCTCATGTCGACGATTGCATGTACACCAGTGTATTTTTCTTGGTTCAGTATGTCAGTCAATCTTTTGACAGCTGCTTCATATTCTATAAGGACCATGTGTAAAGTCCTGTCGTCAATGTTAAATCATTTCTTTCCTAAGCTAGCACTTGCAACGCCTTCTCTCCACACCACGACCAAGTGGCTGCATCGCTATTCGACGCCGCACCTCCTTGCTCCTGTTACATTAACTGCCAGCTTGCCATTTCTGGTAGCAGCAAGCGAGTTCGAGCTTGAGTGGCTGTATACGAGGTCGAGACCTAAGATCTTGGCGCTGTTGACCAGGATGTTGGCTCTTATGGAATCTGGGGATGCCACCAGTATATAATCCCTCTACAGTCAGGAGGTCACGTAGCTTGAAGGTTGCTTAATACCAGTCTCACCACACATCATATACTAATTCGGTCATCTATCCCCAACAATGAAGCTCAGTGCGGCTTTTGCAGGTCTTGTCGGCCTTGCTGTTGCTTCACCTTATACGGAGCATGACACCTCCAATGGTCTTATCGGTAAGTGTACTCACGGAACCTCAAAGCTATCAACTTACTGATCTTTATAGCACGAGGTGGAAAGTGTAATTGGAACGACAAGAACTGCTGTACTTATCCCGACAAGTACAAGGACTATCCATCCACACCCAAACCCAAGAAGTATTATGGCTACGGACGCACTATTCACGTCAAGAAAGGCCAGAAGATCCAGCATGCCATCAAGAAGGCATCACCTGGTGACCGCATCGTAGTTGCAGCTGGTACTTATTCCGAGCAACTTGTCATTGACAAAGACGGCATACAGCTCGAGGGTCATGGTGCTATCCTCATCCAACCGGATACGAAGGATCTCAAGAAGAATGCCTGCACCGGCCTGACTCAGGACCCCCAGAAGAATGAGCTGCCGACCGGTATCTGTATCACTGGGTACAATGTCAAGACGGACGCCTTCATCACCGAGCACAAGAAAGTCACCTCGGTAGGAAAGTTCGTCAAGGGTGTATCTATCACAGGTTTTACTGTTCAGGGCTTCTCTGGTATCAACATTGCTGTTCTCGGTGCCAAGAACACCCGCGTCACCAACAACAAACTCGTTGATGGTGGGGCCTATGGCGGTCTCACACTTGGCTCAATCAACACAGTCTTTTATGACAACGTCGTCACGTCTACTCAGGGTGGGTTTGTCGCTATATGTATGGATAACAAGTCAGACGTCTTTGCCAAGAAGAACGATATCTCGAAGTATGCTATTGGCCTCTGTGTTCAGACCAACGGCGCAGTGATGGAGTACAACAAGCTCACGGACAACTGTTTCGGTATCATTGTCGATGCTGGTGTGAAGGAAGCCAAGATTGCCCACAACTACATTGGCCCAACAGCTCCTCTCTGCGATAAGAACTCGGTCGGTATTTTGCTTGGAAGTTCCATCGGAGTTCTGGTTCGAGACAACACCATCGAGGGCCAGAAAGCCAGTGATGGATCAGGGGCGGGCATTCGTATTTACGATGATCCTTGTGTTGCTACACCGGAGATGCCTCTATCCCTTGCTTGTATCGTTCTCGGAAAGGCAATCAAGGCCAGAGATAACGTGGTTATCCGAAATACTCTCAACAATAACGACAACGACATTCAGAATCTGAGCAAGGGCAGCGGAAACATTATCAAGTGCAACACTTGCAAGAATGAAGCAAACATCAAAGCTGGTCAGTGCAAGAAGCCCTAGGGGTGGGATATAATCAGGATTATTCTTGGAACTTTGAAGGACTTTTATAGTGTTTACTAGCTGTACGTCTGCAAGCAAAATATGAAAAGCGGGTAGTTTCCATAAGTAATGGACAAGTAAATCAGTGGATGGTTTGCTACTCAACCAGTTTGTATAAAGTCAGTCGTTGCATATCGGCATTTTTGAAGCAGTTGCTGCACATTCCTCTCCTTTTTCACCATGTGTAAATGGATTCAACGAGTCATGTCGTGCTAGTGTCAGTGTAATGACTATTGATCAGTTAAACCTTCCAGTTCTCCTGAGCGTAAATTTTGACGAGTGCCAAGGCGCGTTGAAATTCGCTTTCCTTTCCGAATATGCGAGAACCATCTCTAAAGGATCGTGACGCGCAACATATTGCATCATTTTCTGAGAAGAGATAAGGTCAGCCAAGGTGGGTCAACTGTCGTATGCCGAGCCTTCAGTTTGAATAATCTCTCCAGTTTTACGAGATAAATTGAACAGCCAAGGAGCAAAGTATGCCAAGTCTCTTGAAAATCGCCGATTGAAAAGAATCGAGACTCTCCCAAGGCCGATCTCTATGGAAATTAGCAATTTGTGAAATCTTGTCTCCGGACATGAAATGCTTGTTTTGATAGATAGATGGGCCCGTCCAGCCACAAGCTGTCAGCCACGTTGTGTCATCCTGGTAGTTTCAATACCTATTTGAACTTTGAAGATTATTAGCTTGATTAACTTTAAGGCTGAAATTTTAGTGCGAAGCATCATCTGCATTACTGTAGATGCTAGCCATGAGGTTATCTTGAAGTTTACTTACCACCATAATGGGTATCTTTGGTGAGATAACTTGAAGAATGGTTACTGTAGCATTCATCGATTAAGCCTAGCAGCTACAATCAACCCGTAGAATCTGGCGGTAGGTATATGCTGCTGCTCGGGATGAGACTATGAGATAACCACTGGATCATTCACGTCGCACGAGTCGAGCACAGCAGGTTTCATTTCTCTTGGCCCCGTCGATCAAGCTTATTTCCCGTGTCATTAGCTAAAAAGTACTTCCCTTCAGTGAAAAGATCAAGCCACACTTGATCCTCTTGAGTTGTCAGCCAAGCCGCTTCCCTGCCGCTATCAAGGGTCTGATTGGCCGTCCGGCACGAATCTGCCGCTCAAACGAGCCCACTCGGCATCAAACTGCCGTCCAAGGCCTCAGTTTTCTACTTTGACAGGGTAAAAAGATGAATTACAATGACGTCGAGACGTTGTGGCTTGACGTAGCGAAGTTGTGCTGTCATCTGTTACATTGAGTTGGCTTCCTGTTTAAGCTTGAATATTACACTATTTTATTAGGGTTGACGGATTTTGAAGCATGTAGTACCTGAAATGACGATAGTGACGTCAGTAGTATGGCATCGCTGTATGTCGCGTTTTACTGATTTATAGAAAGAGAAGCCTCCAGCTTCAATTGAGTTTGAACAGTGACAGAACAGGAACCTCCAAAGCTCTTTCAGTACCTGTTAATCCAAGGTACAAAGCCACTTAGTTCGTGGTTGGCTTTTCTTTCAGCCTTCAACACCATCATTACCATCACCTTCCATCGACACCGTTGAAGAGTTCAGCACCGTCAACATGGGTATCTTCTCTCGCAAGGAAAAGACCCCTCACGGGGACGCACACGGTTCGAAGATGGGCCGTCGCCAGAAGGCTCACCACGATCCTCTTACCATGTCCCGAAAGCCCTCCTTTGGGCAGTGGATCAAGCATACATGGTTCGACATTGTCACCATGGCCGTTATGGGTGCCATTGGTCTTGGTGTAAGTCCTATCCATGCCTTGTCCTTCTTCCTATTCTGACAAAACTTCTCTAGGTCTACTTCGCTAAGCCTGCACCTGCGCGATCCTTCCCCGTTACATTCGACGACGGCGAAATTGTCTGGCCCGAGTATGGATACCCTCTTCGTGGAGAGATCGTTCCCATTTGGGCTGCTGCTCTGCTGGCTGCTTTGGTCCCTATCTTTATCTTCTTGGTGATGCAGATCCGCATCCGCAGCTTCTGGGACTTCAACAACGCCACGATCGGTCTTCTGTACTCTCTTATCACCGCTGCTGTCTTCCAGGTCTTCATCAAGTGGCTCATTGGTGGTTTCCGACCTCACTTCCTCGAGGTTTGCAAGCCTGACATGGAGCGAGCGCGTCGCATGGGAGGGTACAACAACAAGGGATACCTCCAGCTTTACTACACTCCCGACATCTGCACTGGTGACAAGAGCGAGATCAACGATGCTCTAGAGTCTATGCCTAGTGGACACACCACTGCTGCCTTTGCCGGCTTTGTCTACCTTTACCTGTACCTCAACGCCAAGCTCAAGGTCTTTTCCAACTACCACCCATCTATGTGGAAGTTGATTGCTACCTACGCTCCTATTCTCGGTGCAGTCCTGATCGGTGGTGCCTTGACAATCGACAAGTACCACCATTTCCACGACGTCCTTGCTGGTGCCATCATTGGTACTGTCTTCGCCTTCTCAGCCTACCGAATGACCTTTGCCGCTGTCTGGGACTTCCGCTTCAACCACATCCCCCTCAACCGTCACTCTCCTTTCCAGTACAACATGGGTGGTGCTGAGCTTGTCGATGCCGTCTTTACTCATAAGGCTGGCTGGGGAACCCATGGTGGTAGCTCTCACGGTCTCGGTCATGGAATGAAGGGTGAGCGAGCTGGACACGGCCACATGCACGGCAACGGTTTCAACGATGGGTCTGATCACATGCATGGAGCTGGCTACCACAATGGTTCTATTCCCCGACGCCCTGTTGGTGATGGTGTTGGACATGGAGCCCGTGGTGAAGAGATGGTCTAATGATGTGGTGTAATGGTGTAATGGATGGTGAGATGTATCACATGGTGATGGAAGAGGTTGGGGGATTGTGGGAGGTAATGATACCTGTGTATGCTTAATTCTGTTTGATAATGACTGTATGATACCTTAATGGCTAAATTAAATAACACTAACTCAAACCCAACTATGCCTTTGAATTCCTTGTGAATTTTCTTGATTGTAGTGACAGTACTTAGACACAGGCTTTTGAGTTGCTCGCGTTCTAATAACAAGAAACACACTTTGTAGAAGCTTCTTTATCCGCTGTTCTAGATTATGCCTGATACCAGAGATTTTAATGTGACCTGATAGTCTACCCTAGCCTTATTTATTTGCGAGTCCTGAGTGGAAATTTATGTCCGGTTGGGGACTACCTTCCATATAGCATCATCATTGATCCCTAATCGAAGCACATATTTGTGACTGAACATTCTTATAGATTAAGACTCCTAGATTACAGACTATGGAGCTTTTGTACATGGTCGACAAGCCAGCTTACTACTCATCACGGCTGCTGTGGGTCTTTCGAGTCACATACTGCATGCCCTGACCTTCATGCGTATTCCTTCCCTCATCGCGGTACCGAGCTTGAGCTTCTTGTCCCTCTCGCTCTATCTCCTGTTTCCACTCGCTCTTCTGTGTATGATGCTCAAGCTTCTTTCCTGGCATGCTGTCTGTCTTCCCCTTCTTCTTTGCAATCAGTTCGGCATCTTCTCGTGCAAGGTCGGCGTCGATTTCGGCACCTCGAGAGGGCTTGTTGCCATGCATGGTGGCCTAAATAGAATTTAATATCAGAAAGATGTTTAATTTTGAGGTTGGACTTCGAAGATCTAACTTACTGCGAAGCCGGGCTCATGCTTCATGCGATCATCAATCTGCCTTTTTGTCTTTCATCAGTTAATATGTGGTCTGGTCGACTTGAATAGGAAACCCACATCACGCTCTTGAAGCTCATTCATGATGCGATCTTTGTTGACTGCTCTCTGTTAAACTTGGCTTACTCCAATGTTGGATAGGGCTTACGGTATCCCTCCGTGTTGACGCCATGTGCGCGACCCTCCTCACGCACAGCTTCTCGGCTGTAATGGCGCTGGTCTCCGCCCTCATAAGTAGAAGGATATCCGACGTTTGACATATTGAAGATACGATAAACTTAAGGTTAGTTCTCAATAGATGAAGTAGTTGAAGGAGAACATCCAGTGACGTCCGTAGGGGAAGGTATTTGTATCGCTGCTATACTGTGGAAGCTCGGCCACTGCCTCATGTCAGCGTCATTGCAGGACAGCTATCGTGGAGCTACTCGAGCTTATGTTTACACAAAACGTCATCCATGTATGATATGATATAAACGTGTAGTAACCAAACCCAGGATTATCGAGACGGCAGGTGATTGACTGGAATTGAGTTGTCATGTCGCACGACCTTACGACACGGTCTTCGTCACCATGACACATTCAAAACTGTGCAGTTGTGGCATGGATGTGGGGTAAACAATCGATCAAGAGAATCTAGATAAACTGACAGCCCATATAATACAATCACTTGGAAGGTTTCATTACTTCAGTAATGTAGGGCAAGCTAAATGATCGATTACCTGCCAGCTTCTAGAAGACGATGTAGGGTAGGAATTATACGCGTGATAAGGCGAGGAGGGAGATAAGCTGAAGATAAGATAAGTCTGATAAGATACAACGGCGAAGTCAGAGCTCTCACGTGATTACACTCTTCGCGCACCGCGTTGCAATTTCAACAATTCACGCGTAAAGAGGTTGATCAATTACGGCAAAGGACGTCCAAGAGTGATCGTTACTCATCACATCTCATCAGGAAGCCCCTGAAATTGCTGTGATGTCTGATACAACCATGCAGGATGTATTGCCTAAGGACCTTATGGAGCTCCAGCTTGGTCAGATCGACCTCCTTATGGCTATGTATGCCTCCGATGACGCAATATCCATGGACTCTACATCGACTGAGACAATAGAGAAGTTGAAAGATTGGTGCGAGAACGGGAACGAAGCCGCACCGAAGCTTCCCGAGACAGGAATCGACCTCATCCTCAGACTCAATGACTTTGGAGAAAACGACTCCTTAGATCATCTATTACAACTTACTTTGAGCGTGCCTCTGACTTATCGAAGAGGAGAATCATTGATAGATCCACCATCGATTAAAACCAGGATACAACAGCCTGATTGGATGAGCAAAGGAGACGTTGCGAAGCTGAACTCGGAACTTCCAGACGAGGACATCCTTTCCGTCATCGAGTACATCAAAGAGGCCGCCGCTCAACACCTAGCAGGCTTGAAACAAGATGAAGTAGCCAACACTCCAATCAAAAATACCACAATAGTACGCGTATGGTTCTATTTCCCCTCCATCAGCACAAGAGCCAAACGAGACGACCTCGTCAATTATGCTCCTACATATGGCCTCACAGGCTTTCTGCTAGCTGGAAAGCCGGGAGTTCTGTGTCTTGAGGGAGGATCGACGGCTGTTGACGACTTTATGAAGTTTATCAAGACGGAAAGCTGGGGTGATATTCCTGCTCATCACAAAAAGGTTAGTTGAGCATTACGATCGGGCTTGGAAAGGTTTGAAACTGACTTTGAGTACAGGTCAGTGAAAGGTATCGGGAAGAGGCGGCGGATTTGAAGCGTGCTTTTGAGGACATGCAAGAGATTACCGACATGATTGAGAAGAGAGGAGCCAGGGGGAACCGTGGTGACATGAAGGCTTTGGAAGCCTGGCTGGTGGAATGTGGACTTGGAGAAGCCTTCGGCAAAATTTTGATGTAAAACAGGAACTTGCATCAACATAAAAAGTATTGAAATTTCATCAAACATCATGGCTGCTTAACTATCCAGTAGTGGTTCTAGTTCTAATGATTACCAACGCCGGCTTTGACAAAGGAAAAGATGCAAAAGGTATACGAAAAATATCCGGTGCAACTGTGTTACATGCGTTCAAACGCTCTCAGCATAGTCAGCCTCTTTAGCTGGCTTCTGCTTCTTAGTAAACAGTTTCTGCCCAACCTTGTCCGTCATCTCGTCCGCCTTGTCACCCAAGAATGTCTTGATGCAACCATACACACCAGAAGTAAGCCACAGAATCGAGTTGACAAGGTCGATCCAGACAGCTGTCTTCATTGGGCCTGTGCTGGCGCCCTTGTACTTGTCATCGCTGTCTCGTCCAAGGAAAATGCCAGCGAAGATGCCGAACACGACAAGCCAGGTGATGAAGAGGATGAGATCCCATGCGAATGCGCGGTAGGTCTTGAAAAGCTTGAGTTTGCTGCCGATGAGGGGAAGAGCGCCAAGGGGTGTGACGGCGACGAAGATTAGGGCTGTTGCGGCAGAGAGGCCTGCAATGGTGAGGGCGAAGTACCACTCTGGGGAGAAACCATAGTCTCCGTCGTCGGCCTTGTCAACACGATGGCCGTAGAAACCGCAGGCGATGATGGCGAAGAGGAATTGCAGACCTCGGCAGACGAGACGAGGCATGACTTCAAAGGTCTTGAGCCATGTCTTACCCATAGTCTTGCCTGTTTCGGCACCTTCGTTGAAGGCATGGCGTCCAGCTTGTCGACCCATTTCCTTCTTGTCCGCGGCGCGGAATTGGTTGGCATGACCAGCGAAGGTATTGGCGGTCTGGCCGAGTTCAATGACCGTTTGGCCGGCTTTGATAGCGTTGTTGAACTTGCTCATTCTGAAAGAGGGTGAATTTTGTATTATGGGTAGGTATTCAGCAAGTAGTGCGTAGCGTGAAGCTGATGAAGAGAGTGTTGAGATAGATGCCCAAAGAGAGAACTAACTGCACAGCAGTATGGAAAAAAGGAAATAAATAAACGGTGACGACGAAGCGATAGATAGTGAATGATTCTAAACGCAGAAGAGTAAAAGTCCGTCTCGCCATCACGTCTTTATAAAAAGCTAGTGATCAACATTGTCAAATAGACGCTTGATGCGACATTCTTATGACAAGCAACCAACAGCCAATCGAGCCTCAAACGAGCTAACAATGAAACAAATTCCCGTCGTTTGTAGGCCGCGACCCAGCGCCTAATGCGCTATTGCTCGAGTCCCAATCGTTTGTTATTTGGCGCTGTAGTCGGGCGCTTAGCGAAACTGGGCCTTTGTTACGCGCTGCCAAGGACAGCCAATCGTGAACCCTGTGGTTGAGGAAAAAGAAACAAGAATAGAACAATTGGAACAAGTGGTATTGAACAAGGCGAGAATTGACGCGCGTGAAAGGGTAGTAAAAATAAACAGTTTCGAATTGAACATGGATTTGTTATTCGTGTAATGACTTTGTTTGATGTCTTTGTTAAATGCCGAAAGACAAAGACATAGACGCACTATTCCCCTCCCGGAATTCAGCGCCAGGGTCCTCTGTCTAGGCCTTTGTCTTCCACTGGGCGCAATTCTGGACACAAAGACTTCAATCAATGGATGCTTGCCCGTATTGTACCACACAAACTCCCCTGGACATCTTGAGGAAAGCGAGGCCATTCTCGCGTGTAACGTAATCGCACTGGTCGCGGTCTTCACCTTCCTTAAATCACACTAGTTTTGTTAAAGATGAGGGGTATTTCGCAAGGCTAACTCTGAACCTGGGTATTTACGTGTCAAAAGTAAGCAAACGATATCCTCAACGTCAGGACACGGAACTGCCAAGATTTAATTATAAGACTTACTATATACAGGAGGCGAATTGAATCCTCCAAATACTAAAAATCCGAACATTCGGCGGAACTTTGTCTTATTGACCCCATTCAGTATTGCCTGCGGCTTACTGTATCGTCGCAGCATTACAAACCTCGCATACTTACCAATCAAAACGGTAACGCTAACCCACGCTATCTCCGCCGAAGAGCGTACAGAAGATATTTTGATCACCACTACTGGAAGTCATATATAACATATGCCCCCGGAACCGTGCTCCACTAGACCAAGCATTTCTTCTACATCAACTTACTATACTACAACTTCCAATTATCCCATTATGGCAAACCCTACTCTGGTCATTGTTCCTGGCTCCTTCGGCCCAGCAAAGTTGTACGATGACTTTCTAGAGAACCTCAAGCGTCATGACATCAAGTCAGTCGTCGTCATTAGCACTCCTTCAGTGGGCAGAAAGGAGGGTCGTCCGCCCGCAACCATGAGTGACGATGCTGAGGAGATTAGTAACATTGTTTCCAAGCTGCTTGACGAGGGGAAGGACGTTGTGCTGATGACGCACTCATACGGCGGTATCCCTGGGACTCAGAGTCTAAAAACGATCTCAAGAAAGGCTCGGGAGGCAGAGGGTAAGCAAGGAGGAGTCGACAAGATCATTTATCTTACATCCATGGTTTTGCAGCCTGGTACAAGCAATCTGGAAGCGTTCGGTGGAGCCCTTCCTGATTTCTTGACTATGGAGGTACCCAGGCAAACAACCACTGTGAAATTCACGAGGCTGTACTGACGATGTTATCAGGATGATTATATGACCCTCGATGTCCAGGTTAACTCTACACTTACCTTTTCGGATCTTCCTGCTGAGCAAGCGCTGGAACTGGCTAAGCAGATGGAGGACCACTCAACTCGAAGCTTCAAAGAGAAGCTGACGTATCCTGGGTACAACGACGTGGAAGTACACTACATCGTCTGTGAGCAAGACAAGGTTATCCCGTCCGTGTTTCAGCGCGGCATGATTGAAGGCATCAAGGCGTCGAGCGGACGTGATGTTACAGTGCACACTTTGGAAAGTGGTCATGTGCCTACAGCTAGTCAGCCTGATAACGTGTCGAAGATTATTGAGAAGGTATTCAATGCTTAATGGCTTCTTATAGATTTGATAAGTGTTTTAAATAGAGCACCTGAGATACGAATCCAACAAGAGTTTACGACTTATTGTCGTATCAAAAACTTTGAGATCTTATGACTAAAAGATCTTGGCCAGGATCTTGTCTTTGAGATTCTGAGGTGCCGCCTCCCGCTCGTGACGGTAATGCTCAGTAAGCGCGTCAAAGAAATAAAGATGAGAAACCAGGTCCACCTCCGAAGCGCGACAGAAATGCGTTCTTTTGAACAATTTCCAACCGAGGCCGATACTGCCAGCAAGAGCAATCTGTAATTCTATGTCAGCTTGTTGAACACGAGATCAGAGGTGGGATGTACTTACGATTCCATAGTTGAAGATGAAGGTTGCCGTACTCCAGTTGCCAGACAAAAATACAGCGTATCCTTGGACCCTGCAAGAAATTGTGAGCATATAGTTGTGTTGAGAGAAGCCTGGCTTACCATAGAAAGACAAAAGCGCAAGAGAACGCCCAGTAACCTGCGTAAGGCTGAAAGCGCGACTTGACGGGTAGGAAGGTTTCCCTGTCAATGCCCTGTGCCTTCATAGCGGCGTTGAAGCGGATCCATGTCGTCGCCATGACTGTCCAGTTTCTGCTTTGGTTAGTTATACCATTAATGCTATGATTAGCTTGGCGACTACTTACAGCATAGTGGCTGCGGTACAAAAGCTTAAACATATCAAATTAGCATTCAATACTTGTAGAATGACCAACAGAGACACTAACTTGAGGATCCAGTTGAGAACCTTGGCACTTGTAGATCCTAGTGCCAAGAAGGCCAGACAACCTAGCAACATCACAACGATAACAGCTACGTATGGAACTCCGCTATGACTTGTGTAAGTAAAAGTGCCTCCACAAGGGTATACAGCCACTTACTTGTTGTTCAAGCGCCGCAGAAATTTTGGCGCTTGGCCTTCGAGTGCTAGTGCATGAAGACTTCGAGATGCGTTGAAAGTATAGGCATTACCTGCCGAGATGATGGTTGTGATGAGAACGGCAGTTACAATAGATGGAAGAATGGGGATCTGTAGACGCTCCATGGAGATGACGCTGGCGAAGGTTAATATGGCTTTCAAAGATCTAGGTGTTGCAACTCACTAGGGAGAAGCACCGCTGTATGTGGCGGCGCCGCCAGTAAGGCTGCATAGATGTGTTAATAGATGACCAGCGGACATTGGATGGGGTGTACTACGTTTCATCATTGTAAGGCACAAGAACCTAGGTATAAGGTCAGTACTTCTGTGACGCCATGATGAAAACTAACTTACACCAACGCAAAGACATCCGCCGATAAAGAAAATCATCAGTCGATGGATGATGGTTTTGAACGCCCTTGGAACCGTGCGACGGGGATCTCGAGCCTCGCCGGCAATCACTGTAGTAGAATATATTAACAAAGTAGACGAGGAGCAGTGGGAACGTGCCTACTTGAGATGTATTCTGGGCCTCCCATAACAAAACCTGCGACATTGACTGCGTTTACAAAAGACTTTAGTCTGCTGCCAGCATCGTTGCCTGCCCAGACGCCAGGGTCTTTCCAGTATCGGAATCCGAAGCGACTGTTGATGGGTTGGTTAACATTTTGGGAATAGCCTGGAAAGTGAAATTCTCTTACTCGTTCAAAGGATTACCGCCCAGCATAACAATAACAGTGTATAAGATCAAGCCCGCAGCAAGTAGAACTTTGCCAAGTGCCAGCCAGACTGGAGTATAGTGTCAGTGATGTGATACCGACGAAGAGAAACATGCTTACATTCTACTTCACCAAACAAATCGGCTCGCCAGACATTGATTGCAAGATAAAAGGCCAGGGAAACTGTCAAAATGTTAGTGACGCACCGACTGTTGACCAACAAACCCGAGACTTACCAGATATGAGAATGGCCGGTGACTGATCATATCCCCAATATTCAACAAGAGTGTTGATGATGGTAGCCTCGAAAATGACATAGGATGTCTGAGCGAACTGTGTAGCATGGAGTGTAAGTAAGTGCTCTGGCCTAGGTATGTGGCTGACGTACGAAGTGATTCCAGCCAACTGCTACCCCAAGAGCGGGATCAACCATACGACCGGCGAGACGGATGAAGGATCCATCCAAGGGGAATAGAGTGACGATTTCCATTTCTAGCAGAAAGCTGTTAGCGATACGTGTGGGAAAGCGGTTCAGTATGGACATACGGCATTGAGCGACAGAAAAAACAACCGTTACCCAGAACATGAAAGCCA
Organism: Fusarium brachygibbosum; assembly: GCA_018886245.1. Lineage (NCBI taxonomy): Eukaryota > Fungi > Ascomycota > Sordariomycetes > Hypocreales > Nectriaceae > Fusarium > Fusarium brachygibbosum. The sequence goes on from MU249526.1 coordinate 1,228,486, forward strand.
AGAGGAGACATAACGGTCCTGAAAGGACACCCGAGCCGATGGCGACGAAAAGAGCACTATACGTATCAGCATGGATCAAGCAGGTATTGAAGATGTACGAACGCTCCGATCGAGCCAGCAAAAGCTGTCAGTTGAATGTGTCGAGGGTTGAGACGGCGATGGTTGACGGAGTCTTGAATAGCGGCTGTCAAGGCCGCGCCTTCTAGCTCGGGTATGTTGTCTTTTGTCTGTAGAAGATCTGTTAGCGATAACCGAATCACAGAGCAACGAGTAACTGACCAGACTAACACTTCCAATCTCTACCGAACCGACTCGCTCTACATCTCCAACGCCCTTTTTAGAGTGCTCTGGAGTAACTGAAGAAGAATTCATCATGACTAGATTCTGGTAGGTGTCTATGAAAAAACAAAACCAGGGTGAAGAGAGCCCGAGAAATAGGGGATAAATGCTTTTTTGTAATCTTGAAGACGACTCGTTCTTGACCACCAGAAACAGTCGTCCCGAGTTTATCACTATCTGTATGGCACTAACTTAGATACCAAGCTCTTCTGTCTAGAACCCTGACTAGTGTGAGCTCGCCGCGTTCCAAACTGAGCTGATCTGTTAGACCGAGATCGAGAAGGCAAGTCTGTAATACATGGCATGCACATACTGTTTGCCCAATGTGCGTTGAACGACTTACATGCCGACTTGATGTAAAGGATGCATCGCCTACAAAATCCCCCGCACGCTATTCCCCGTGATCAAGATAAACATGGAGTACCGTGGAAGGTACAGGCGAGCAGTTGTTATCAATGGCAACTATCACCGCATCTATTTTCCCATTCTGGCAAAGGATCGACAATGAAACCGCGGCGTATCATCCGCTAAGCTTCCTTCGCTCCCCGGGATAAAGCAACCTTCAGAAAGAGGTAAGAAATAAAACCACAGAAGCTTATCCGATATAGCTAGATAAATAGGGGTTCCACTTTGGACCGATAGCGTGGTACAACATCAGCTTGCCCACCCTTGTCATCAGATAGGCTTTGAGGGGAACCATGTCAGTTGAGATAGCTCTTTGAACTTGCTTCCCCGATCCTAGCCTGCTAACACTTAAAGTTGTGTTTCGCTTGGACCTTCCATCAGTTGTCCGACAGTAGCCGTTATCAAGTGAGGGGATGCTGAAGGATTGGTGGTTAGTCGCCTTTGGTTAGTGGCATTGGTTCATGATTGTGCTCCTTTTGGTCACATTATGATGCATTCCGGAGTCGGACATGACGGCGTTTAATATAAACACTCGATAGTACATGTGACTTGAACACATATAAACCATAGACAGCTACGCAAACTTTTACAAACTGGCACTGCATTGTTGCAAACTTCAGAAAATGGCACCCTCACTCTTTACCATCGACGCTTCTGAGCCTCTCGACAAGATCATCGAGGTCATTGAACGAGATGGTGGTGTAATTGTTTCCAACTTCCTTTCACCCGAACTCCTCAAGGAATCTATGTCGGCCAGTCAGTAGTCACTAGCACATCCAAGTCGGGTAGAATCTAATGAGCCAACAGTCGAGCCTCACTTTTCAGGTCGCAAGTTGTACACATCGACTTCGACCCACGATGAACTCGGTGCTGATTTCTTTCCCGAGGGTTCGCAAAGAGTCTATGTTAGTCGTTGCGCTGTGTGATAGTGACATATAGCTGACATCTACAGGGGCTGTTGGGCAAGATGCCAGAACAAATCACCAAGATCATGCGATTGCCGATCTGGCAAGGCATCATGGCACATTTCCTCAAGTATTATACACCCATGGGCTATTATCATCTGTGCTTCACTACTAACATTCTTGGCCAGTGATGAGTTCTCGTCATACACAGGGGATAAGCTGGTTCCGCAAAAGAGTGGCTACGTACTAGCATCAACGGCTGCGCTACGTCTTGTTCCAGGAGCAAAGCCACAGCCACTCCACAGGGTGAGTAAATGTCTTGAGCAGTCAAGAACGTCCGTCTGAAACAGAAGCGTTACAGGACCAAATCGCGTATCAGACTCGCCCTGACCCAAGCAACCCACTGTTTACTCCCATATTTGGGTGCTTGATCGCTGGGTCCAAGTGCACATATAAGAACGGGGTAAGCTATATCGTGTCTCTTCGATACCTTACAGCGGTCTGACAACCACCAGGCTACGGCTGTCATCCCTGGTAGCCACCTCTGGGGATCCGACCGGGCACCGAAGCCGGAAGAGTGCACGTACGCTGAAATGGAGCCCGGCTCGGCATTATTCACTTTGGGATGTAAGTGTAACGACTTGATTGATCAATCGTTGTTTGCTGAAAGTTGTGATAGCTACGTATCACGGCGCTGGGGAGAACAAGTGCGACAGGTCCGACCCTGATGCGTTACGCACCTTGTTTGCTTGCTTCGCGTGAGACCGTTCTCTCTTGCCACCACTGGCCCCACTGACGATCGTAACAGACAGCGAGATTACTTCCGTCTGGACCAAAATGAGGTCCTCAGCACTCCTGTCGAGATTGCTCGAACGCTTCCAGACGACATCCTTAGACTGGCTGGATACTGTAAGTCAAAAGCCAAACAGACGATATGGTATTGATATATATACTGAGATTATTTGCAAACAGACAAGGCAGTTAGCGGAGTTGGATATGTCGAGGATCATCAGAACCCGGTCGAGTTCATGCAGAAGGATGAGAATGGTATTGGGAAATTTGGACCTGCCAGCAAGAGTCTGGCAGTTTAAAGTGTTCAATGAGCTTCACTCAATAGGTGCACATGGCTATTATATAAGACCAGAGCTGCAGTCTTGAAATATTGAGTAAAACCTTACAGTTTGCAAGCCACAACCTTGAAATCATTGACAGTAAGCATCATTTCGAGAATCCGGGGGTTGGTACCAGAAATATAGCAGCAACCTTTATCCAACCTCTCAAACGGGGCTCTAGGGGCAAATAGGCCCTGCCACACATTTACATCCGTCAACATCACACTGAATCTCAGCATGCAGATATGGGTCCTCCTCGCCGTAATGCCAGCTGTATAGGTCTTCACGTATAGTTAGAATAAGCTTTGAGTGGCACGTTGGAACAATAACATGGGATACATACAAGTCCTACCAGGAACCTTAGGCTTCGTTAAGCATCGCATCTGGTAGCTCGACGTGTTAGAAACACCACTCGGCAGGATTAAAGCAACATGAGCTTAACACTTCGTCTTTCTTGCATTGGAGACTGCCAGGAGCTTCATATTGCTTCCATGTCAGGACGGGCTCGCCGAACGCGCAGAGGGCGTTGGTGGAAAAGGCAGTAGTAGCAAGTAGGATTGCGATCTTCATACTGGTGGCCTTTGAGTATTGGAAGTGTTTGTAGTAAGATTTGTGGGTTAAGAAAGGTATGTTACAGCTCTGATGGCCGTGTCTTAGCTTAGCGTTTAAGATTGTGTTCAAGGGGCAGGAGTCATGCTCTTATAGTTAAGCTAGTTTTTTCTGCGGCATCAAAACACATTTGAGAAACAGACGCAATCCATGCCATTGTCCTAGGTTGCTAAGGTGCACAAGGTAAGCTAATGTTACTTGGTGATCCGTTCCAAAACCTACACACAGGTATACAATGACTTGCATGTACGCAATATATCATGTCACATACGAAAGATACCAGTGCAATTTAATAAAAATGATAAGTTGTGATCTATAGAGCAGCTTCTTAGACACTTGCCATCAGTAGCAAACCGGATTTATGATGAAGTGAGAGATGTTTGTATGCAAAAAATCGAACTCCAAAGATTTATTGGGATAGTTACACCAATATGAGAATAGTATAATCGAACTTTGCCACTGAGTTCGTACCAGAATACTGAATCACTAAGCAGGAGTGGGCATAGGCTTCCTGGTCCTGACACACTGTCCATCGACACACTCACGATGCCAGTTCTTGGGGCAAACGTAAAGCTTCCGGTAAGTGAATACCACTTCATATTCAGTCAGTATAGCTCATTCTAGCTCAGTACTATGTTGACGGGACAATAAATAAAAGGGAAAAGAAGGGGTACTTACACTTCTTCCCACCATTACGAGGGAAAGATGGCAGGCACTTCATCTGCGAAATAGGCTGGTCAGAAATAGTATACGAACGTTTATCAGAGCGTGATAGCATACGATGTGACTTCCATTACATTCGCACTTGTTTGCGTCCCCTGGCTTGCATTTCTGCCATGTGTTTGCGCATGCCGAAATGCCTTCAGACGAAAGGGCTACAACCGCGACAAGAACGGAAAGTTTCATGTTAGAAGAGGTACCACTAGTCTCCGAGTGTTTCTTGAGGTTGGCAGCGTTAGATGTTCTTTGCGTTCCAAAATGGTGTTTGATCTGATAAGCGTTCAGATCGTTTGTTAACAAGGGGATGAGGAGATTTATATTTCGAAGCGTTGGTCACCCATCATACACAGTGTCTGATCTCTAGACAGATGTTGTCAATACAAAACATCCTGGCTCACAGCGATAGTCGAATTGTGTTCAAAGATAAGAGAATGTTGTCAGAGATTTGAAATCTGAAACAAAAGGTTCTAAGTCAGGTCTCAGGCCTGTACGACCATTTGACAACAGATCTTAGAGTAGGATCTGAGGAGGCTCCAGCTCCAGGGAGAATATCCCATATAATTACCCGCCAGCTAGAGTATTTGAGGATCTCACTGGGGCACCACGAAAGGCTTCTCTGAATATTCAAGAAGAGCTTGCAGCGTAATCACTGCCAGGTTCTCGGCGTCCTGGGAACGATTTACGACAAGCCAGAAGCGGCAGATTCAGTGTTCAAGCTTTCATTGAGTGTGTACAGGAGAGAATTTGCGAAACTCTTCAAGTGATTTTGTTTGGACTTTCTGTAAGACATCTACTATGATCTTCAGCTGATGCAAATCTTCATTTTGTCAGAAACATGGTGTTCGCTTGTTGTAAAGTTGATCATTAAAGCTGGCAAGTTAGCACCAAATCTGTCACTATGTCTTGTACACCTTATGCACAGACAGGCCTCCGGGGAAAGTTCATAGTCAGTCTCGGACTAGCCACATATATCTAGAGAGGCTCTTAGCATAGCCACATACATAACTATAGGCAAGACCCTATGATCCATTTGAAAGACAGTCTTGTTCGATACTGCATGGTCACACAAACTACAAACTTCAGACTTGACATGGACCGAGAGAACCTCTGAAACGAATTTATTAGATTAACGCGGTATATGATAGCTACAGTGTATCAAAGTAAACATAAAGTATGGTTTGAAATGGGAAACCAGGCAAAGCAAGATACAAATCTCAGCTAAATGGATATATAATTGAAGGCAACAATGCAAAACTCTCTTGAAACAGAGCAATAGTTCTCCCTCGCCTGTTACAAGGTATACCTAAAATCTGGACGAACATCGCCGCTGATCCACTTCTGCTCGTCTGTCATGGCAGCGTACTTGGCGTCCAAAGATCCCCTAGCACGACGGCGGTTCTCCAGACGTAGCGCGAAGTGCATGAACACGGAGCCGCCGAGAAGGAAGATGACCTGGTAGGCGAGAACCATGCCGTGGCCGGTGAAGTAGCGAGGTTTTTGAGTCTCACGGTAAATGTTGGATGAGACAACACCATTCATGTTACCCCAACCGACAACCATTCCAAGGACAATGGCACGTTTGAGTGATCCTTCGATGTTGTTGTTGACCCAGGACACCGTGTTGGAGACAGTTGGATAGATACCTTATCGTCGTCAGCAATTGGTCTGGAAATTGTGATTGGCGAACTTACCCATCGCACCGAGGAAGACGGCGCCATATTGAACATGGGGATCTGGGGAAGCCAGAAGCATAGTGAAGCCGACAATTCCTACAGCGACAGTAGCAATGTTACAGTAACCTCTCCACTTAGTACGATCTCCCACAAAACCAACAACAACAGTGGCAGCAGCAGCACATGCATATGGCGGAACGGAAAGCAGTTGTGCCTTGGTGCCCACGTGGCCCATGCCACGCAGAATGGTAGGCAAGAAGAGAGAGAATGCATACAAGGGCATCAGACAGCCCATGTAGATGACCATGTACCCGTACGTCTTCCAATCCTTGAGCGCAGCCCAAATGTGGCGTTTGTCAAAGTCCTCAGCGGTCTTGCCCTGTCGATCCATGATGAGGCGGCGCTGAACACGAACGCGTTCCTCCGGAGTGAGGAAACGAGCAGTGTCGGGCCAATCAAAGACCATCCACCAGCAAAAAGCACCTACAGCAACCGTGGCGAGACCTTCGAGGATGAAAATCCAGGCCCAACCAGGTCGACCGCCAATGCCGTCCATTTTCGCAATGGCAGCAGCGAGAAGGCCACCGAATGAACCGGCCAGAGCAGCAGCGGAGAAGAAAATGGCAGCTCGGGCACCGATCTCGGAAGACTTGTACCAGCATCCCAGATAGTAGTTCACTCCAGGATACAGGCCGGCTTCTGCAATACCGAGGAAGAAGCGTGCAGCGAGAAGACCTTCGTAGTTGTGACAGACACCCATGAGGGTCATGACGGCTCCCCAAGCAATGATGATTCCTGTAAAGAAGATACGTGGAGTCAATCGCTTGAGAAGACCATTTGTGATGGGCTCAAAGAAGGCATAACTGACGAAGAAGACAGTGAGGGCCACGTTATAGTCGCCCGGTCCCATGCCCAAATCATCTTCCATGCCTGCCAGACGAGCATTGCCGATGTTGGTTCGGTCCAAGAAAGAAAGCAGGTAAAGCAGAGACAGCCATGGGATAAGCCAGAGGTCAACTTTCCACATCAATTTCTTATCCTGCGAAGCGGTTAGCAACACGCATATTTATATAAGCATAGTGACTGGCTTACAATTTCACGGCGCTCCTGTGCACTCTTCCCCTCATCAGGGTCAGGAAGCGCTGCTAGAAGGGCATTACGCTCAGCATCGAGAGCAGCAGTAGGTGAGGCCTTCTCGGAAGAAATATTCTCAATGTCAACAGCTGTAGGCTTTTCTCGCTCATTTGGCGGCGTAACGCTGCTGTCGGTCGTCATCGTCATGGCGCAGAGGATTTGAAGCTTATCTTGTACCGATGCTGTACATCGAAAGAGGGTTGTAACGAAGTCAGGAACGCACGTGTAGTGCAAGCACAAAATTAAGTGACTCCGCGGAGGATTTTAACAAGGAAGTCAGGCTTCGTGAGGGGAAGGGGAGAAAAGGGAAAAGGGCTTTCCTTTTTGTTTCCCAGTTGACCACGTACGGTGGTTGACATTGAACTTTTTCCGCCCTCTACGTCAACGCCCGCAAGCCTCCCAAGCACCCATCCACCAACAGGACAATGCGGGGGATGGAAACGGGAGGGCCATTAAAAAGGCTTTAGAGGAAGAGGAGATCCGCGATGCGCGGTCTAGGCGTTTCCGGGAAGGTCGAAATAATATCCTGGGGAGGAAGAGACAAGCTTTCTTGCCCAGCCCTTGGCTTTAATTGGACGACAGGGGTCTGGGAATGCCGATCATTTATTGTCTTGGAAAACAGGGAATGTGAAATGTCAATGCTCCGAGTCAACGTCGAGCTAGAGAGGCATCTTTGACGCCGAGTGCAACCTATTGATAGGTCACGTATCAGCCTGAATAGCTGCTGCGACCCCAAATCTGACATGAATAAAGCCGATCCGCATGCCTCAAAGCATCCGGCGTCGTGGAAATCCTCTGTGCGACTCAAGGCGTGACCAGTCTTTTTGTTTATTGTTGTAGATCATGAAAACTGGAATTAAAGTATCCAGTCATAAGGCTTTCCAGTGCCGGGAAATCGGAACAGCCGTGTAGTGATCAGAGGAGATTCAGTGCGCTGGATCCTCTCGTACCCCTCTAGTTGTCTTTGAGTTACAGCACTAATTAAAGTACCTACAAACGAATGCGTCAGCACCTCTTCCCCGCAAACCAGACAAGCATCATCGATAGACTGGCCTTGTCATCGGACTTTAAGACGTGCACTTTAGCTAGTGCTGATCTCTTCGGCTTTTAGTATCGGGAGTCACTACTTAAAAGAGAAGCGTAATTGAGCAGGTGATTACCTTTGGCTTTTCTCTTGGCTGACACAATGCAACGCTCATCCTTTGCTACTCGCGGTTGGCGCAGGGGCATAAACTCAGAACGGGGGTAGGCTAAGCTTGGGGGCTAAGCTTAACTCTTTGAGAGGAGGACGGTTGAGGTAGAATGGCTGAATGGCTGCATGGTAATCGGGGATTCCTCACCGGTAACTGCGTGGTGAGCCCGGCCTTTCCGACTGATCTCTTGTATTCGCATCATTCATTCCAGATGCTACGATAGAGAAAAAGGCCAAAACCAGTGTCTTCTACCTCTGTTGGCGTCGAGCTTCAGTGTTGCACAACAACCTCAGTTCTCAAGAGTAGCAGCCTGGCATTGTTCATCTTCCACTTGCAACGAAAGCGCCGTCGACGTAGTGACTGCTGAGCGTAAGCTGACCAAGCATTGTGCATAATACACGTGGCAAACAGTTGCTTTGGAGGGTTGCTAAAAGGTCTTTGAGATAACCACCCTATCACGAATTGCGGCATGATATCAGATCCGCTTCTGCATGCCACATCTTTCATATCACATCGAAATGTAAAGAAAAGATTGGAATATCTGAATGGTCAGTAAAGGGATCCGACGCTGACCAGAACCCACAGAATTGGTTTAGTAATGTTGGCTGGGGCATCCAATGCTACTCTACCACACCGTCGGACCTTTTGCACGATCTTGATGTTGTGTTGGTTCACGCAAGACACCACGGCATAGACTGTTATCCAATCCAGTGGCTTATGAAACGCCAGCAAGCTGTCACTTATATCTGTTCCGTCGCATCCGGTCAGACATTGCGACTCTGAGAATTTGCATTCCCGAACAGACGTCTATTACCTCCATCTGTGAAGGTAGTTGTCACGCTCGCAATTGACCTTCCTTTCCAACAAATATCCTTTCTCTGCGTAGCTTCTTAACTTGGCTCTGTTCACGTCTAATTCCATCATTGTAGACATCCAGAGGATTGGATCTCCCAAAGCACAGTATAGATATATCGACTTGTCGTTCAATCCATGTCGTTGGATCTACTGGTATTCAGAGACTCGGCGCCAAGATGACCCACGACGCCAAGTGCCAAGGCACGACAAGCTTCGGCACTTGAGTAACCAGTACCATATTGCCGGAAACTGCCTGAGGGCTTGATAAAGCCTATGATGCACAGATAAATTTGAAGTGCATGTTTCAACTGCAAAACGCTGTATGTATGGTAGCCTGCTTTGATTGCGTAATCCATACTAGAACATGTGTTTTTTACTGAAGGCTTCCATTCATCGAAAAGACTATATGTCGGAGATAAGCTCATTTATAAGGTCCCAATCTCTATCGAATGAGGAGCACCGTTTATTGTTGTCCCATCGACGACAAAACCTTCTGTTCGCTGTGCCCATTCAACTCCACTCATGCATAAAACCCCAAGCCGACACCAGCCTAATAATAACCAGAGGAAATAAAATAAAAACTATCATTACAATGTTCATGAGTTCGTAATGCATATAAAAGATGGACGTGAAAATAAAAGGAGTGCAGTGCTCCATTACTCCCGCTCAAGTAAAAGCTCTTTATGTCTTGAGGATGTTCGCAGCAACAATGATGCCGCGAGCAGTCTTTCCAACCCACTCCTGGGCGATAGTAAAGTTACCATTCTCAGCATATTGAACACCCTCGGTGATACCAGGGAAGGTGACAGCAGCGTAGCCAGTGTCGAGACCTGGGGCGTTGACGACATGCTTGTAAAAGTCACGGTCAGGCAGACCATCTTGTGAGATGAAGCCACGCTGGAAGTCGCGGTACTTGTGGTTGATGACCTTCTTGAGATCCTCATCATCCGTCTCTCTGGCGCGCTCTTCTAGAGCCTTGACTTCGTCAGCAGCCTGCTTGAAGGTCTCGATGGCCTCGTCAAGCTCTTCAAGGTCAAGTTCCGCATCTTTGCCTTCGGCGAACTCTACAAGGTCTTCATAATAGGCGCGAAGCTCCTTGGCGTAGTTCTGGGTGTCAAAGGGCAGGATCTCATCGGTGGCCAGGTGGTATGCAAGGAGAGACAGGTACTGTCCCTGTGAAACATGAACATGGAAGCCGGGATCGCCAAAAGTTGACATCCAATGATAAGTATCATAATTGGAGTGGTAGTGCCAGATGGGGTCTGTGGGACCTCCACTACTTCCGGTGTCAAGGGAGCTGATACCACGATGGAAGAAGGCGGTATAGTCAGAGCCAGAACCCAAGACCTCAATGTCACCTTCGCTGGCATCATGCCAAGCGTCATAAAGGGACTTGTTGAAGCCACCAAAGTTAGGGTGAATGATCTTCTTCATGGTCTCAGTGGCAAATGTGTTGAGCTCAGGCGATGCACCGAGGTTGGGTCGAGGACCACTAACAGCTACATCAATGTTGAGATAAGTGACAGCTGTATCGGTGAGCCAGTTGACATGTTCCTCAACCCACTCAGTGGATCCGATGATTCCCCATTCTTCAGCATCCCAAGAAGCCAGGACAATGTTGCGTTTGGGCTTCCAGCCAGAGTCTGTGAGCTTCTTGAAGGCGCGAGAAAGTTCAATGAGGATGGCAGAGCCAGAGTTGGGATCTCCGTTGCCGCCCTAAAGTAATTAGTAATGGGTCCTGATTCTAGCGAAGGGCTGACTTACGACCATCCAAGTATCACGATGGTTACCAATAATGATTGTCTCGTCCGCATTGGTTCCGTTGATAACACCAATAACATTGTGCACAGGCTCAATTGAGTCACGGGTCTCAGTGCTCAGAGAGAGCTTCACGCCGGGAGCAGGTCCAGAGCTGTAATCGGCATCGAGACCACCTACCCACGCAGTGCGGTTGACCTCTTCCGCTGAAACACCATGACCGTTGAGAGCCTTCAGTAGAGGCTCGGCAGCCGAGTATGAGATGGGAATGGCTGGAATCTTGGCAATGACTTCGGAAATATCCGCTCGAGGCGAGTCTTTCTTTGAAGGGTAACCGGGAGTTGTGGGATCACCAGTGCGAGTAGAAAGAAAGAGCGTTGAGCCCTTTTGGACAGCGCTAGGGTTTCTGGCAGGGCCATCTGAGACGTCGAGTTAGTATGGTCACAGTAAAAGTTGACAGGATAGCCGTACCTGGGTAAGCCTCAACTCCCTTGGCAACAGTCACATTTCCATCATCACCGGGGTCGAGAAAGATGACAGCACCAATGGCACCATGATCCTGAGCGTTCTTGACTTTCAGACCTCGAAAGAGACCTCCGTATTTAATAAGAGCAATTTTGCCTTCGATTTCGACACCGAGCTCGACTAGTCTTTCAAAGTCGTCGATTGAGCCACGACTAGTTTGCGGAGTCAGAAAAGGCCACGATCAAGTAGTGTGTTATTGAACGTACCCAGCATAGACATATTCGGCAGAAGCATTGCCGCCTGGAGCATAAGCCAAAAAGGTTTGCTGAGAGATCTCATTGCGGCTAGTTACGTCGTCCTCGGGGAGGACCTCTTCCCTGATGTTGATCCCGCTCGTGGTGCCATTGGGACCAGTAACGTGTAGAGACGAGCTCACAGGGTATCGAAGGAAGACGTGGTACTCAGCAAGGTGGGACTCGAAGCCATTCTCACTCCATTGATCTGCAGTCCATTGAGCAGCCTCTTTACCTTCGCCGGCCAGTTTGTTCTGATGACCGTAGTAGTCAGACCACTGATCAATAGACGAGTTATCGAAGGCGTTGACCAGGATAGTTTCTTGGTCAGTCAGAACTGGGGGCCAATTGGTGTCGCTGCGCCTGGTGAGTGGCTGGCGATGGGTATGGCGTTTGCTTAGGATTAGATCACGTTGGCAAGCGGATGCACCGGCAGCGAAAGCTGCAAGTGCCGAGAGCTGTCGGAAATGCATATTGAAGTGAGTACCAATTCCAATTGCAATCTATAATAGCACTCGAAGCTTCTACCTGGGAGGGGCAGCTACAAACAAAGAGATGGGCATTGCTGGGTATAAATGCATCTCGTCCTGCAAAAGGTCCCTGGCTCCAACATGCGGTGTCATGTCAACATGCAATGGCACCATCGCATACGGATGTCAATTAGGTCCTTGGTATTCCCCAAGAAACAGGCTCGCATCCCATACCAAGAAACATATGATTTGTGCAAATCGTTATCACGATCGACTTTTCTGCGTGAACTTCCTTTCCTAGCCAGTCAGCTTACGATGGTGAGGTCGGGATAGCTTGCTTAGCATGTCGTCATATCTCGCCGAGATAGACTATTGTAACCATGTCGGGAAGCTCCCCAGAACTGGCCAATGTTTAAGCTGGCTTGGCTACTTGGCTATACTGCGGGGTTGACAGAGGATCAAGGAGGGGGAATCGAGGCCATATTGACCTGCCTGATGGGGTTTGGTAAACAGATATACTTGCGTAACCGTTTGCTTGGGCGACGGAACGGATTACCTTGCTTGTTAAGCTTGTCTTGTTCGTGTCATCAAGCTTAAACATTGTTCCGCTTGTTCTCCATTTCTACAAGGATTGTCAAGTGCAGGGTACCGATAGTGACAGTCAATTCTTTTGTTACGGCTTTTCTTCACAAGGTCCATCCCTGTCTATCACAGCCGCAGTGGAAGAGTTTATATAAATCACACAATATTATCGAGTTCTAGCAAGTTCTTTAGGGAGTGATAAGTTAAGATTCTCCAATCACACTCAATTTAAGGTACAAGCTAGTGGAATAGTTCAGAACTAGACTTTTGTTTAAATAGAAATACCCATCTAATCGAAGGGAGCCTAGTGAGCTTGCAATCACTGAAAATGTGCTATTTAGAGTCACTATACCTCTCCATTTTTTGATATCTGTTGCCATCTAATCTAAGAATGCTAATGTGCGCCACAGCCGCTGATAACGAATAATCAGTGGTTTTTTCTTTTCTCGTCTTTTCCCCCCCACAGAATCTTGGATTAATCCGGGTATAAGGATAAATACCTGTGAGTCTGCTTAATAAGTCCTACAAACTTTATACCAAACTGTATTATTGTAATAACGCCTTGATTATGCATTAAAAAAAGATAATGGAAAAAAAAAAAAGAAAAGAAAAATGGGAAAGAAAAACAGACAGCTAGACAGTTTAACATAAAAATATACAACATGGTTTCCGCAACTACATAGCAAGTCGTGCAGATTAGCGTGGAGTAATATGAAAAGTGGTCACGTATTGACCTCGTGAAAAGAAAGATCTATAGCACAAACATCGTAACCTATAAAGGAAAAAGCTGAACCGCTGGCCTCAATCACAGATCAGAGTCTTCTCTAAACTCAGCATTACGGGCGCGGGCACGGGCACAGGCACAGGCACAGGGAAAGGACTTGAGCGTTTAGAAACGGCAAGGGATTCTATTCTGCAGGGGTTAATTTCGAGTATGATCTGATATTGAACTCAGCGTTAACTGACACAAATAGGAGCCGCCACGTGACCCATATTCGAAGTAGTTGCTTCCAGCCTGAACATATCAGGACTGCAAATGGCTGAAATTTGACCTTAGAAGTGTTGTGAAAAATTGAAAGAAACAATGATACTATTAATAGACTATGAGACAGAATCGGAAATCGGAAACACTTCCTATTGGCTTCAAGATGTGTTGGTTACCGTCTTTCTCATATGTGTTGGTTCTGAACCAACAAAACGTCCAAAATTGACTGTTTCAGTGATTATTTCTGCATTTTGGAAAAAAAGCAACTTGTTCAATAAAACATCGCTTTCAATGATCTCGGTTCGAGTGACATGTGCAGTCTCGACCTCAGCGATGTCATCCAGCTATAACTGATGTTCCCTGAGATTCTTGAAGTTGGGGGAAGGGAAGGTCTATTTTAAGGCCTAGAGGTCCGAAAATTGCCCTCGATTTTATACACCTTTTACACTCTGCCTCAGACTCCAGTCCAAGGCTGACTACCAAGGCATCAAATCTTCTGGCCGCATAGAGGCCTCTTGGGAAGAAATTTTGAGCCAGCCGTTGCATCTATTATTTATATTCACGTCCCCTCCCTACCTTGGTAAAGGTTTTATCCCTCAAGTATCGGGAAATAAATACACAATATTCATACAATATTATCGTCTTCCACTTCCACTTCCTAGTTCCTCTTTCCGACATTACCTGTTGGTTCTTTGGTTGCCACTAAGCATCCTCTACAGTACAATGAGAAAGGCCAAGGTAAGGGATATTCCGTTGATCGAGTCTCTCCGAAAGAAGCTCGGCGTCGGAACACCCGGCGACAAGGAAAGTAGGGAATTTCGCAGAGTGGTCACGGAGTTCCGTCGAGACTACAAGGCTGTCGATGGCACTCCAGGGACTGTGTTTGTAGATTGGCGCAGTCGTACTGATCAAGACGCTCTTCGACGAATGGCAGATGAGTTTTTAGAGAAACGCGGCTGGGGACCACGGTTCTGGCCAGACACTGCAGGCTCAGCGTCAGTCAAAAGGCTGAAATGGTCGGAAGATCATATCAAGTATGTGGTTGTTCCTCCTTAAACCTTCAAATTGGAATTCCTTGGACTCTTCTGACCCTTGCGCAGAATCAAAAAATACATAAGTCAGTTATTGTTTCGCCATAACCAACAAACTCGATGGAAGGGGCCCGACTCTCCTTCGGTTCAAAGAATGTTATCGCGGGCGGCTCCACGCCCGATTCGAACAGCTAGCCAAGGGTAATACGACTTATTTATATATGGCAGCTTCATTGAACTAACATGTCCGCTACTTTAGTTCGACCAGAACCACCAGAACAACCACCGCCCGGATTCGAGATATCACCATGAATGAAGGAACAGACCGTCGACAGCAAGATGGTTATGGTACTAACGTGGTCACTGACATCTTTGTTACTCAGAATCCGTACCGGGTTCCCTCGAGCCCCATTCGTCCCAGCGAGCAGGTATGTCACGCCCCTGCGATTACACACTTTGTTTGAGTAGACATTAGCTGATAAGGTTAGATTTCAGTAAGCGACGATCCTGTCGATGAAACCTCCGATGTGCCCCGACAAGATTCCAACTCTGTATCAGGCCCCGCGAACGAAGGTTCAAGTCCAGCTTTTGGACCGATAGCACCAGTCGCCCTGATGACTGAGCATGCTGCTGAAGGTGATCTTCCTTTCGGTACAGCAGACCATGAGATGGGCGACGACTTTCCTCGCCTAGACTCTCCGGTTCTCAGTGAGCAGGTTGATGTAGAGTTCCGTCCTAGCCCAGAACTCGGTGTTCCTCATCCTTCCGAGACTGAATTAATGGGCAGTGCTGGACGTCCGCTACAAAACTCAAGACCAAGCTCTATCTCTGCCGAGGAGGTCCGCCTATCCACTGAAGATAGAATCCTCTTGGGAGAGGCTGAAGAACCTATCAGAGCCATGCCACCGCCCCCTCCACCACGACCATCACCACGAGTCAATAACACCCAGCGAAGAATCAGCATCAAGTATGAAGTCCAAAGGTCCCGTGGAACTCTCCGACAGTGGGACCACCGTGGAGCTTTCAACCACATGTCGATGGAAGAGTTCCAAAATATCCACAACTTTTATAACATTGACTCAGTCCAGTTCATACTGAAACGTCGTGGCATGAGTTGGGATGATGTAGTGGTTAGAGGCAATGAAGATGGCTTCAATGACATGAGGACTAGGCTCAAGGAAAAAATCAAAGAAGACCTTGCAGAGATTGGTCACACGCAGGAGGTTGTCCTCTATAGTATCGTTATCATTCCCATTCGAAGGGGTCCAGACGCAGACTTAGACTTTGTTCGGGACGAGAGTGTTGCGTTGTAACCATAATATCTTGACGATGGAAGGGGTTCTAATTATTGTCATTGTGGTATAGGGAAAGGATACAGAAATCCACATCGCTCTTTAAATTAGGTGTATAGGCATGTTTTGGGTTCTCATATAGTATTCCTATTATCCCATACTTCCTCCATCTGCGTGGGCCTTTCTTCGCAAGCTTAATATCGTGGATCATGCTTCAACTATAATAATGAAGTGTCCTTCCCCACGGCTCTCAGAGCTCGCCGTCTTTCACGAATTGACGAATAGTATTAATCGAACCGTCAACAGCGCCTTTTGCCATCTTGACAATACTCTGTCAGCTTTTCACATAGTAGAAGTCCACATGCAAGACTCACTTTGGAATACTTCTGCCGTAGTTCTTTGACTCGTTCACTCTCCGCGTCAAGCTCTGGGTGTCGCCACTCAAAGACATAGGTCATGACCAAGTTACCACCCTGGTCAACACTGACAATGTTGAAGATATTACTCCCATCTGGCTGATGGAAATCGACGCGACTCGGGGCAAATTCATGAACTACCTCCTTCACAACCGCATCGGCATCTCCGCGTACATCCTTGTCGAATGTCACTTGTCGTGTGACTTTTGTTCCTGTTTCAGTCTCTTCTTCGTTAAGGACTTCGCACTTGAGGATGGGTGCGACAAATTCGTGTGCGTTACGGACTTTGCGCTGGAGACCCTTCCATACTTGGGCTTCTGTGAGGACTGGAGAGGCACCTGATGGGTTGATTGGGGCGCTGTATGCCAAGTTGATGACGACCATGTTGAAATCCTTTGTCCTTGATAGCTGTTGGTTAAATCTTATCAAGGTCAAAATGGTCTTCTTCGATCTGTCGCTGCGAACGTACCGTAGTTGTAGTGCTTTATGGAATGTTCGGATGTCCGAGCCTGCGTCATTACAAATCACAACTCCACTCTCGTCTCACGACCATGGATTTGGTTGACGTAACATTTCGCTCTAACACTTTTACTGCCGCTAACAGACTAACTTCATTGCCAAGACGAACCGATTGTCTTGGATAATCACAGAACAGCCCCCATGGTATCTACTGCTTATCAAATTCATCAATCTTCTCCTCCTTCACTGCTTGTCCCTGGATCTCTTCGGTGTCGTGTGTTCCTCCCATTCCAAACATGCCCTTTGTGACGCGAACAAGACTTTTTCTACCTTCCCAGAGAGGAAACAGACCGACGGCGATGGAACTGCAAAACAGCCAGATAATACCCACGGTGACCCAGCCAGTGAAGAAGGGCTTGGAAAAGACATAGGATGTTCCGTACATGGGCATTGGCCAGAGGATCAGGAAAGCCACTGTCATACAGACTGTCATTGTCTTGGCGATCTTGGAAGCCTTGTTCAGCTTGGCCATATCTTCCTCGGGCGCGACAGCAAAGCTAGTGACTACAGCTGTCTCTGAATCGCCATTGGAGTCGCTGACATCATCAGCTTGCTTGATAGCCGCCATGGAAGCCCAGTCATAGTTATCGGAGCCGAAGCCGAAAGTAAAGACAGGCACAAAGACCAAAGGACTCAAAAGCGCAACGACGTTTCCTGCGAGCATAGGGTTGTTGGAGCCCAAGTTGTCGACGCTAAGAACACCGTCGAACTCCTTGGAACAAGTGACGGTCCAAGCGATGAGCGCGCAGAAAAGACCGAGGACGGGAGAGAGCGCGGCGGCGATCCAGTTCTGGCGCTTCCACAGAAGAGTCAGAGTAGCAGGGATAACGGCCGCGGAGATCATGACACCCATCCATAGGTACAGCCAACCCATACTGATACCAGCGTAGTGAAGACCGACGCTGAAACTGGCCATGATGATACCGTACAGAACGACGGTTGTGTGGGACACGGCGATGAGTCGTTTGCCAGAGGCCTGAGGGTTGATGTAGGTTCTGACGAAATGTTAGCTGAAGCCATGGTAGTACAAACGTACACACTCACTGATAAACGTCGTAAGTGAAAATGGAGGAAACAGCAATGAGTTGAGCTGAGGTAGCAGAGGTGACAGCCATGAAAATCATGATCAAGGTGCAGATGGCACCGGACTTGCCCAAAAGACCAACGGCAGCGTACGGCAAAACAAGACCAGCCGAGACATCAGCGGGGTCCATACGGTTTGGGTAAGTAGGGAACGAAGGGCTTGTCTCGAGAGCCAGAGCGCTGAGACCCATAGTAGTCGCACAGAGCCAGGGAATAGCGAACCAGGAGAGACCACCGATGATGTATCCAGGGAGTGCAGCAACGGGGTGAGCAGCAATGGCCTTGTTGTAGTATCCATTATCCATAAAAACGGTGCCAAAGTTACCGACAATGTTAATAACGAAGAAGATGATACCCTCACGAGATCTCATGGTGAGGTAAGAGCCTTCAGCGTTTCCTTCGACAGGATGAGTTTCCGCAGCTTTGGTGAGCGCATCGTAGACTTCACTAGGCGATCCCAGCTCAGTGCCGGTTGCATAAGCAGTGAGGGCGAAGATGAGGATGATGACAAGAATGATGACAGTGTGAACCTGCGAAAGTCAGAATGCATGTCAAAAATTGTTAATGGGCCAAGCTTCTTACATAGTCTGTCAAGAAAGTAGCTTTGATGCTAATACATGTGTTAGAAATGCACTTGTACGGAATCGTCAAGTTGAACTTACCCTCCGAACATGGTATACAAGACGACACCAAGAGGCAACAAGAAACAAGCAGCAGCGGTGTGCATGCCAGTAAGAGATGTAACCACGGCAGAACCACCAGTGAGCAGCATGGCAGTAACAAGAATGTTGGTGAAAAGACCGAAGCAGATGTATACGCAGTGCGTAATACGACCATAACGAGCTCGAATGACTTCAAGGAAAGTATGCGCGTTCGGCGCTCTTCTCTTCAGCTCAATGGCAATTGTAGCGAAGAGAATGATCTGAACTGTTGCACCAGAGGCATACTAAGATTTTTGTCAGTCTCCAGCCCGAAATGGCGACTCTCAATACACAACATACCCAGAATGGGCCCGAGACACCATAGCGGTAAGCAACACCAGATGATTGAAGCAGAGTAGCAGCCCATGTCCAGCTTGAAACAACAGCCGAAGCAACAAGACCAGACTTGACAGTTCGTCCGGCTGTGTTGAACATTTCCGAAGTCTGCTTCTCATAGTTGTACTTTTTCAAAACATATGTGGTGAAGATCATGCCGAGGGCGAATAGAAACCCAAGACCGACGACGATGCCATAGCCGTAGGCTTGACTCAGAGGAGGCTCTACTGTACCAGAAGAAGGGCCGCCGCCACCAGCCATTGTGATGTATTTGCAAAGTGGTATAAGGCTATGTCAATTTTATGAGTCTATCACGACGACATGTAGCAAAAAATCTCATTCCCCGTCCAGATCATCTCATTCATATATATATCACTATTCACATCTGCATCATTTCTGCAACCTCGTGATAGTCAACTCTTCAAATGCCGGCGGGCGTAGATAAGCATCTCTCGGGTTCTGTCCTTCGCGATAAGAATTCCCCATGGGGGGTTCGCCATGATAAGAAAGTCCCCGTCGTGAACCTGATTGGTCAAGAACCCCCAGCCTCAGAAGCGCCCTTATCAGTTGAGACACTGAAGCGAGGGAATAAGAAATGCTTTGTGACTGGCCGCCGGCCAAGGATATGCACATGCAGTGCTGTATCGAGATAACGGTCAAATGCGTTATGCAGCTTTCATTATTCATTACTTGACACATCGGTAGAGTGCACCCTTGCTTGTATCTCTGCAAGTTCTGTCACCGCGGAGTTACGCACCCTCAGTTTTAAGCCCTGCATGAGATCTCGACCACGCGAGATTTAGCCTCGCTCCAACGTGTATCTCTTTACTCATAGTGAAAGACACGCGATAAGGTATTCGGAAAGTGCCCACATGTGATGGACTAATTGGAGGTAATTGATTTGCTCTTATGCGAGTTAATTGAATGTTACCCCACGAACCGCTGTTACATGGGTTATGGTTATTGGCGCAAGACGTTTTAACGTCATCAATGGTGATAATCGAGATCATTACAAATGTCTTTCAGATATGAAGCAATTGAATGTGGTTGCTACCAATCTATCAATTGATAACAGTCGTCTTTTTCCTTTCTTCCAGATTATTAAAGAGGACAAGACAGGTTGTTGACTCAAATGCCAAGTAACCTAAAAGCTTGGAATGCTAACCCATTCTAGGAATATCTGTTTTCAGTGACGAACGGCTACCGAGAAAAAAGAAACTGATAAATTCCGGGACCCTAAGATGAAAAGATACCTTGACGCAGCTCGCCAGAATCCTCAGAAATCGCCAGTTAGATAGAATGAAGTTCAAGTCTGAAGTGAGGAGAAAGAGGGTTGTACAATGCAAACATTTGGCCATCACTGTCATCAGCTGCAGGTTGCACACCATGTGTCTTTGGAATAACATGTCGACAAATAGTCTATGTCATTCATTACAATAAGCGTAGACGTAAAATAGAGTATTATCCTAGGAGGCTTTCAATTGTTCCTTGCTGTAAGAGATGAATGGTTGGCTGCATTTCGACCGAGACTCACATTATGCCTTTGCGCTACCCTACAGCGTAGGTGAAGTATACAGACAGTGTGATTAATGCACTTAGCCATTCCACAAGGTCAGGTTTCGCGGATAAACAATTTTGCGCGAAATGGCTTGGCCAAACTTGTTACCTTATCACTGCAGTATCTTATCAAGTCAGTGTTGTCAGACTGATCACACTGTAGGGAAACTTACTATAACGTCGAGAATGACGGCACTAATTGGAAACAACTTCAGGTTCAAAACCACCGACACCAAAGGATTCAAATGCAGCTATCTTGCTTCTCGTTCAATCCCTCAAGAAACCCAATTGTGGAGGAAATGTTTGAGAAAAAGATCTCTCAACTAGAGTAAGGCTTCAGAGCACCCAATCAGAGCTGCTTTATATCACAGAGTAAAATTCACCAGCACTTAACTCAGGCTGCTCCGCTACGTTAGGTTTGACTAACTAGTTGCACGAGTAGTCGACCCCCATGGGCCACTGGAAGTCGATATAAATAAATGGAGAGTATTGCTGAGTATCTGTTGACATGTCCAGCAACACTTGCCTATTTCATTGTCGCTGTAGCCCACCAATACGCAGAAGAGAAACTAATGCGCAGCTGCTTTCAGCGGTGAGATGCATGCACAATGGCAAGCTGAAGAGTTCAAGTGGGCGGCTGAAGATTAAACGAGGCGACTATTGAAAAGACTATTGGAGCAGGCCTCTCTTCACGGTAAAAGCACCGGTCTCGACTCAGCTGCAGCTCCACTATATGGCCTGACAATAAGACATGACAGGACAAAAGCTTCCATGGAGTTTTCCGATGAATTGAGATATATATATGTGTTTAATCGGAAATATTAGCTAGCTGCCCTCTGTACTCAGCTACGTAGACAAAGGATTCCGATCTTGAAAAGAATGAGAGTCACCAACATCCTATTCACCGTTGCCTTTGGTCGGGGAGCCTTGGCACAAGTGCGGAATTCCCTCAACGAACGCGCAGCATGTAATCGGGACAACCTGTTCCGATGCTTCATCGACCAGCGTTATTCAAGCCAGGCTAGCGACTTTTGTGCAGATCTTTCGCCCTTCACGGTGACAGTCGCAACCTCAATTGCGACAGTGTAAGTCGGCCCTTCCATCTTCGCCCAGTATCTTTGGCTGACAGCATAAGAACTACGGCCGTGGAAACTGCCATAACTGCCAAGGCGATTGAAGTCACAGAAGTCCACACTACAACTGTTTTTACTGAGACAGCCCCTACAGCCACGACTGTTGTTACGGCTGATGCTGCAGGCGCTGTCAAACGTCAAGTGGCTGCAAACCCACCAAAATGCATGACAAACGGCGTTACCTACCCAGCTAGTAGGATTACGTCGGCGTGCTCCTGTATTGACGTGTCCGCTTCGACCGTCAGCGTCACATACGTTGTTAGCACTGAGACAGTTACCGAGGTAAGTCGGTCGCACTGCACACGAAAGTAGGCGGCTCACACTTTACTGCAGATCAACACTATTGTCACAACTCCTCTCGCTACAGTTACATCATGGGAAACAGTTTCTACAGCCTCTACGGGAGGAACCTTGACGGTTACTGTCCTTCCAGCTCAAAGAAATCGGCTCGTGAATGGCGACTTTGAGACTGGTGACTCGACCGGCTGGGAGCTATCCCCCGATTCCTGGAAAGCAGAACTTTACAATACCAGCACTTCCTCAAGTCCATGGACTTACATCGTTACTGGCTCAGAAGGAAGTCTTGGTTTCTTGCGCCAAGTCAAGCCAGTTTACCTCGAAGCGGGAAGCTATGAGATCGGATTATTTGCTCCTCCTGCCACTTTTCCGAAGATGACTAACTATTGGCAAGAAGTGGTCGTATTTGAATTGGTAAATCGCGTTCAGGAAATAACAATAACTCCTAAGTTTGACGGCACAAAGGCCATAGCGGCAGCGGGAAAGATTGTAGTTCCGCTTCGAGCCCGCTTTGACATCCATGAGCTGGCCGAGGGATATTATGATGTTGCCTTGAGATTCCTCGCGCAGCCTCCTGTTGAATCGCGCAAAATCTACTCTGGAGTCGATGACTTCTACCTGAAGAGGTTATAAACTGCAACAGCAGTCACGATAGAATCCAAGCAAGACCTTAGGTACAGAAGAACAATAGCTACGCAATATTGGTTCATTTGACTTGCGAGGCAGCTAAGATCACTCTCAGAAGGACTAGAAGATGTAACTAAATCAGTCATCAACGTATGACTCAGTCTGTAAGAGTGCTCGAGTAAGTGTAGGAAAACTGGCAGTCCAAAGCGTCTAAGAACGTCTTTCTCCGAATTCCAATCTATGACATGGTATCTGGTGGCAATTCAATGTTTCTTATGTGTTCTTGTCACAACGGCCGTAATCCGACCTTTGCCCATTTGTCAATTAGAGTTGACATCTGTCATCGGGACCAGCAACTACCGTCATGAGGCACACTCCGTCTACCTGGAATTCCCCTGCGTCAAGGCTCTTAAACCGAACGGTTACGACACTGAGGCAAATACCCGTTTTCAGTCAAGTTAGCAAGCTTATACTGCACAAGGTTTGTATAGCATTCCTTGTTGGTGGGCGTGGTGGACTCAGCAGCCCAAAGCAGTAATGTCAAAGTTAATATTGGATTGTCTCAGATATGTGAATGACATGCTGACAGTTCCCTTTGGCGTAAATGAATTTGTTGGAATTTTGTTTTTCTTCACGGGAATGACAAGATCTTGATCTCGTAATGGACGCTGTTGTTTCAAGATGCGCAAAAACTGAGAATGACATGGCTTTGGAATGCATTACTACTGTGAACAGCTAAGAGCATCATCTGTGTAAGGCTGACTGGCATCGAATATGTTACTCCGAGATCCTTGTTAACAAATGGAATGAAGGAAACCGTGCAACAGTGAGCGTGATACTTTTAGTCATGTAGTCCCCGGAAGACCGGTGAGTTGTGATGCGAGAGTCTTAGCTGATCAAGGTAATGAAAATCCGCTTTTTACTTCCCAACTGACGCTAACCAAGGTAGAACAGAACATAGGGCATTGTGTGGAATCATCCCTTGACGTCTGAAATAGGATATGCTCAGTATTGTTAATTGAATGCGTGGGAGGAACCGAGAATTCGATAGTTGCAAACAGCTGAGACATTCTTCGGAATTTCCACACAAGACCACAGCGCCAACAAGCGCTGGATGCATAACTGTCTACCTCCAGGTGAAGGAAAAAGAAGAGCCACTGGATGAAAGACGTCAGAAATAAAGTGACTTTAGAACTTGTTCCTGGATATTTAAGTTTGGGCTTGTCATCTTGAGTAGGGGTCCCCAGGGTCGCCGATCTCACGGAGTCTGGTCTATCCGCAACTCAACGCCACTTATCGACGTCAGAACGGTGAGTTAAAGTATAACACAAATATCGCCGTTGACGGTAAAAGTTTGTTGTTGAACGGATATATAAAGATCGAAAGGTCGAGGTGAAAGGGATCAAACCATCAACACCAACGCAACAGAAAACTTACTCATCATTGGACAAGACTCTTCAACCACAAACAAAGATGCTTCTGCTTACATATTCCTCTGTTACTTCCCTTCTTCTAGCACTACACTCCGTCACGGGGGTGATAGCTGCACCTGCTTCGGACAAAGTAGCCGACATCGACCTTACCTATGGGAGTGACGGTGAATTTGGCTTCCTTCCTGCGCTCGAATCAGAGGGCTCTAAGAAGAGTTCTACGAAGGCCAAAGTCAGTGTCGACAATGACTACAAGATTCCCAGCGACTTTCACCCTCAGTATCACATCCTAGCTGCCGACACAAGCTTCACCCAACTCGGAGTCGACCCTGTCGTATTCGACCCCAAGAAGGACAGCGATGCCGAGGATGATGATGACGATGAATCTGACAGCAAGGAGAAACGCGGTTTCTTCCCGAAACTGTTCTCTAGGGCCATCAGCTCTGACCAGAAGGAGGCCCTTCGTCGCCACAACGTTGCTCGTTCCAAAGTCAAGGTCGATGCCATCAAGTGGGATACCAAGCTCGAGGCTGATGCTCTTGCCTATGCAAAGAAGATTGCAAAGGCAGGAAAAATGGTTCACTCAGACGGCAAGACTCGTCCCGGCCAGGGCGAGAATCTTGCGTATGCTTGGTCCAGCGATGGGTTCAAGGACCCTATGACTGCTGGAACTCAGAGCTGGTATGTTTCTATCAGCATTACACTTCAACACAGCTAACGAACGTCACAGGCTCAATGAAAAGAAGAAGTATAAGGGAGAGGTCATTCCTAAGGGCAATTTCTCTCAATATGGCCATTACAGTATGTTTCCCATTGTATCTCACGCCACCTATAGCTAACGCGATAATAGCTCAGTGTGTCTGGGAGAAGTCCACCAAGGTTGGCATCGCTGCTGCCAAGGACTCCAAGGGTGCTTGGTACACGGTTGCTCGGTATACTGCTGCTGGTAACGTTGTTGGCAAGAAGCCTTATTAGAAAGTCAGCAACGTGGCTGGTGACAAAAGATCTGTGCTGGCTGCCTGGAGCAGTTAAGAAGGGAGGCAATGGTGGTTTGTAGCAAGCGCTGACCTGATACCTTCTTTCATTCAATTGTCGTTTGGGATCAAATGGCAAATTTGTATTATTACTACCTTACATTCACTTACGCATTATGAGTTTACGGACTAGTCAATCAATTCTTTTAGTTGTTTATGTGTCTCTTCACCCATGAGCATACTACTTGACTTCTAAGACGCGATACGGGAGGCCAAACAGATCCAATTCGGTGGTCTTTGCTTCCTAATGGCAACCTATGGAACTGTGCTGTGGTGCAATATTCGGTAGGCTCTCCATGATATATAGTCATCATGCAATGACGATTTGCACTGGTAGAACTATCATCCATCGTCTAGACAGTTGAGCATGCGCTGAGAGGGACATCCAACAAGGCAGGCGTGTCAAGGATCTTCAAGGACCACTCTAGATTGAGGAGGGGGAAAATGATCCAACGTAGCAACGGAGCGCCTTCATGGGCATCCATCCACTCTCCGAAGTCATGCCACGAAAAAGCACCTTTGACAGATATCAATCAAAAGCAAGAAATATTGATCCCGGACCTTAAATCCCTAGAGACACAGGTCGCCGCAGTAGTCGGAGAGCACGGAGAAGATTTCTAATTTAGCATGACATGCAGCTTGACAAAATGACAGGTTATTTCTTGTTGGGTTTGAACATTGCTTTGTTTACGTAGGGGGTCCCTGAAGCTTGGCAGAAGGTGAATCAAACCAACAGAAAGCGAACCAACAGGAAAGAATACCCAGATATTATCAATGATGCTATGGCCCTGTTAATTATCCTGTTATACGTCTGATCTAGAAGGTAATTTGTCAAGCATTGTCGCGCTTTGGTAATTTACTTGTTTCAAGTCTTTACACCGAGATGGAGATCACTTTGTTATAACCCTAAAAGTATGCGGCAATCATCGCCCTTGAACAAATCCACGATGATCAAACGGCAGCCGTGTCTCCAATACTAACTAAGTACAAAAGAGCAATATAACTGAAACTAATCATGGGTTTGTTTCCGCGAGTGGTTTTGAGGTCGGCATTTTTGAGGTATGTGTTGTTGCCCCATATCCTTGAAACATAATGGTTGGTAACGGAGTGAATATGAGGTCAAGTAAATATTATTATGGATTCTATTGATATACCCACTACGTTGAATCCAAGCTCAAGATGATGGAAGATGCCTATACTTCGTGGTCTGTTGAGCAGCCAGGGGAAACTTGTGATATTATAGTCCTACAGGCGAGCTAGCAGCCGAATGAGTAGATTGACTTTACTCGAATGTTCGTAAAAGGCATTATTCTCGCAAACAGACTGAAGGTCTCCAAACGTCATGGTTGGAACAATGGGATCATATAATTGAAGGAATTTATCTTCAATAATGGATATACCACTGCCTTTGGACTGTTTGTCAATGTTCTGGCTCAAGAGTAAATCATACACTTCTGAGCTGATCAAAAAAAGAAAGGAGGCCAGCCATTTTTCGTCTCGAAGCCCACAGCCCAGCGCACCGTATGCCACGCAGAGAAACTAACCCAGCAGCAAATGACATCCCATCCGACGCTGCTCACGGCTGGATGCTCATACAGAGCACGTACGACATCTTCCCAGTTTCCTCCTGACCCGAACAGGTACCAAGTGCCTACTGCAACAACAAGAGCCCTGACACTGGACCGAACGTCTTGTGACGGTTGCTCATCCATCACTGCGAGTTCTTGGCCGCCGATGAGTTTGTTCAGAAGGAGTGGGGCAAATGCCAGAACGTGGGGAGCGAGGAGAAGATACATGAATTTGGGATGATCGAGGTTGCTTGGGATAGCAAGGGCGCAGCCTATCGTGACTGCTAGTACTGCAAGCCATGAGATGCGCAGCAGGGAATGGCTCTTGGGTGAGGGTGATATGGTCTTCTCCTTCTTGCTAGCATTGCTTGACTTATCCGCATCCTCGAAAACAAGGAATGCCAAGAATGATAGATTCGCAGCAAAAGAAATGGCTACAATCTGACCCAGAAGCATGAAGACCCAAAGATGGGGGATCCTTCTTTTCTTATCTATAGCAGTCGTCAATACTGATCCGATCCTCCATCCGGTCAGTTGTCTTACCTTGCCATGCCAGCATCACGCTCCAATTCGCACAAAAGGCAAATATCTGCAGTGACCACCACGCTCTTGGGGGCTGTTCGAGAGTTGACACCCAAGCCTGTTTGAAAAGCGTCGTGTCGCGTAGCCATTCTCCCAAGTGGAGCTCACCATCGAGCTTTTCGAGATGCGCAGACTCCCATTGCTGGTAGGACCATTGGAAGAAGCGAAACATGTGGTACCAGGTTGTGGCAAGGCTCAAAACCGCCAAAGCGCTGAAGACGATGATTGCATTTCGGCGGCGCGATGTAGACTTTGAAGACACGGCTTTGCGGTAGATGGAGCTGATGCTAATAGCTGCGAGAGCCGCGCAGGCGGTGAGGTATCCTGCTAAGATACCAATTGGGCGGGCATTCGATACATCCAACATGATGTTTAGAAAGCAATAAAATGCAATGAAGTGGAAGTTGGAAGATGTGACACGTTATGGTCAGATCTTTGTCAGATTCTCACTGTCTTTCCTGTTCTAGTTCGCGCCGCATGATCCCTCTTTGAGTGACTTGGCCCGCTGTTGGTACGATTTAGGCGTGGGGTCACTGAAGGATGGTTCCAATGAGAACTGTCCAATTATTCAGACGGTCTTGTTTTTTTGCTGAGAATCACAAGCAAATGATGTTTAATGTTTATTGAGATATTGCTCTAACTTGGGGGAATA
The DNA here is from genome assembly GCA_018886245.1 of Fusarium brachygibbosum. Taxonomy (NCBI): domain Eukaryota; kingdom Fungi; phylum Ascomycota; class Sordariomycetes; order Hypocreales; family Nectriaceae; genus Fusarium; species Fusarium brachygibbosum. Next base: position 1,256,242 of record MU249526.1, read on the forward strand.
ACAGTTCTAAATGGCGATCAAGAGACGAGACTCAACTGCCGAAACTTTATATAAAGAGCAACACTCTAAAACATATTGCACACCGCCCAATGCTCGACCAGAAAAGCAAAAGACTCAGGAAACGATTCGTACAAGCCTCGGCTCGATTTGCAGGTCTGTGGGTTTGTTGAGTCGCGATCTACCCAATTAAATCTGCCCTTTTCAAATCTTTGAGTGGATTTTTGCAGTAATCAGAAGAGTAAAACTAGCCATTAATTACTTGTCGCAGCCACCTAAGTTTGGGAAAATAAAATATTGAGTTTTTGTTTGTTCGCGATATGAGGCTTTCCAATGGAGGTTCAAAGTGAAAGTCAATATGATGGCGCAAAGTGTCGCTGCGCAATTATTGGCTCAGGGCTCAGTGGACTGGCCACAGGCTATTTGCTACAGTGCGACGAGCGCTATAACAATGTAACAGTATTTGAACAGGTATGGACAGGCACTCGAATCCTTCGCGAACCCTCTCTAACAATGACGTTTTTCTTACAACTTTTAGGCCGACCGTCTTTCTTTCGATTCAGCTTCTGTCACGATCAAAAACGATACTACAAACGATGCCGAACGAATTGATCTGCCCATGCGCGCAAGCGCTGGCGGTTACTATCACCACTTGATGCGCATGTACAGCCATTTGGAAATACCGCTTCACCCCATCAAATTTCTCTTCGCCTTCTCGAAAGCGACGCCGACAGCCGATGGAACAATCTCGCACAAGGGCAGCGATAACGAGAGCTACTTCATCCATGCATCGAATCTGCACCAGACGCCGCCGCCGTGGCCTGGCAATCGTGGCCTGATCGCACACATAACAGAGATTTTATACCTGATTGTGTGCCAATTCTGGTTCACAATTGCATGCTTCCTCGTCGCGCCGCTTGACGTTACCTCCTCGACCGGATACAGCGAGTCCCTCGCCGAATACTTCGATCGAATCCGACTACCGAGACGATATATATCACACTACCTGCTTCCGCTGCTGAGCGGTGTAGCGACGTGTACACATGAAGAGATGCTACAGTTCCCTGCGAGCGATGTTGTGAACTACAAGAAGCTTTCGCATGGACAGCAGCATTATGCTGTTTGCGGCGGCGTTTCGCAGGTGCAGAGTAGATTGACCCAAGGAATACACGACGTTAGGCTCAACAGCCGCGTGGTCGAAGCTGTGCCTCAAGCAGATGGAACGGTTGTGGTGCGTTGGCAGTCAACCGTTGACCCTTCAGGGCGCATCCTAGAGGAGGTCTTTGACCGCGTCATACTCTCAGTCTCCCCTGACGTCGCAGGTCGAATCTTCAAGCCCTTGCGGTCTACATTGGAGAAGCTTCCCACGCGCCAGGTCGAGAGCTCTGTATTGAAGCCCGAAGCATCGGGAATCAGCGTTGTTAAACCCGACAACGTCCGTCAATCATTCGCCTGCATGCACCATTCTACAGATCCCTCGGCAGCCCAGACAATGACCTTGAGGACCCTATTCCCTGACATGGGCAGCGCTCGCACCGAGGCACTGCACGCCATGCCCAGTGGAGTCGTGGTCAGCACCTGTCCACTACGCGAAGCGGCGCAGCCAGATGTAATTAAAAAGGCCAAATTTACGAGAACCCTTCGTAGCGTGGAGAGCAAGGCCCTAGTCCAGGAGCTAATGGGAGGGACTTCGGTTGATATTGATAAGAAGCAGGCTGGTGATGATCACAAGACTGGTTGGGTCAATGGACAAGATAATATCTGGATTGCTGGGGCGTGGTGCTGGGATGGTATGGTACTGCTCGAAGGATGCATCGTATCAGCCATGAGAGTAGCTTCAGACTTTGGAGTAGCAATTCCCTGGGAGAAGAAATAATGAGCAACGAGATGAAATGAATGAACAACCAATTTCTTTCCATGGTATTGCGACAGTGATCTTCTGATTTAAGCATAAACAGTGCCTGTAACTCTAAATATGCACTTAATCAGGTCAATTAGCGAAGGCCTTGGTGGATTCAGTACCTTGGCTTTGGCTCAACTTTAGGTTAAGTTAGGCCTTTTTCACATCTTCAACAGCCCGTGTCTGATACCCCGTTAGTTTCCGCTACACGGCGCGGACCGCTATCAGAATTAATTAACTGAATGCTTATTTTATCATGCCGTTTAATCAAGACAGCTTTGGCGTTGGCTTTGCGGCTGGGCTGGTCAGCGCCCTGGTCATTGCCTCTGTGATCGCTTTTGTGGTGATGCGGATGAGCGACATCTATGGCCTCGGACACTGGAAACTCAACATCACATCGCGTCCAGCATCCATGTGGATGAACGTGGGATATTGGTAAGTCACACACACACCTTTTCTTCCAGTTACCCTATCGTGATGCAAACTCTTTTCTCACGCGACGTCTCCAGGAAAACACCCCAAGGCGCACCAATCGAGAAATTTCCTGAGGCTTGCTCTGCCCTCCTTGACCAGATTGTCCGCGCCGCTGGCTTACTGGACGACGACGATCCAGGTGCCATTTCTGGTTCTCGGGGCAGTCTTGCGATTCTCGATCTGGGTTTCGGCTGCGGTGACCAAACTTGGCAACTCGCTAAGCTGGCGCAAGTCCAAGGCTGGAGGGGCTTTCGCTATGTTGGGCTTACTCTCAATGACGCACAGGTCCAGACGTCGCGGCGCAGGATCTACCGCGAGATCGCTGTGGCAGGCAATGGCATCGACACCGATGTGGACTCCTTCAGCTTGTTTTGCGCCAATGCTGCGAAACCTGAGACGTGGAACCCTCAGGTCGCCGAGGCTGTCCGCTCACTCGCCGATGAGAAGTACACGGAGCGATGGCTCCTCGCTCTTGATTGTTTGTATCACTTTTCGCCTTCGAGAAAGCCTGTTCTCAAACACGCGGCAAAGGAACTGGATGCCAATTTCATGGCGTTTGATCTTCTCCTCAACGAAAAGGCATCTACGTCTGACATTTGGAAAGCTAGACTAATCGGCAAGATGATGGGCTGCCCGCTAAAAACCTTTCTATCGGAGGCCGAGTACAGGGACCAGCTAGTGGAGTGCGGGTACGACCGCAACGAGATCACGATCAAGGAGATTACAGACGATGTCTTCTCAGGTCTGGTCAAGTTCCTTGATCGCCAAGATCAATTGCTAACAGAATACGGCGTCTCAATGGCTGGTTTCAAATTAGCTGGAAGATTGTTCAATTGGTTCGACAAGACCCGTGTTGTGAGGGCTGTGGTTGTCGTTGCGCGGACAAAGAGCAAGACAGGGTAGGACAGAAACGAGTGCACGCAATCCGTCAATTGGCGTCAATCGACCTTTCGGTTGGCATTTGACACAATGCCATTACAAGGGTTGACTTTATTGGAAGAGATCATCGTCATCTTGGCAATGTTTATTCATCACAGCAGCATATTACATACATGAATACATACAAATATCGTTAATCCTTGACCTATATCCGCGGGTTTCTCCCGGTTTATCCTCCCTTGTTGGAGAATGATCCATGGCTCACCATTCATTCCCAAGCGGGTGTTTTACTTTTCCGTAAACAAGGCTTGCTTGCTCGTCAGCTCGTACCCCGATACAAATGGAGCAGCATCACCCCACTAGACTAAGAGGAATCACGACACTGATAATCTTTTTTATGGAAATCGCTACGACTGTGGGCGTTTCATCAAGATTGCCCGGGTGGTCGATGCGCAAAAAGTCAAAACAGGAACAGAAAAAAGACAAGGATGAGCCAGTCGAGAACCCAAGAACCACTACGCTGGGTTCAGGATTGTTACTGTTACTGTGGTTCTGGTGCGAGGCTATGAGCTGAGGCCAGACACTGGGGTGTTTCTCATTTTGGTGAGGCGAGTCCAGTGAAGTAACCTTTAGTTCAACTCCAAGATTGGGCATCTACAGGAGACTTTCAGAGTTACAGGACAAGACAATACATTATCAGTCATCGGAGCAGATGAATTAGGTAGATCGACGAGCAAAGATTGCTTTTTATTCTGCATGCAAGCACTTTTGATCACTCGTGCGCGTATCATAGCTCTTGTGATTCGTGACTGTACCCATTACGGTACTGTACGTCCATTCAAAGCTACATATATCTCAGCTTTTAATGCTCCTTTTAATCTTGCAGGCGCATGCATACAAATCACAGCGCAACTTGGCAGGAGCCCCCAGAGATCCAACGGTCCACGGTACCATAATCAGCCCGATACCCGGGTGCCAAGTTTGGCATCTGCCGACGGGATACTTTCTTTGCCCACATCGGGATGACACTTCAACGGTCACGGAGTGGCCAAAGTGATCAGACAACGCCACTTACCGAATTCGAAGTTCGATACCCGTCGAGACTAAAAAAAAGGTGACGGAAAAAGTTGTTGCTTTTGGCTTCTTTTGCTAAACAAAACACATGGCTGCAAGGACAAAATCGTCCAAGCTTCCCCGTGCCAGATCCCAGGGGGACCTACAGTGGTATGGTAGGGTAGTGTAGTGGCTGCAGATAGTTACAGGGCCTCAGTTAAGCCACGTATAGGAAGCCTCGATTTCTCCCCCGACAGGGGTTGTAATGTGCAAAATCGTTTCACTTTTTTCTCTTCTTCTCTCACGAACCCCGGACGTGGTCTTGCATGGGGCTCCCCTCAGTGACAATCACAGACGTTTGGATAGGATCTCCCAGAGAGATCGGGTACCGACTTTTGTGTTGAAACAGCGTTTTCGTACGCATCGTGTCAGGTTTACGGAGACATGGTCGGGAACTTTGTTCATTTTTCTTCTTCCTATGGTTTGAGATGCATGCTCAAAAGCAAATTTAGGTTGTAATCGTCAGATCAAGGTCATGTCATGACCCGTGGTCAAGAATACGGAGGCCATTTCCATGTCCAAAAACTGTTCCGAGCGGGATGTAAGTAACAAGCCGGACCATCCTACAGTAGGCACGTTATCCTCCATGGATGCTACCATTCACTTTTAGGACCTGCTCCTAACGGCCCCAGTGTCCGATTAAGGCATATCCGTCCCGCTTGGTTCGACCATGGGTCTGAGCAGGCATTACTGTATGCACAAGAGTTCAGCATACGCTTAATATTCTTCAATCGTTCTCGACTACGTCTATCCATGTAACCTACAGGGTCAGGGGTGATCTAGACGTCTTCCTTTTTCTTTCCCACCATCCCCTCCCCTGATCCGATTGCTCGATTCGATTTCTTGATACTTTATTTGTTTGCTTGTTGGCTGTTGGTGTTTCTTTCCCTTTTCCCTGCATTTTCCCGTCACTCTTTTTAAAACGAAACACGATTCCTGATTTGCGGCGTCGGTAATCGTATCACTCAGTACCTTCAAAGAATGTAGCGATGAGGCTACAGCTTCGCGACGACAAAGATGACGAGCCCGTCCACACCTTCGTCAATCCTTATACCGAGTTGAATATTGGGCTATGGGCGTTGTTTATCGGAGCATCTGCGTTTTTGGGAGCGAGGCTATGGGTTAAGATTACAAGAAGGCATGGGATGTGGTACGATGACTACATTCTCATTGTAACATGGGTGAGTGGATGAAAGGCGACTCTGTCTTAACGCTTTCATACTAACAAACATGACTAGATCATTCTTCTCGCAAACAACAGTCTCATCGTATACCAATTCGGCAACGGTTATGTTCTCGAGGACTCATCGAAATCATGGGATGACCGAATGCACATCCTCATCAACATTTCATCATGCGGGACATTGATCGGTCAGGCTTGGACCAAGACGGCTTTTGCGGTAACACTACTCCGGATGAGCAACTACTGGCAGAAATGGATACTTTGGTTCTGTATCGTCACTATGAACATGTACATGGCCGTCAAGGTAGTCTTCCAATGGGCCAAGGTTTGCGGCAAAGACACATACGACAACTGGTACAGACTGGACTTTTGCTTAGATCCTACCTTCCGAGCCGACTTTAAGGAGGGTGGAAACAGTGAGTGCTGATGTGCGCAAAGTTGGTGAAGAGTTATATTAACATGCGTTGCAGTCTACAATATCATTATGGATTTCGTATTTGCCTGCTTCCCTTGGCTCATCGTTCGAACATTGGAGATGAAGAAGGCTGAGAAGATCGGCCTCTGTCTCACAATGAGTCTTGGAATGATGTAAGTTGAACTGTGGGCTCTCGATGAGATATGTGTCTAACATGCATTCAGTGTCGCCATTGTCTCGGCTATTCGCGTTGGTTGGAAAGACCAAGGAAACGGCCGCGATGCCTATTATATCTGTATGTTCACTCACCCTATTCTCACTCTCATAGCCCAGACTTACAATAACCAGGGCGCAACGGCATGTCGCAAGTTTGGTACTCATCAGAAGTTGCTGGAACAATCATGGTGCAATGTATTCCCATTCTCCGTCCTATTCTTCGAAACATCCACACATCCTTCACATCTCGCAAACTCGAATCTTCCACCGGCGAAAGAAAAGGCTCCGGCTGGACCTGGACACGCAGTAGCAAGCACATCTCCACAGGTCCCCTTCCTGTCGTTATCAACAACAACAACAACAACCCCGACGGCATGGAGCTCCGCAATATCCCTGAGGAGAACGAGCCCCAAGAGTTTGACTTTTGGGACAAGAACCGCGTACCTACCCCTGATATTGAAGAGGCGAGACCGGCGGGTCACAAGTTTACAAGAGATGACAGTTGGCCGCTGGGACCGGCAAGTGAGTCGGGGAAGAGCACAAGGAGCTTTGATATGGTGCACCCCGGAGTCGGGTTGGCTGTCGAACAGGAGGGTTATGAGCAGGGACTCTCACCGCCACCGCCTCGGAGAAATTAGAGGCTCACCGAATTTATTTCATGTGTATAATAGGGCATAAAAACAAAACTAGACACGACGTTATGTACATATTTCTTTCTGGCGTCCTACACTGTTCTTTCAACCATGCGTGATTTCCCTTTCCACTGTCCCCAGCAAAACGTCAGTCTGAGATGATCTCATCTCAAACTCACGGGACAGGAACCTCATGATTAACCATTCAGGAAACAGCAAGTTTCATGCTTATTAATAAAACCTCAACACATATATCCCTAATCTGAATTCGGCTCCAAATAGAGGTCTTATTCTGAACCGACCATTTTCTTTTTTTTAGGTTTTAGGTTAAACCTTGTCGGCAATATCTCCCAATTAATCATTTTCGTGAGGAGATCTTTCTTTTTCCAGTCTCTCCATACGACGCATCTATAGGTAATCCGAAACCGTAAACTCCGTATTGCAATCCATTCTACAACTTGGCCTGATCCTCGTGTCTCGGATGCACCGATGCTGTAGCCAAGTATCTGATATCGGGAAGTCCTTGTTCAACCCACCCAACCATGGTCTTCTCATACAACTCCCGTTGCTCTTCTGCCGAAGGTGCAGGCATTGGCAGACCCCTAGCATGCCGGCTCTCGTCGGTCTCCACAACCCAGGCATCCTCGTCACTTTCGTCATTCTGGAAGACATATCTCCTTGTTTCGCAGTTCTTCCACCCTGTACCACATCCCGATGTGCTGTTTTCCCAGTCGTTGCTGAAGTAGTGTAAGAAACTGCCGTGTGCGACCAAAGCAATGTGAATGTCCTCGTCGGTAGCTCTGCTTAGGTCATTGCCTTTTTGTCTGAGAATTCTTCTGACTGTCCTAGCACGTGCTGCACAGGCACCCGTAACTGGACTATTTGACCCATAGAGGTTCTTGTCGTTCCAACCCTCTGACACAAGGCTCAAGTCCACTGGCCAATCATTCCGTAGGCATGATTCTGCGAGCACAGCTGGTTCGCTTCCAATATCGCAATTATGATCAGAAATCTCCTGAGCTTCGGGAATAGCAAGAATGTCCTGTGTCTGAAGAGCAGAGTTGAATATGAGATAAGCTGTGTGTAGCGTCCTGGTCATAGGCGAAGAGGCGATGAATTTGAACTTGGACTGGTCTTGAAACGAGGCATTGCGACGTTCGGCACATTGTTGTTCTCCAAAGGGTGTTAGCGCGGGGTCTAGAAGGTTGAAGAATTCTTCGCCAAGGTTGTGAAAGCCTTGGGCATGTCGGACTGCGTGGATGATGGTACGGCCCATTTTGATAGCTGCGAGTCTTTGTTTGCACGCAGAGTTGATGTGTTTCTGCACGTGTAATGTCTGAAAGATTCTTTCTCCACAGATATTTCCAAGGACAGGTGAATATTCTTATAGTAAACAACAAGAAAAATTTAGTTGATGACCATTTGACGTCAACCTTTGCCGCCGTTATCGCTGCTTGGTTAATTGATGGATTCATGGACCCATCTGCCCCATCAAGATGTGTGTTAGCGTAGGAACTACGGGTACGCTGACCCCATTTGGCAACTGACCACGACAGATTCGTCAACGTGGGAGATCTAAAGATCTTCACAGGCTACAAGCTTCGCCTTTTTGACTTTGAGTAACGTTTCTTACAAATACGTGGCAGAAATTTCCAGTGATTATGTGATGTGGTTGCAGAATTGACTCTCAGACCAACTCTATCTGGTCGAAAACTCAGTATTCCCCTTGAACTGAATGGACGGACCTGTCTGAATCGCACTCCCGTATTAGTGTTCACATGTAGTGGAGGCCTGGCCTTGAGCATTGACTTTACTGTCACTGGGAAACCGAAACGTATTATTGAGAACGACCGGGAAGAAACTCTAACTAGTACGAACCGTCATCGGCAGTCCTCCATTCAACGAAACGGAACGGGACGGGACGGGACGACTTGACAGAAAGCTATAGCTACAGAATAAACATTAATCTTGTGTGAAATCCTCACAACAACATAAAGCTATCACTCATTGAACCTAGCGCAGTTTGATGCCACTTAATATTAGTACCCTCTCTCTTCCTCAACGCCCAAAGCTCCTTGACAAGATGCATGATCTGCGTCCAGATAGCCAATTCCGATCTCTCCTCAAAAAGCGCAAGGCACTTGAGCATGCGTTGTTGCGTTGCGTCGTCAGCAATCTCAAACGATATAATCGCTATAGGCCAGATCATTGGCGAAAAACGTTGAGTCGTGCATGTTGGTAAAGCTTCAAGATGGGGTAGGGCTTTCTCAACAAGTGGCTGAACTTCAACGAGGGGTAAGTCTTTTAGAGTGCGCTTCATGTGGATCAGTGCTGCGTAGTAAAAGGTAAAGCCGTGGTGGTAAATTAAATCGGTGTATTCTTTTGTTGTGGATATGTCTGGTTTGTTGGGTACCGAGAGATAAAGTTCGAGTTCCAGACGGTCGAGCTCCTCAGGCGATGGGTTACTATCAATTGGAGACTTTCTGCGCATCTCGAGTGTGTTCATCGCTCGTAGGCCTTGAAAAATTGGTTGCGGAAGCCCGAAAGCTGTATATAAGGCATAAGGCTCAGGTTGTGGCCCAAGGTCGTTCGTAAATTCCCAGTATGAAGTTTCATGACCATCAAACAATAACTGCGTCTGCACCACAGTGGCCATGCCTCGAAACATGTAGTAGATACTCAAAGCTGCCTCGTTACGTTGCCATACTTGTGGATTAATATGATTCACCCATTCAACAGCCCCACGAAAGTGCAATCGCCAAAAAGAAGTTGGTAGTGTGACAGCTTCGTTCATGATGCATATTATTATAGCTGCCAGAAGCGCTACACAATGGGAACCTTCTTTAGAGTGACGGATGTTTTGAGCAAGGTGAGTGATGGCAATGTTGTGATGCTCAAGAGCTACATTCTCAAGATGCCGTTTTGACTCAGGAGTTTCCCTCTTCTTTGCAAGGTGGAATGCCGACGCTGAGCATATAAAGTGAAATAAACTTGTTGCTCCCGTCGACGTCTCTGAGTCCGTTCGGCTTCCTTCCAAGGCGATGGGCATCATTGCACTCCGCATGGGATTAAAGACACCTGGTACAGGATTCAGCGAATCGCAGAGGTTCAATGTCCAGTGTTGCATCAGTTCGCAGTGAAGACCAGGGTTTGGAAGGATATCGATATGCCGAGTAATCTTCCGCGGTAGGCTTTGTGTGTTGGGCGGTGAGGATGCATGAGAGCCTGGCTCAGGCACTCCAGGCAAGGACAATGAGCCAGTGTTGATATCAGCTATGCTGAGGGGGGTTGATGAGTTGATTTCATCTTGGGTAACAGGACTTGGAACAAAGTTTTGGTCGAGCTGTAACAGCGGGAGTTGAGGTTGCACGGTTGGGAGAGAAGCGTAAGGAGGCCCTGTTGCTAGACCTTGACGTAAGAGTTCATAAGAATGAAAGATTCGGGTGTTCAGGTGATTGGTGAATGTGTCCTGAGCTTCGCCAGATTGCTGGTTTTGATTCAAGGCCATCGGAGTTGACGAAGTGTCAGAGGACAGGCCCGGAGGTCCATTGTCAGAAGACCCTTCGCCAACCTCATCTTCACCCAAGTCATCAGCAGGGGAAGCACCCTGCTCGGATTGCTCGGATGCAGCTTCACCAACCGCCTCCAAATTGCTCGACTGGCGAAGTCTCTCAGACGCCCGGCGGGTTGACTTTCTTCTGCCTCCCCTCCTAAAGGTGGTGGGATTTCTCACAGAAGCCCATGATATTCTGACGCCGTAGCCCTCACAGTCAACGCCCGCGTTTCGACAGCGATTACATGACGGTTTGGCCTCGTCACACTTGACGTGCTTTGCGCGACACGTCCAACAGCCTGAAAAGCTCTTGTTTCGGGGTTTACGTGGTTTGCCAGATGCAGTTTTGCCGGGTGATTGTGACAGCTCATCAGGCATCGCTGAAGACAGCTTTTTTGAGAAGAAAGAGCATGTGATGGAGAGAAAGTGTTTGATCAATTTCTCGAGTTGGGGTTAAAGAAGCGAGGTTTGAATCATCCCGCGGTAGATGTCCTGATAAGGAAAGGCGTGGCTGGATCATGTCTACGCTAGTCTGACCTAACAGTAGCATCCTTCACAATCACGTTGCTTTGCTTGATAATCTCTACAAACAGTTCCATTCGTGAGCAGGAAGTCTAACACAACTACCAGACATGGCGACATACTTTCTGGGCAACTGCGCAGCTTGATTTGCTGAACCATCAGTAGGGAACTTCAATCTCAGCTTCATATCTAACACCAGCCGACTGTGGGCATGCATAATCCCTGCACTCGCTATACATTACCACAAAAAGCTTAGTCTAATATGTCTCATTTTTGACCCAGCATCGGGAATAGCAAAGACTATTCTCGGCAATTCAAACCGACTCGAACAACAATGCATCTCATTCTAATGACTACATTATTCTTTTCATGCCCAATCGTACGACGATCCGAAGACGCAATGTTTTTCTTATATGGCCTACCTCCTTGCTTCTATTCTCCCTCCTTCCAAAAACCACATTATTCTTCGACTGCCATAAGGCGCTTTATTACCAAGATCCGAATTTACACGGCAGCACCTCAACTGCACACATCACATCATGACAGGCCTACTCCAGCTGATCAAACCACAAGCGATCAGCCCTTCATCACTCAGAAAGCGACGCCAAGATAAACCAAAAAGATCGCCAGCTTCTCTAGATTGTCATATCGTTACGTCACCAATCGTCATTCGAAACGACAGCAACAACGGCGATGGTTCCATCATTTCGGGATCTCTGATACTTCAAGTTACCGAGGACACGATCGAGCTGCAAAGCCTCTATGCTCTATTAAGAGTCCACACAATCAACAAAAAACCTTTTAAGAAGGGCTGCAAAGACTGCAAACATCAGTTTACAGAGCTCAAGCGTCGCAAAATCATTATAACGCCCACCACTTTAAACAAAGGCAATTACACCTATGACCTGTCATATCGGATACCCAGCTACATACCTCCGTCCATGGACACACCGACCGTCTCTGTCACCTACGAGTTCGAGGCGGTAGCATCTATTCGAACAGCCAGGCAGTTACCAACCAGTCTTCAGACCATCACTCTACACCGTGTTCTCCCCGTTGCACGATCAATACCTGTATCCAGTACACATACATGCTCACATCGTATCTATCAATCAGCCGGAATAGAAGTATGCTGTGCCTTTGATACAGTGATGGATCCCAGGAGCAAAAACCGAGCTGCACTTACTATGAGCGGACTTCGAAGCAGTCCTGGTAACGGCGAAGAAGTTCATTTCTGGCGCGTATGCAGTGGAACTTGGATACTGGAAGAGACCATCAGAACTACACTACCGGCATGCCTCATTCATTCTCTCCAAGGCAAGGGGGACAGCACTCAAGAGTTGAAGAAGCGGTTGATACTCGGAGACTCAACATTTTACCAAGGGTGGACTACCGACGATGATGCAGGGACCCTGAGCATGGATTTCAACTTTTCTATCAGAAAGAGCTTGAGTCATTACACACAAGATACAGGCGATGTAGACGACACTTCTGTTTCTCATGCATTGGTGCTAGAGTTACAGATGATGAAGGAGACATACCCGCGAGAAAGACCGGACCAAGTGACAAGGACAGGTGTAGGTAGGATACTTCGCTCTGAGCACCGTGTGGTGTTGAGCGATTACACAACTCTATCTTACCAAATGAAAGAGGAGAGCCTGCCACGTTATGAGCATATCTGCTCAGGACCTCCTGTATATCAGGAATCGTAAAGGGTCGAAGTTGAGACCTCGGACTCGTGGGGTTTCGGTTGGCTCATCCTACAGGGTCACGGTTGAAAGATACGTATGGGTATGATTGGGGGCCATTAAATCAGAAGCTCTTACTGTAATATGTATAAGCGGTTGGTTTGTTGATCTGTAGGCACCTATAATACGAAGTTCTGTGAAGGATTGCCTAGCCAATCCATTGCATCTTCATTTTCATCCCACGCAGCTAAAGCGTTGTTCCTCCATCGGCTATCCTAACAGCGGATCAAACTATTATGGCCTTGCGTTGCTCGTCGACGAACAAAAACTACTGATGTCTAAGCAGGGAACAAGATGGAAGGAGCACGGATTTTGCTTCGAAAGACGGGACCATCGGATTATACAGTCAGCAGAGTTTCCTTTTCACTCCAATAGCGGGCAAGATATCACAAGAATGTTATAGAATGGATGAGATAAGCTTAACCGTACAGCAGACCTCTTTCTCACCATTGGACTTTGCAGAACTGCCAAGACCACTGACTTACATCAGAGTTTGCAACGCGCGTCTTGGGCCCATCTTCCGCAAAATACCAAGATATGTCCGCACGAGTATTTGTAATCATTCAAATTGATCGTGCGTTGTTCTTTATGGGTATAGCAACAGTTATCAAGATGACGTCAGCGTTGCTGACAGCTGTGGATATATATACATAGCATTGAACTCTGCTTTCGACCCCTCAGATCAGCTCCTTATTCCCTCATCGGCATCAAGATGACTGAACAAACCGCTCCCCAGTACGAATTCATGCGCTTGGATACCAAGCCAAGCGCACAGATTAGCTACAGCCTCACTCCTCCCACTGTCTCTAGAGATGCCAACCCAACACTCATTGTCTTCTTCAACGGCATGATGGCCCCGCAAACCTCGTGGGTCAAGACTATTTCTAAACTCAAGGAGCTTTCCCCAGAGGGACTTCCGGCTATTTTGACCTTTGATCGCTTCGGGCAGGGCCAGACTACTGACCGTGACCCTAACGACGAGGGAGCTGCTGACCCAACACATGCACACGACTCCATGGCTGTCGTCCGCGATGTTCGTCAGCTTGTCACCCAAGTTCTGAAGGACAAACTCAAAATTGAGGACCCTGATAGTGCTCTGCTGTTTCTTATCGGAAACTCCATCGGTTGCGCTTTCAGTCGTCTCTACGCTAGTGAATATCCAGGCACTGTGTCAGCAGTTATGCTTCTCGACAGCGTCTTGACTGATACGGACTTTGTCTCTGTTTTCCCCGATCCAGACGCAGAAGACTTCAACCCGGATGATTTACCCTCCGGAGTCTCCGCCGACAATATTCGCGTCGCTCGAGAAGAAACTAGGAAGCGATTTCACCCAGATATTGGATCTAAGGAGGGTCTTACACGCAAGAACCTGACCCAGCTTCTCCCCAAGGCGGATTCGCCTGCTCTACCAAAAGCAGACGGCAAAGAGCCTTATGTGACTGTTCTGGGTCACGACTTTGACTACTTTGCACAGAGAACCGGTACAGACTTTCATACTCCACCTGAAGTTGTGAACGCCTATATGAACCCTTACTGGCATCATTACAACGAGGGCCTGGCTAAGCTTACGATTGCGGAGAATAGTGACGGACCAACTCAGGTGCCTGGTGCGGGACATTTCATTCAGGCTGACAACCCCGACTTTGTAGCTGGCAAGGCGCATGAGATCCTGCAGAAACTGGCGAAGAGGTAGAAGACTCGTATCCTCTCACTCTCTATTGATTGTAGTGTCTATATAGCTTGACTCTAATGTGTGAATGCATATTTGCTCTTGGCCCGAATGTTATGTCCGTAGAAGTACAACACGTAGGGGATTGTTGCCAACACCACTGCCAGGCACGCCATGATTGTAAGGGTATAGTGTGTCCCCATGTTTTCGTAGAACGGAATGCCGACCACAGTCATTCCTCCAGCAACGATGTACCGTGTCAACGCCACAAAGGTAAGAGCTGAGGCTGAGTATATCTCGTACGAGTCGATGATATACATATACGTACAAATGAAGATTCCGGTGACGCCGTATCCGAAAAACACCACGGCAAAAATAGCTGACCAGATACTGATGTGGGAGTAGTTTGTCCAGCCCAGCCAGAAAAGTGAGATGGGAATAGCTGGGGAGGCACCGAGCATTCCGTACCAGAGGCGAATTTCGGGCTTGAAGTGGTCTCCTTTCTGGGAAGCTCGAAGTGTCTTGCGGTATACGATAGGAACGAAGAGAAAGTTGATCTGTGTGCCGAGAAACATGGCGATGAAGATGATGTTCGCAAGGCCTTGGCTGATACCATAAGTCTTTTCGAAGATGTATGGCCAGCCGACAAGGAACGTGAACAGGACGATGTACAAAACGCTCAGATACAGAGTCATGGCGATGATGATAGGTTCCGTCAACATGAGGAATGGCCTTGTCATGCTGACTTTGAGTCGGCTAAACAAGCTAGCATCGGCAATCTCGTGCTCGCACCTGAACCGGTCATCGCCCGTAATTCGCCGATAATGGGCAGCTTTCCACTGCAGCAAGAGAGGCCCGTATGTCTCGGGCATGAACAGCAGTACCAGTACAAGAACAAGTCCGGAAGCAATTAGCATAGTCCACTCAGTCCACCGCCAACTGACTGCATTCGACGGACCGATATAAGCGCCCATGACAGCACCTATCATCGGTCCACCAAAGCCAGCAACCGCGTATAGTGGGAAGCTCCAGGTCTTTTCGAGACTGTTGAACATGTCCGCGATAGAACCTCCGGAGCATACGAGCGGTGTTGAAGCTGAGCAGCCGGCTAGAAACCGAAAGACTATTTGGGCTCCAAAATTGGGAGCAAGGGCAGATGCCATGATCCAAATCATGAAAATTGCCATGGAGACGATATAAACTGCGTTTCTGCCGAACGTTTCCGAGAAGGGGCCTGCTACTAACGACCCAAGACCCATTCCGACTAAATACAGACCTGAGAATAGTTATTAATGAGTGGCCAATGGACATAATGGTTGGACATACCTGTAGCCAGAGACTCGGCAACTTCGCTGACACCAAGTGACTTCGAGGCCTGGGGAAGAACAGTAGCGTCGATTCCGGACGCCGCTCCCACAAAAAGAGCAATGACGGATATCTGTAAGGTGACTCCAATGCGTCGCCCAACTGACCAGTTATGAGGGTCTAAGGGATCATCAGGGCCCTCCCAGTTGACCACGAAGACTTTGCCGTCCTGACCTTTGGCGTTCTTGTGAGGTCGAACTTGGATGCCAGTCAAGACTTGGCCAAGAGCAGCGCCTCCGGACATGCACTGTCGAATGGTTTCAGCTGTAACACTTCGTTGCATCGGCTCTGGCTCTTCGTGGGCTTCCTCGCTGCCAGACAGTCCTTCACTGATACGCGACAATCCCCGTCTCAGGTCTTGGTCTTTCTTTCCAGGCGCTCGTTCTGCAGACCTTGCTGCTTCCATGTCGTGGCTAGTATCGGGTGCCATATGTTGTCTCGCCTTACCAACATCTCTATCAATCTGCGCTTGCGCCGCAGCACCGGCGCGTCGATACTGCAACAGCGATTGCATTTTGAGTTCCCGAAACAAAAACGAGGTGAAGAAACAAGAAGGACTTTCTGAAAAATATATTTCGGTGAGATAACTAGTCGTCATGGAGGCCAGTGGAGTCGAACTACCGCCTTAACGAAATCACTGTCCACAATTTGACCGTGAGTCGAACATATTTGCGTCATTGTTCACGAATGAGAACTTCGTGATAAGGTAAAATGGAGTCGTCATGATAAAAAAATCTCTAGGCGAAGCGAAGATCCGGTCGTAACGTGGAAATAGGAATGATCTGAGGGACAAAGTCTCCATTCTCGGCCCGGGAAGAATACCGGGGCTCGGAAGCCGGAGCCCCTTCTCCGGATCTTCTCTAAGGCTTCGGTGGTTATTGTATCGATTACCGAGGTTGATAAGAGATTTTGATGGTGGTTCGTTTCGGGCTTGTAATTTCCGACACTTGAGGTTAAGGAATCCTTCGTTCTTGGCAATTAAGCTTTATTCGGTTCGTAATTATGTTGCAAAAATAACCAGGTTGGAGTTATCATCCATGCACAAAGGATTGACGGCGGCAAAGACTGGGCCTTTCAGCTCGAGTCTTGTGCTATGATATATCAATATGATGAGTCTTTGTTTGTTTCGGATTTTAGTAGCAAAAAGTAAAGAAGGGATCGACGTCGTGGCTGAAAGCCTCGTCGCCAGTTGTAGGGTGAATGTCGAATGTCATGAAGTTTTGCTCAGCTGCTAATTTAATAACTGATGTGTCCTGCGCCACTTTGCACCAACATCAAGAGGTCAACCCTGAGATATCAACGGGGATTTATTTGCACAGACACATGCAAGGTTCAGCTGTCAACCAACATTCAGTTGATCACTATTGCTTGTCCTTAATATCTCCATACATTCAGACTTTTGCGCCCGCCGCCACTCTTCAGCGGGTAGACGAACCAAGCCACCCAGGGTCAGGATCTTCACACATCGGATTCAACCCGAGCTAAGCAAATCCCGTATGGAAATAATCCATGAAACAGCCAACAGGGGAAGGACTTCGAGGCTAGACAAGGGGACAAAGAAAGGTTGCCACACCTCAGAATTTGACATTAACCGGGGCATATTAGCAATAACCAGCAACCAACCTGTCAACCCAACATAACACAACACAGAGCAGTGGAGAAACGCTAATTAATTCCGCATTCATTGTTAGGTTGAACCAACAATTGCTTTCTTTAGCAACTTCGGCGAACCTAACGGCACACGAGCTCAACGGCCTACTTACCGTTTCTAATGCGTTGGTGTGTCTTCCCCTGCACTTTTAGTCTTCCAATCACTTGCTTGTTCTTCGTCTGCTCTATGCCTATGGGGTCACGCTGTTGTCTCCCTCGGCGTCCCACACAGCTGAGCTGTTGGTGCGAAGGAGCACATTCTGTAATATTTCACCAGCATTGGGCGACATGCATAATACTCGAACATGTTCCCTGTATTCTGTCACTTGCCCCAGAGGAACCCCCCTTTACCTCGCGTATGGAGTATCAGTCCACTCTGGGGTATTCCCCCTCATTAATGTGATCACCAACACTCAGATCGGTCTACCCCGGAAAAGCGTCTCCATGGGGTAAGCAACCATTTCGACTTTTTTATCCCCCATTGCAACACTCCTAATATTGAGCTTAGCCCCCCCAATCGTCTTTTCTTTTTTGTTCTTTACTGCAAGGGTTTCCTCCCCCACCGATCAGATATGCCATGTTGAGACTTCTGCGACTTTTCCTCGGCCATAACACGACGATCGCACTTTCAACATGGTCGACACCGTCTATTACGAGCTGAGCTGGTCGATTCTCAGCACCATCGGAATCGCGAATGTCTTGTTTGGACTTATGGTTGCTGGCATCACCAGCTTTGGTCCTGTCTCCATCGTTCCCATCGTCACCAGTGCTGCTGGGGCAATAGCAAATGGTCTTTGCTATTATGCATTCTACGATAAGGAAAATAGTGCCACCACTCAGGCTGTCGCCTCTGTATTTGCCGATATACTCTGGCTGGTGGGTATGCTCTGTATCTTTCTACAATGTTTTGCTAATGAGTTCTGGTGTTGCAGATACAAGAGGCTGGCCTGTCATTCTACAGTTATATCATCTTGAGCCGAGTTCTCCGCGGTCGACCCTGGATAATTTTCGCAACCCTGTACTGGTCTATGATCATTTCAGTAACAGCCATTCGAGTTGTCATTGCTGCCGTCCGAGCTCGCCGTATTCTTCAAGGGCTTGACGAAGACCAGTCCTTGATCAATCACCTACATATGGGCTACTTCATCCTCATTGCTTTACTGGAATGTGTCAGCTCTTTCTTCCTCCTTCGAGTGTTTGGATCAGCAAAGTCGACGTCTCTTAGCGCGGCTATCAAGGCGGGTTTGTTCCGATATCTTATGCGAAGTACAGAGGTTCGACTTGCACTTCTTGCTGTGCTTGGTGTGATGCGGGCCATCACATACTCTTTCCAAAATGATCAACAGATGGCCACGAATCTTGCTTCGCAGATTGATCGGTTTGCTTACTCAATGGAATGCATGTTCCCGGTAATGATGATGTAGGTCTAGCTCGCAATCAACAACGCCATTCTCACTAACAGACTTTAGTATCGACATTCTCGCTTCCAAGGTTGTCTTTCACAACCAAGTATACGGGTCCTCCGGGCATAGCCGGAATAATCACGGTGGCTATCCTCGTCAACGGTTCGGCACAAACGGCCTCGATATTATCCTCACAACACAGCAAGGCGAGAATATTGTTGAAGTCCGAGGAGGGGAAGCAAGTGGCGATAGAACGAGCTCACAAGAGCGCATCATCAGTCGTAGGGACCACAGGAATCCGTCATCGGATATCGATTTGGATGAGATGGACTCAAAACAAATCGGGATTAGTAAAACAGTTGAGTTTGAGGTGCACAGCACTAGTGATCCAACGCGATGATCACGTCAATGGCAAGTCGCGGTTATATAATACAATTCCATACATAATCTTTAAAGAGATACCACTTTTGAATGCTTCCTACTTCGTGACGGGTCTGTTTCTTCAACGCCTCCATTTCCTCGCATAACCCAGCCAAAAGGTCCGCCAGATTTCATGTCCCCTTGGGTTTCTCGCATTAGGGTGGGTAGTTTGAGGGATCGACAGGTCCGGTAAGTCTCTCCGGTTCTTTCAATGTGTCAGTAACTACCCTCAAATTTGTGAACATCGGCTCACCTTCTCGCTGTTCTATTCTACTCTGCTTTCAGCAATATCATGCCAAAGTCTCAAGATCCACAGCGCTACTATTGCATCTCTTTTTTCTTGTTGCAATGGAACATCGATATGCAGTTTATGCTCTCCGCCTTCCCCTGACTCAGATGCAATCTTTACTCCGCTAGCGTCAATCCACTGGTATTGACCGTCTTTCCATTTAGGCTTGATATCAAACAGCAGCTGCTGAGTATCGCGATCGAATAGCAAGATATCTGCGGCAGACTTTTCGGCATTCAGCATCGCCCTAAACTCCTTCTTTTGGAGGTCCGCATTGGAAATATTGAATTGGATATTCCCCAAGGTCCCAGGGGATGCTGCTGTGATGTAGTAGCCAGATAGACCGTCCCGATTGTGAGTGTTCTGGAGATGCACCAGGTAATAAAGATCCTGAGTGGTTTTCCGCCTTCTAATTTTGTCATCTTGGGAATCGATCCTTTCACTAAATCGGACACTCTCGAATATTATGGCCATATTCTTTTGAACTGTGCATGCAAGTTCTCTACTGAGTTGATAGACTGGCGTTAATGGCACATTCTCCGAGGTGATTAACTGGCCTGAGAACACCAGAGTATCAGGCTCTGTGATATCTCCATCTTTTGGTACGTAAGGTGTAGTTGAATCTGAGTTCATGGCTATCCTCTGTGAATTCGTAGGGGTTGATGATAGGTAAAGTCAAAGTTAGTCATGAAAACGCCTGATTGGGTCCAGTCATCAGTGAAGGTACCTCCACGTGATGTGGACCACTGAGCATCTAGTGAGTGGGGGCCTTCATCCTCTATAGCTTCAAGCATCTTTTGTTGGACTGTCATTACTGATTGCTCTGACCAAAGCTTCCAACCACTCAATTCTGGTCGACTTTTCCAGGGGCTTGAGGGGCCGCTCAGATCAAATGTTTTGAAGGTCTGAAACGAGTTGAGTCTTGACGGAAGTGGGTATCTTTAAATTGGCCCATCATTGAGGCCCCACAGAATAGATTGTGTGGAAAGTCGCTGACAAATGCACTGAGATAAGATAATGAGATAAGATAACAAACCTACCCGGAACCTCGAGATTTTTAAGGAAAAGAGAGGTAAAAGTTACTGAAATACTACTGTTTACTATATTCATAACTTCCCGGTCTAGAATAAGGTATGCTCTGTCTGCCATGTTCTTCTTCAGCTCGTAGTTTGCAGGATTAGACTCAACCCAACAAGTTAATTTGGAATGCGACATATACGTAAAGATGGAAATGGAAAACATCTCATGATTTACATGAACATGAAACTATGTCCAGAGACATATGCTGGTGAGGTCCAGACTCATTTATCGCACCATTACCCAGTAAGCCCACTGTAGAAACGTCGGATTTGCAATTAGAATGCTATTGGTATCTAGAAATGCTGTATTTATACATCGAGAGTGTAGACTGCAGACCTTGATACATATACCTGACTTATGACAATTTTAGTTCAAGCTAATTACAAATTATTTCCTGCCACACAACTTGGAACTTGCTCAAGAGGCATGCATCGGGTGTAAACGCTTTAGTGAGGGTCTCCATTACCATCGCCTGTCCCATATTGGCCATCGAACCTAACACTTCTCTCAACCTCGTGGTATACCAAGATCGGACCTCGCTTGGGGATCCTGCAGCAACAACACCAACGAATAATTGCCAGACCAGCACCTCCATTGAAGCGCAAAGTCTCATGTGAGGTCGCAACAGATCATATTTCAGCTCTTCAGCGAGTACGTGCAAGCGACTGGGCTCCTCAACTGGCCAGAGAAGCAATAGGTATAATTGAAGAGCATCATGTAGTGAGCGGACGTAGTTTTCATGGCTGCCCAGGAGAGTATCAATCTCGAGCTGGAGACGCTCAACCTCGAGTTTGATGACGAGGGCAATATCTGAATGTGGGATCGGGGAATCGTGGTAGTCATTAATCAGTAGACAAACTTCATTAATCCTATTCCGGATAGTTGCGATGTCCGTCCCATTGGGGTCATTTTCGTTTCGTAGAGCATGAATGAGTGGTCGGTTGGAGTAGCTGGCAGTTAGCATGGTGTGTCCAAGCGAATCACTAATAAGAACCGTTAGACGTCACTCTGTTTCATGCATCAGAACGGGGTCCTACTAGAGAAGAAAGTCACAAAACCATGAGGGTATAGCTGTGTTCCCTGTGGATCGTCTTACGCGGATCATCTGGGCCAGGCCCTCGATATGGACGGTTCTTGCCTTGGAATCACTTTCAAGCAGCTAAAAATATTAGGGATGGCTATGGTCGCAGAGAAAGGTCACATACTTCAGCATAAGTCAAGGTGAAAACTGCACTCAACACGCCGTCCGTCAACCCTGATGGCGTACCAAGCTTCTGGTTGACCCATTGTATAGCACGGCCCTTGTGCAAAACCGCCTGGCGGAAGCTTGCGTTATCCTTTTGCCCGGGACAATGCCTTAGGGCAATAGATATCGATGCTTCAACTAGCGCCGGCTCAGATTGGAGAAGGTTGACCCATTCTGCCTCCCGAGACGAGCCGGGACCGCCGGTGCCTGCTGGGAAGATGAAAGGGCGAAACTTGCAAAGCACTTGGAAAGGGTCAGTTGTCGATCATTCATCAGAAATTCATGCTGATAAACGTACAATAGCCAATAGGGGAATATGTAGAGTCCACCACGTTGGTGAGAAGTCTGTCACAGCCGGGATCTAGAATAGCGACTCCATCCTTCGACGCTTGTACTAGCTGGAATTGCTGACTTTCCAATGTTGATTTCTTCGTACCATCTGACTTGTTATCGTCCTGAGCCTTGGCCAATCTCTGTCTCCGCTTGGCGAAATTCGTCTGTGTGACATGGGCCCTCATTTCCCTTCTCTCTTTGGGCCCTAGTCTGGGTGTATTGCTGACATTAACGAATTTGAATGGTGACGGCATGCTGGCTAACTTTCCTTCAAGGAGTAGATAGCGCAGAAAACGTAGTTAGTGAAGCGAGAAAATGAGAGAGGAAAATGACATTGAACTCCTTCATTGAACGTGTTTACGAGGTGAAGCGACATAAGCGCTATGACAACGTTGGACCCGCATTTACTGTCCTGGAGCGGGTTGACATTAACGCGCTTTGTCCCTGTGTTCCTGATCTGCAGTCCATTAATGCTTAACCCTAGGCATGTGGCCCAAGTCCCAGCAATATATTTCGACACGTGAAAAGTATGATATCATTCATATCATATACTAGACCAGAATCACAACAGTAACATAATGCAACTCGAAACTATGTAGTACGGCAAATTAATAAAGTGGCACGAATAGATTACTAATGTCAAGTTAATGAACACACGGACTATTGCACGTGTTCATGAATCAGCAGTACACCTTAGACTCAACTGCTAGGACCACCTGGGCGTTTCAACTATTCTCTTAGTCTCTGTATAAGGCTGCAAAACAAAAACAAAGCATAGGACACACAGACTGTCGAACGTCTTTGTTTAATCAACTGTACACCTTATGCTTAGAATCTAGGACCGCCTAGATGTTTCAACTATCATCTTACCCGTAGATCCGACGAAAAAGAGGCTCCGCTTGATAGTCTCTGGACAAGGGTGCAGAAGATGGCATGGAACACACAGACCGACTCATTGCATATGCTTGTTTAATCACCTGCACACCTTGAGCTTAGAATGTAGGACCATCTGGATGTTTCAACTCTTCTCGTAGTCTCTCCGTACAAGACTGCAAAACAAAGCACAAAACACACGACGATCTTGGCTTATTTTAGTTTAATTAAAGCAAGCCAACCTATCTATATTCCCCGCTCCCGAGCGCCAACACGGATCCTGTCTAGGCTCTTTTACAACAAAAATCGCATGGCGAGGGTCACTATTTTTCTTCTTCCTCTAGATGACTCAATATCTGTAGCTCCTCAAGCTTTCCTATAGAACATCTTTGTACCCAGAAGGTAGAAGCATTATTGGTAGAAGCGTTGTTAGCTACGCATTCAATTACCGGTCAACGCCTACGTATTCATAATGCCAACTTTGTCTCATCTCTTGCCGAACATGTACCATTTATCTCCTCAAGACGAAAAGCACATATCTTGCTCATGAGTGACTATCTTCAATAAAGGTGAAACCTCTGTCTGTGCGATAATATAGTTTGGTTGATTGATGTAAGTTGCCTTAGTCATGAGTCGCGACGCTATCCAGATCGCTATGACGTCCGTTTCACTTGGATCGATAGTCCCGCGCTAGAAGTCCTGTATCTCTCACGGAAATCCGACAAGTGACGGACACATATGCTTGGCAGGCGATATCTTGATCATCGATACATGGAATTCATGAAGAGCTTCGAGATATAAATACTCAGTTCTCTGCCTCACTTCAGACATTCTCTTCACTACAAGTCATTCGCTACATTCACTTCATTCCTTTAACCATTTACTTGAACCTGCTTGACGCAGCAATTCCAACCTTCACTTCACTCATTTGACTATTTATCCATATCTGCTTGACGCAGCAACATCAACACTCTTTTCTTATCTTCTTCTTCTTAAGATTCTATCACTTCAACACTTTCCTCAAAATGAAGTTCTTCACCGTTTTCTCCGCCATCCTTGCCTCCGGCACTGCTCTTGCTGCCTCTGTTCCCCAGGGAAACACAGGTACGACTTCTCAATGACTCTAATAAGTATTGTCTAACGTTCTATAGCTCGTGGTCTGTCTTGAGGCACCGTTGAGCTTGTCAACCGAAACTCTGGAATCCACTCCAGGGCCGAGGAACCAACCAATGCTCTTGATTCCTTCCTCGACGAGCTGAAGCATGCCGTCACTGAGGACGACCAGGCCACAAGCAAGTTGGACAGCCGCGATGCTGTCAAGAACCTTGTGGGCGGCGTTGGATCCATGTTCGACATGGTCGGCTCTGTAAGGATTCATGCTCTCTCTATAACCGACCTCTAACTAATACATCTTCAGGGCTCTATGGACTTCAACGAGAAGGTCGGCAGTGGTTTCAATGCCACTGCCTCATTCATCGCATCTGTCGACCTCAATGCTAAGGCAACTGCGGGTATTGAATGGATGTCTGGCAAGATTTCTTCCAACACTGTGAGTAGCGGTACATGTGGATTAAAGTTTCATGATGTATACTAACAAATGCTCAGGAAATCCCAGGAGCTACCATCATCGTAGGCTTCCTCTCTGGCGCAAAGACTCTGCTCGCCAAATTCAACCTGAACTCCATGGCTCAGAGCTGCTTGGCAATTGTTGGCCGCCTCATTGGATCCATTGATTTCAACGCGGTCGTTTCGGGAGCCGTTGATTTCTTCAAGACTATTTACAGCACTTTGTCGTCCTCATCAGCATAGAATACCTATGTATCTACGTCCCTA
Organism: Fusarium brachygibbosum; assembly: GCA_018886245.1. Classification (NCBI taxonomy): domain Eukaryota; kingdom Fungi; phylum Ascomycota; class Sordariomycetes; order Hypocreales; family Nectriaceae; genus Fusarium; species Fusarium brachygibbosum. The sequence goes on from MU249526.1 coordinate 1,281,035, forward strand.
CCACGAAGAAGCCGAGGGGGTTATGAGAAGGTGTATCTTTGCGAGGGATTAGTGTGTTGAACACATCGGTTATATGGTTTGAAGTGTAATTAGCGGTGTGTGGAACAGCCACCTACTGCAGGCGGATTAGGTAGCACTCTAAAGCACATTGTTATGAATTACGTATTTGTGTATCATGTCTCAACTAATTTGAACCAAGCCTCCTTCTGGGGTTTTCCTCTATATGCTATAGTGTTTGAGTGTCTTATGACCCAACAGTCCACGGTCTAGGTTGCTTAGCAAGTACACTGCAAGGGCGTTTCGTTTCTTTCTAAAACACGGCAGCCGGCATCAATACTTTACTCAGTATAACGAAATAACCTTGATAAAGTATTAATATAAACAATAATATATTAGTGTTTTGGTTTCAAGCTACCTGTTACCTCACTCAGTTTGCAATAGCCCTCCTTGTGTGATTAGAGTTGAGGCCAGAGTCCTTATCATCATCCAGCGACGTACAGAAATTAGACTACAGGTTCATCTCTTTAGCTCAGATGTGTCAACCCGTTTTCTAGATTCTCGCAAGAGTCTAAAACGACCTATCTGATTGGTACTGAGGGAAACAAGTCTTTCGCTCCCCTGTCCTTCATACTTCTGATTTACCCACTATTTACCTATTTAGGAAAATGAGATTGATCGGCGGATGACTCCGTTTTTGGCCGGTTGTTGATTCTCATGCCGACGGATCTATTCGTATTTGCAAACTAACCTCAATAGGCAAATGAGATAGTTCTGCAAGAACTTCCAGAGATTGGATTGATAACAAAGAATCGTATGATACGATCTTTCTGGAATAGGAAAATGAGAAAGACTCCTCTGAAATCCGCTTGTCCCACGAATGCAGACTGACTTTCTACAAGAAGGCTTTCGTGCTTCGTCCAGGTCTTAGAACAACTTCAATATAATCTTCAACAAGACACACCTTGCTTCCCTCTCTTATTTGCTACGCTTTCCACCATGTCCAGCTTTTCTCCCCAACTCGTTGGTGCTCATGCTCTCATCACTGGTGGTACTAAGGGTATCGGCAGGGTCATCGTCGAGACTCTTCTCAACGAAGGTGCCAATGTCTCGTACTGCTCGCGTCATGTGCGGGGCGATGAGTTTGCCGATTTCAAGGGTACGAACGGAGATGTACTTGCTGTAGGGACCAGCGTGGATATCGCCAACGGTCCTTCACTCCAGGGCTGGGTTGAAGCCGCGGCGCAAAGGTTTGGAAGACTCGACCTGGTGGTTGCATGTGGTATGTCAAACCAGTCTATTTGACATGTCTCTGTCACTAATCTTGTCCCAGCCTGCCCGATGTATAAAGAGCCGACCATCGAGGATTGGGAGAAGAGCTTCCAAGCCGACATCCTCGGTCTTGTGAACCTCATCAACGCGTCTGCACCTTATCTCGAGAAGCGTAACGGCTCCATTGTGGTTATCAGCTCACTCGCTGGTTTTGAAACTAAGCATCCAGCTATCCGAGGCCCATATACCACAATGAAGCGCGCTCAAGCCACGCTGGCAAAGGACTTTGGTCGCTGGCTAGCACCCCGGGGCGTCAGGATCAATACAATTGTTCCAGGTGCCATTGATCCGCCTCCAGTGGTGCGTCCGGACGGTACCGAGGAGCCGAGTTTGTTCCAGCAGGCTACTAAAGCTAAGCCTGGCTGGCTCGAGGAGCTTATAAGCTCTATCCCGCTTGGCGAAGTTGGGGAAGGACAAGATATCGCTAATGCGGTAGTGTTCTTGGGTAGCAGACTCAGCAAGTACATCAGTGGTGTGAACTTGATTGTGGATGGAGGCATGTCTACCGCACTGTGACTGAACAGTTTTAGTATGTTGCAGTAACCTTAGCCTTAGCAGAATAATTCATGTCAATCTAGAAGGACGTCTGGAGGCACCTTGGTGTCGTGAACCATCATTTCCGTTGGTAAAGGCTGAACAGCAATTGTAGAAACGGCTGGTAATTCCATCTAACAATTGAACAGATCAAATTTGACACAGCTATATATCGTCAAGGGAATAACGTAAATTGAGAAACAAAACTACTTCTCCCCAATTATCGCTAAAGCAAAGTCTTTATAATCGCCACTCAACTCAGACTTGATGTTCCCAGCCAACGTTGAACCCGTCACTGGTTTGTAAGCCATTTTAGTTTGATGCAAGCGTCCCTGGTCCCAGTAAAGGCTGACAAGTCTGTTGATAAAGAGACGGCTCTTGCCAAAAGACTTGTTCAAAGGTCTTTGGAGTCTTCCTGCATCAGAGCGAGCTCGGTCCAAAGCATGATAGAGTATTCGTAGCAGGGCATCCTCCATGTCACCTCGAAACTCCTTCTCAATAACAGTCTCGAGGCTGCGGTGATATTTGAGGCGATATGCCTCATTGATAGCACGTATTTGGGCTTCATTGCTGCTGGTGAAGATTTGCGCTACAGCAACCGCGTTGGCACCGATCGTTCCTTCAGTAGCTCTCTGAAGCTCTGTGACTTTTTGATCAATTTCTGCGGGGATTACAGGCGCACTCTCCTCTGCGCGAGTGGCTGAGAGCACCATGCTGTAGAGTCTGTACAGAGTATCGTCGACGTCGTCTTTTACATCGACGTGAAGTTCCTTGCCACGGACTCGCCTGTACTCGGCACAGATAGCACGAATATCTGCGTTCGACCGACAGAGAAGTACGTCGTTTAGAGCATCTTCGTCTGTACCTGCGCGATTGAGGGCCTTTGATAGGTTATAGACGTCATTCTCCAGCGGCCCACGAATCAAGGCCAGTAGACAAGTCTCAAAGTCACCGCGAGTCTCACTCTCGATGTCCTTGGCAAGATCCCGCATGAAGCGGCTGTTGTAGTCGCGTACAAGCTGAGCCATGGTCCAAGGGTTGGTGTATTTGGGGTTCACAAGGACACGAATCAAGGCTCGCTCGTCGCAGCCCATGCCCTTCATCGCCTTTCGAAGTGCCTCCACGTCAGATGCTGTATCTACGGGCTGGACCCAAGCCTTCTGAGCTGGGTCGTAACCCGGTGAAGCGGGAGTTGGCGCAACATTAAATGATGGCGCGCCATATTGTTGTTGTCCTGCTTGCTGATGCCATTGTTGATCTGGGTGCGGAGGTTGACCTTGCTGAGGAGCGCCGTACGGCTGAGGTGGGTAATGAGACTGAGGATATTGCCCTTGACCGTAAGGAGCTTGGGGTGGCTGCTGTGGATAGTGAGATTGAGGAGCAGGAGGTTGTTGACCATACGGAGTCTGTTGCGGATAGCCTTGAGGAGGCTGCTGATATTGGCCTTGCTGTCCTGGAGGGGGGTACTGTTGTTGACCCGGGGGAGCCGAATAAGGATACTGCTGATTTGGCTGAGCTCCCGTCTGCCCCTGTTGGGGGTGGCCGTAAGGTGGTTGTTGATGCTGTCCTGGAGGGGGTTCATGATAACCCTGGCCAGGCTGCTGTTGTCCTAGATAACCTGGCTGGCCCTGGGGGGTTTGCCAGTATGGAGGTTGTGGTGAAGTCATGGTGTGAGATTAGGTCAAACAGTTTTTGAGATGAATGGAGCTGAAACAAAACAATCGGCGCTCCTAAGTCGTATTAAATTATTTGTGAGCAGAGGCCTCTTCCTCGTAGAAATTCATGGTTGTCAAAAAGCCTCGCCCGTGACTGCGCCTCAAATGTATAGATACGCTGAATGGAAGGGGAAAGCCTAGAATGACGCCATGTTTGCCAATCCATTCCACGTTCAAAGAGAATGCCGCGGGGGAACCAAAAGAGGCGTGTAAGAACTGGTTTAGCGCATTGCTGTAATGAAAGTTAGCGCCACACTCACCAATAACAGTGGTTGAGTGAGGCATCAGCCTTACAACACAGCCCAGTATCCCTGCAACAGGACATTGAAGCGTTAGAATAGCGAACCAACACGATGCTGCTTGAGTGGCTTTATCTGTAAGTTGAGTCATATTGCATGGGAACTTCTCAAATCCTAAAATTGTTTTTGTGGTATCTATCTTTCATGTTCCCGACTGAATCGCAAATGTACTGTCTCTCAAGCCACTATTCTCTGACCCAACCACGAGTAAAATGAATAACACGACTACGCGGCCACCAGCGCTTGAAGTGTTTGCATGTATTTCACGCTCTCTACACCATCCGTAAACTCCACAATCTTCTCAATTCTCTCCCCTTGCTCATCGAAATCAAGAAGGATCATATTCTCGATGGAGAACTCTCCCTCGACGCCGAAAAGTTTGATTCGATGGGTGAGATGAACGGTCGCCTTGAGCTTCTGCTGATCGAGCGAAATGTCGTGTATATCGCATGAGGTTGATTCAATAAATGGAATCTGCATGGAAAAGCTTTGTTCATAAGCCGCATTAGACGAGCCCTGCATAGCCATCTCGCCAGGAAGACCCATAGACTTGATAAATGACGAGGGAGCAATGAAACGACGACAGTTGTCGGCCAAGGTCATTGATACAAGCTTTGGGTCTTTGGCTTCTATGCTCTTAGCTTGGCTATTGGCGAACTGTCGAACGGTATCCTCCTTGAGATTCGACATTATGAAGTCTTCTTCTAGTCAAGGTATTAATGTTTTTGCCAGTTGAAGGAGCAAGGCTCAAATAAGAATGGATTCTAAAAAATAGATAAGAACTTAAGAGAAGACTCAAGCGGCTGAGTATCTTATAGAAAGGAAAGGACAGCATCAAGTAAAAGATGGGGCTCATCGTAGGATTCCTATATAGGCAAAATAAAGGAAGTCAAAGGATTGTGAGGTCGCAGTCACTTCCCCATATCAGCTTACAATCAGCACTAACTTCATACACCAGACTCAACTCGGCAGCGACCTGCGTGGATGCGTCATTCGTCTTAGGATTGCCAATAAGTGTCCATCTACGGACGAATAGCCCAGCGGGTGTAATAATCCAATAGGGCCGGCGTACCAGCAACGACAGCAACTGATTGAAGTACGATGGGGATTTGTATAATATAGAATGGTTAGTTCGCTATCATAGCGGGTGATTGCAAAAGGACAAGTTCTATTAATGTATGTCGTAAGCTGAGAAGATTAAAGGATCTCTAATTATATTAAAGATATATATATGTTTTACTCCGATGCATTCGCAACCACAAAATCAAGAATGGTCAAGTTAGGCCCAGACCAATTCTTTCTAGCATGAGTGAACCAAAGGCCGACAGCGATAGCCAGAACGGCCACCATGACTGGTCCACAGTAGTTCATATTCTCGCCGGTAACGGGAAGAGTCGATGGGAAGGGAAGGAATATGATGACATATAGAGTATACACCAGCGCGAAAACATTGATAGCAAGGCCGAATCGACCAAGGTTCCACTCCCCAAGCTTAAGTGTCGACCTGGACAGACGGACATAGATGATGCTTGCAATGGCAATAGCATAGCTGATGTAGAGAGCCAGAGAGGAGAGGGAGGTGATGGCACCGAAAGCAACATATGAGGTATTACCAATGTTGAGGAGGTTCAGAGCGCAAACGAGGAAGACAGTGAGGATAACAGATCTAACAGGTACACGGTGGTTAGGGCTGACATACGCGAAGTATCCAGGCATGCCACCATCACGAGCCCAAGCCCATGTCAGACGGGAAACTGAGGCGATGTTGGCCAGATTGACGCTGAAGGAGATAACGAATAGACCTGCGATCATGGCGGTAGTCGCCTTGTTGGAGCCGGTGGCGTTGAGAAGAATAGCTTGGATCTGGCTTGGCTGGAGAAGCATGTCTTCGACGGAACCCATGGCGGAGATCAGGACATTCACCATGATGAACCCAAGCACTCCATTCATAAAGATAGACCAGAACATAGCTCTAGGAACTGCAGACTTGGCTTTGCGGGTCTCCTCAGACATGTGGATTGCACTGTCGAAACCTTCGAACTGTTAGTTGGTATCAGATGCAAAAGGTTCCATGGAGGTAACTTACCGGTGAAACTCCAGACACAAGTCAGCATGCCCAAGTTCCAAGCAACATACTCGTTCTTCTCCCATCCAGAGGAGATGCTGCGCTCCAGCCAGAACGAAGATGGGTTGCGGGGGCCCATGACGACAAGGACGACGACGAAGATGACAAAGAGGCAGACGTGAAGGACGCCGGCGATCAACTCAATCCAAGGGATAAGCTTGAAGGCATAGATGTTCATCAAGCCGTGAACAAGACACATGGCGATGACGAGGACCGAGGTGTGCCAACCACCAGCAACATAATCGGGATGGTTAATGCTGATCATCGACTCGAGGAGGATAATGGTAACGTTGGCAATGGCTGCCAAGAGGGAGATATAACCGAACCATGTCGCCCATCCTTGGATCCAGGTCGCAAATCGCTTGACGGAAGTGGGAGCCATATAATATGTCCAGTGATATTGGGCACCAGCCACGGGCTGGATGGAAGCCATCTCCCCCAAAGAGGCAGCCTGGGAGATGGCGCCGAAGAAGACGATGATGAAACTAAAGAGGAAGGTCTGGGGTCCGCCATTGAAGAGGGCAAAGTACATGTTGCTGAGGCAAGTGTTAGCATACGACCATGATTATGATGTATGGTATGATGACTTACGAGCACATGCCCTCCCATAATGCCATATATGTCAATGAGAATGCGAACAACTGCGAGAACGAGAACACTTTGCGTGTTCTAGTGACACTGTAGATACCGCTCTCCTCAGCCGGTCTGCCCGACGCATCGACGCTCACGGGAATAGCCTGCTGTTTGCCCGAAGGCTCCAGCTCGATGCTATTACTATCGTGTGACATATTGAATAACAAAAATTAGGAACAGAAAAGAAAATATGCCCCAGATTATGCGTGTAATATTGAACTGCAGGAACATGAACAGACGATTCAGATCCAGGACTGGGGCTTGGGGTATCTGAACATGAGAGAAGAACGCAAAGAGGTAAGATAGGCAGGTCCTCAGGCTTAAAAGAGTGCCAGCAACAGCCTGTGGTTAGCGTTACCTTCCACTGTGGGCCATGCAACCATCGGGGAATTCGCCCGCCCACAAGTAATGCGACGCATGAAACGAGAGTCTTTTCTGCTTGTGTAATGAGTGTGAGATACAAATGGGTGGCATTGATAGCTAATGCCCAGACTAGTCTTAGGCGAGGGGAAAGAAGGGGAGGGGGAGGAAAGGGAAGAGAGAGATTACCGCGAATAGGTCGGCCGATGCGAGATCGAACGGTCCGAAAAGTCTGTGGGCTAAGGAGGAATCTTTGTTGGAACCGAATCCCTGGATAATTGGATTGTGGCTGTCGCTGATCATTTCCAATTCGTGACATTGTGGACCACTTGTGAAGGCCTGTTCACTGCTGAGGTTGTGGCTTCAGAGCTAATACCAGTAGTTAAGTGGACTTGTAGGAAGGATGCTGGTGCTTGACAGGGACCAGCTTTGTTAAACCAACCATCATATTAGTATCATAATTTTTTTTTTTCTTCAACAACCTTGTGAGGTGATTACGCTGCATGAAGGAGAAAACAAGCCACAACCCAAAATATTGTAACATGCAGAACGTGGCAATCGATCTGTCATGTTTGTTCGTCTTACAGAGCGCTGAGCAAGCCATCAGTCACGCAGGGGTTGTTAATTGCAATCACCAAGGCTGCATTGTAGATCAACAAACCAATGTCCGTCTTGGCCACATTTTCACAGGTCACCATGCCAGCACAAATTCTCCAATGGAGCAGTCGGCGCTGTAAAAGTGGATGAGGGGGACTAAGGAAGCTTGAAACGCGCATATCTCTTGGTTAGAGGTACATAAAGGAGCATATCCTTGTCCTCTAGATGTGACAGGACGATGTCAAGCCACTTGTTATATCACTCTCGGTACAATCAAGTTACATGTCGTCAGAGACTTCAGCTGAAGCGGGATAAAAAATAAGAGAAAATTACTGTCACAAAAAGAAAAACATGCAACGCACTAGGTCGTTTCAGTGAAGCCGTATATGTATGTCTCAAAATTGCAATAATTACATTCACCATGTACCTGGTCCCTTGTGTTTATGCTGTGGCTTGTTCGAGTACCATTGGATGTAACTGCGACACTGCCCAGCTCCTCTTTGTTTGATTGACACATCGCACGATCTGCTCCGAATGCTACCTTTGCCCCGTCTGCTTGGTCCGCCCTGGTCACCGTTCGTTTAAAGTCAACGCATATTTCCGTTTGGAGAGATCTGTTAAAGGTTCGCCGGTCCTTTAAAACGCGGGAAGGTGAGAGCGAATACCACTCAAACGACGGGCCTTTACCCTTTGAGGTTCCTTCTCTCTTGTCAAACGCCAACGGCATGGACAACGTTTCTCAAGCGGCTCCGCCATTCTACCCTCTAACGGACAGCAACCATGCTGCTCTGGTGGTTGTGACAGCAATAATCTTCTTCATCTATGCTATTCTCGGCATTGTCGGAAAGCTGATCATCCGCCTTAATATCACTTCTATGAAGGACTTTGATATAGGGCTGCTGGTGTCGGCTCTCATATACTTCATACAAACAGCCTGTGTCGTCTCTGCATGCAGTCATGGTTTGGGCGAGCACCGTGATGCGATCTCGGAAGATGATTTTGTTGGTTTCAGCAAGGTGGGCAAAAAACTCGTTGGGTCTTCGAGGAATAACCCTGCTAACGCAGTGATAGTTGATGTATGCGTCAAGAATACTGGCGATACTTGTTCATGCCACGACGAAAATATCTCTCGGTTTACTTATTCGACAAATCGATAGACAAGGTGGACTTCATCTTGCTAATATGTTACTTGGCGGAGTAGTCATTGTGTGGGCTGTCTCTGGCATCTTTACAAGCGCTTTTGCATGCCCTACGCCTGAGCCATGGCTTGCCGATAATTATGCCCAATGTCCAGCCCAAGGACCGATCTTTATATACAACGGCACCATGATCATCGTAACCGATATCGCATTATGTCTATTGCCAGTGGCTATGATGTGGGAGGTTCAAACATCGATGCGAAGAAAGCTTATTGTAGTTTCGCTATTTGGTGTTCGACTACTGGTGCCGATCACCACGATACCCGAGCTAACCCACGCGAAATACATGTTCGAGGACACGGATGACGTGACATGGCGAGCTGTATCTACCATGATATGGGGACAGATCGCATTGGGTCTTTCAGTTTTGACTGTCTGCATTCCCTCGCTCAAAGGTGTCATCGACAGTCTTCTAGGATCAACCGCCGTCGCCGCCCTCAACACGCCTTATGAGTTGAAGTCGAGCGGCAATGGAACAGGTCTCGAATTGACTGCCCTGTCGGATTCCAAGTCCAGACGAACGTCCAAGCAAGCCAGCGGTCTAGGCAGCGGTTTACGAAAGAGTTCCAAAGTCAGACACAGCCATCAACCAACGTGGCGGCACGATATTACGAGCGAAGTAAGAACCGAGATTGCGAGTGGCAGCGATAGCGTGCGGAATCTTACCGAAGGAGTGATGGTGAACACGGATTTTGAAGTTTCGTACGACGATAGACATGCTTCGCGAGCTGATTCGATGGGATCTACCGAAGGAGCGTATCGCATGCAAAGCAGTTAGAGATTTTTTTTCTTTAGGCCATGATAATTAATTCTACGTATATTTCCTGTGATATGATCTACAGGGTGCACAAGGTGTAGCCTCAAAGCTCAAACACGCCAAGGTTGTGCCGTGCGGTAAATCGAGCACTCAGCCTCTCGGCTAGCCTAACCAGTATTGAAACCCTGCTGGTCTTGTATAATGTATCATCAGTCGCGCAGCACCAAGTCCGTGGTCATGGAGTTGTTATCTGTCTGGCACAGCCGATCTTAACTGCATTCTCATGTGCATATGATTTGACTGCCAAAAAAGGAACAATGTCGGCTGAAGCAGACGCAGAACAAAGAAAAAGCCCCGGTATCATGGAAGAGGGACACAGAAATGAGCAGATAATACTGGGTACAATCGAAGTGGAGGTCTCTTCCAGGGGTTAAGAAGTGACATCTCATCTGCCGCTTCTAAGTCGTTGATGGGGGAATTACCTCAAGTTAATTCCGACCCACTTGGCCTTGTCACGGAACATAAGAGGACGGGTTTGACGGGCCGGTTTTAGTTTGTACCTTCAATGTTCGGGGCAATATTTATGTCCTCCCCGGCTTCCGTTGAAGGATTTGCCGCTTGACGGTGTGGCTTGCTTCAGCTATCGTGTGCTAATGCAGCTGAACTGAAAAGGTGACGAGAAAATGATATAATTCTAATAAACTCATCAAGAAGATTTCTCTCTTCTTTTCTCGAGTTTGATGGGAAAATGCTTGGCGTTACATCATGACAGTGTGTGGGTGCAAATGGACGGACAGAGTTTAATTATTTTGACTGCCGAGTGCCATTTTGTTCTCGTATTCAATTGGTTCCTCTTTATCTCTGAGCTTCACTTTATTAGCCCAGAACAAGTGGAGTGAGTACAACATGGCTCTCACGGTGTCTATAGGCTGGTGCGGCAAACATTCCGTTCAAAGAGAGCATTAATCGGTACGTAACAATGAATGTAAAGCGACTCCACCGAATTCTTCAACCGCCACAGGAAGGCTCTACTTGACAACGGAAGATTTGATCCGTCTAGTTGGTCTCTGTAACAGATGTCGCTATTCTGGTTCTGGAAATGTCTGCGAAAGACACATGCTCACCATGGTACGAGTTCTAGAATGTTACAAGTCCTTCAGCGGGGCTCTGCTCTCTATTGGAAGTCTCTATTGTTTGGGGTTCTTCAGGGGTAATAAACTGTCTTTTCTGCAAAGTTTATGTTGATCCCAGCAACTTAGCCACTAACGTTAAGTTAGCCACCCTGCCATACGAGACATTCTCCGCTTTCTCAAACTGTCCTTTGCTCATCAAATATTTTTTTCCGCACGGGAATTTGATTCGATGCACGGATGACTGACAGTGATTCTGTGCCTGTTGTCATTTCGCCTTTTTGAGTTGACGTCGTGAATCACCAATCTCCGGCGGTTTCATATTATTCCCATTTGCGTCAATCTTTTTTTTTGTCGCGATCGAACTCCCCGGGCTTCATCATGAGCGATATACTCGATGAACCCGACCGCAATGAGGCAGCGCCCTTGTTAGCTGACACCGAGGGCGGAAACATCACAGAATGGCCCGCAAGCAACTGGTGGACTGAGCTGTCGCTCATTGCGCGCTACACTATCCCTCTAGTGGCTACTTACCTACTACAGTATTCGTTTAGTGTGATCACCACTACAACAGCTGGTCACCTCAGTCCCGATGATCTCGCCGCGGCTGCAATTGGCGTGACCACAATGAGCATCGCTGGTCTTGCTCTCTACGAAGGAATGGCCACTGCTCTCGACACTCTTTGCGCACAGGCCTACGGAAGTGGAAACAGGACTGGTGTCGGACTGCACGTCCAACGCATGCTGCTTCTAATGGCTATTGTAACACTCCCAGTCGGTATCATCTGGATATGCTCTCCTGCATTTTTGACCCTTATTCTCCGACAAGATGAGCTTGCCGCTAAAGCTGGTTCATTCCTACGCGTCAGCATAATTGGCATTCCTGGATACGCCTCATTTGAGGCACTAAAGCGCTTCCTACAAGCACAGGGCGACTTCAACACTGGCATGGTGGTCTTGTTGGTTTGTGCCCCTGTGAATGCCCTCCTTAGTTGGCTGTTCGCATTCCGTCTCAACATGGGCCTCGAAGGAGCTGCTCTCGGCGCCGCCGTCGCAAATACCCTCCGACCAATCCTCCTCCTTCTGTGTATTTTCTTCAAAAAGTCCACGCATCAATGCTGGCCAGGCTTCACACGTCGTGCTCTCCAGGGCTGGGGTCCCATGATACGGCTGTCCGTGGCAGGATCGGCTGTCACATTAGCTGAGTGGGCGGCCTTTGAGATCATCACGGTTAGCACCTCATACATCGGCACGATACACCTTGCTGCCCAGACAATTTTGACCACGACGTCAATAGTGATGTGGCACATCCCTTTCTCACTTGGTGTTGCAGTTAGTACGAGGATTGGACACCTGATCGGCGGTGGGCATGTCCTAGTCGCCCGTCATATCACTATACTTTATGGCATCCTCTTCGTTGCTCTTGGAACCCTGAACGGCACGGTATTGCTGTCGCTCAGGAACTACATCGGTCCTTTCTATACCAATGACGATGCTGTTCGTCGCGTTGTAGCAGATACAATGTTTGCAGTCGCAGCGTTCCAAATTGTCGACTCAATTGTTTGTGGATGCAACGGGGTCCTCAGAGGCTTAGCCAAGCAATCAGTCGCCGCTTGGGTGGTCTTTATTGTTAACTATCTCGCTGCTGTCCCAATTGCTATTTGGTTGGAACTAGGGCCGTTGCACTTGGGGTTGAACGGCGTATGGTCTGGAATCATAGGAGGTTCTGCCGTTATTGCTGCTACTGAGATTGTCTACATGATCAAAGTAGACTGGAGGGGATCCGTTGAGATAGTAAAGTCTAGAGAAGACTAGAGCGTTCAATAGGTGAACTATAACGGCATTAACTTGATACAATATTCTCGTTCAATTTGACAGTACACTCCATCTTCTAATAGGGATATCGTGTTGTCATCACACACTTGATAATGGCGCCACGGGAGATAACGAGCATCTCAAGTTATGTTGGCGTCCAATTGCTCTATCTTCAGGGAGACATGCTAATGAGATCGAATTCAGTACTCATATCTTGGCTTGGAATCACGCCACGCAGATCCAGATTTGTCAAAAGTTTCATCTGTATCTCTATCAAGGCGTTGCGACCATGCCCGTTGGGTTCTTGTTGTAATTATGTAGGTATTTACCACAATTCTTGACCCTCATGAGACATTGTAAAAAGACTTGTGAGGATCCAACTGTCTGGGCCGCCTTGTTTGGGCTAGAAATCATATATTGGCTGGCTGAAAAATCTGAAAGGAGGCCGCTTGCTTGCCACTAGTCTGGGACATTTTAATCTTTCATTACACTGAGACACTTCCTTGCATAAATCGTGACCGGATGGCCAGGAGCTTCTCCTCCAACGCAAGGGAGTATCAAAGCAGATTAATTCATCTTGCGGCTTTCTTACCATTTCGAGTAATATGTCTCGCCTTATGGCTGAAATCCGGATCACAGCACCACGTTCTAGACTCACCTCACGAACGATGGCGTCTGCTGCCCTTGCTTCCTGTGCTCATTTACGGGCTCAACATCCAGATTTGTCTCAAGTAGTGGAGGATGTTGTTGGCGACTGACTAACGCTCAGATGGTTTCCGAAGTTATCAACTCACCTATTTCCCTGTGTTTTCGGGGGCAATCAGATCTCAACATTACAACTTTTATTACCACAATATGAAGCGTCAGGTTGCAGCGTTTGCGCTCCTGGGCAGTCTCGCCAACACAGCTGCTGCTTTTGCTGAACTCGGCGATGCCAAATATGTGGATCAAGGACCTGGTACATACTGTATCACTTACCTGTCCACATACCTTGTCCCTGTTTCTGTAGGCACTGAGCTTCCCGAGCCTTCTCAAAACATCACGGAGCCCGAAGAAGTAGCTTCGTCAAGATCTGATGAGGCAGGCTCCTTCTCATCAGACATCACATCAGGTCTGTTGACTACACTCAACCCCCAGCAGCCTTCGTCAGCACCAGCCAGCGAACCGACATCCGTGGACTTTGATCCAACTGGTCAACGCGTCATCTTCGCCATCAGTCCCTATGAGAACAGGAGGAAGAGAGATCTCGGAGGATTTGTTGGCAACGGAAACCCTGATGTTTGCACCTTTGCCACTGTCTTCACCCTTGGTAACGGACGGCTCTTTGAAGGAGGTATACCCATCTCGTATCTTGGTAATGGGTTCCAGGTGCTCCAGTCATCATCAGTACCCTCCGTTGATGACGTTACCACTGCTTTCAGTAGCGATGGGAGCTTCCTCCGCTTCTCCAACCCCGAACTACCTGGTGGTCAGGCATCCTTCTGTCAAACCTCATCTGACGGCCAGGTATACATGACGTTCACGTCTCAACCACAAGGTTGCATTCCCGTTAGGCTTACTATTTATGGAGGTGAGTGTGGCCAACGAATAAAGTATAGAAATATAACTAACCGACAATACTTTACAGCTGAGCGATGCATCAACGGTAGGATCGATGGCCTGGAAACTTCGACTGCCGCTACCAATCAGGACGAAAGTACCCAAGTTTCAGAACGACCTATCACGGAGAACTCACATTCTACATCATTCCTTTCCCCGGACCCGACAGATGAGGAGCCGCATTTCCCTACCATGACAATTGACCCCACACGACCTTTGTCATTCAGCAACTTCACGTCTCGTCAATCCACGGCTGAACTCTCTTTCACAAGTGGTATAATTCTCCCTTCTCTCGACCCCTCGAGATCCGACGAACCAGTCCCGGTTGAAACAGAGACATTAGTGTCTACCTTCATTACTACGTCCGAAGGGCTACACACCTCTTTGGAAGCAGAAACATCAGTACTTGATCGTACATCGGCTCCACCAGTATTCGAAAGCTCTTCTTCTATCAATGAGTTGCCACCCTTGAGTTTATCTACATCCATTGGCGATGAGACCTTTTCGTCCTCGATTTTGCCGTTCTCCTCTGAACCGTCTTCTGTGACCGACATTTCCGAATTCTCCACAGTACTTACAACTGCATTCGAATCGACTTCAGATGAACCAACTACTACCATTGCCACGGAAACGACAACAACAACGCAGGAGCCTATCATAATCACAAACCGTGTTGCGAATGGCAGGTTTTCTATGTCAGATCCCGACTCTGGTGAGGGTATCATGGGCTTTGAGACGGAAGGTGACGCCGTGCATCGCCAGGGAGACTGTTTTAGCGGTGATGGCAGTCAAGATGACGGATGCGTCGTCCTCCAAACATCAAATGACAGAAAGCGAGCCATTGGCTCTTCCGCTGGGATATCTCAGATGCTTACCTCTTTGAGTCCAAGTAGGACTACCCTCTATACTATACAGTTTTACTACGTCGTGATTACTGTCGGAGGAAGTCAGGCGTGTCGAATCGATGCATACCTCGGCAACCAACAAGCATATTCTCAAGGGTTGTTTACCAGCGGCGGCGTGAGCATATCGTGGAACAGAGTACTCACCACCGTGAGAGCTGATTCACAAAGGGCCAGCTTTGGCATCTCAATGTTTTGTTCTGGTAACGGATTCGCAATAATTTACGTCGACTCAGTTTTCCTTTCCAACCAGGTCACGCCGGATAACATTGATGATCATCAGCTTGAGTTTGGAGATGCTGAGATCCCTCCTCAGCAGAGCACCACGCGAAATCCTCCTATTCTGGTTGAATCGACCACCAGTAGCGCGTGGGCACCAAGTTCCACGGCAGTTCCTTCGGACTCAACTTCATCTTGGCTTTTCGAACCCGAGACTTCTGACAGCAATGAGTCAACACAAACACCCTCGGCATCAACTATAGAAGATTCTACTACTATCCCCCAAAATGATGAGTCAACGCAAACTCCGTCAGCATCAAGTTCCGAAGATCCCACCACTTCTTCCCAAACCACAACTGCATCTGAAACTCCCACCGAGATTTGCAAGTACACGCATGGCGAAGAGTGTGAATTTGACCGTTTCAACTATCCCCATGATGCTCTCTGCGCTTATGGCGCCTTCTTCACTGGGGAGACGTGGAGAGAGTCACGTACAGATTACCCGCACCAGAACAACCCCTACCAGTGCATAGCTATCTGCAAGTCTATGGAAAACTGCCAATCTGTGGGCTACTTTTCTAATGAGAATCGTTGTCTATTCACCAGCACTCGAATACGCGAAAGCGATTTCACCAATTTTGGCTCGTCCCAGAGCTGGAAACACTCTTATTGGGTTGACAAACGATGTTGGACTTGCCCAGACTGTATTGATGAATCTGTCCCTAACACACCTCCTGGGAAGTGTTCCTACACTCAAGGCGACGCCTGTACTCGCAATACAGCCCCAGAAGGTGTCGTCTGTAACACTAACGCTTACATGGCTGGAGGATATTGGACTGGAGATCAATGGATTGATCAATATCCCCATCAAGACTCCTCTGAGGCGTGTGCTGCCATTTGCCATGGCATCAGAGATTGCAAGGGCTCTGCTTTCAAGGACGGTAAATGCAAATTCTCTGCTTTCTTACTTTCTACAACTGGCGGTCCGATTCCACTTGAGCTCAACAGGGACGAATCAATGAATTCCATTTGGGATGATCCTTCATGCTTCACTTGCCCTGGCTGTACGGACTAAGGGGAATTCTTTGTTAAGTTTTGTTTCATTGACTTTTTCTTCGGACTTTGTGTCATCATCCTCTTCTCCTTTGTTCTTATTGATTCTCACCCTTTTCTGTTTGTCTTCTCTTGTATTTAGTTCTCAAAAAAATATTACATCTCTTTGTTATCTTGACTATTCACATCTGGTATATCCACACTGGACCGTGTCGTACCGGAAACATTTAGTATCGCAGCACGATGGCATGCCGAAGTCTTAAACTTCTAGTCGCTCAGAGGAGCTATAAAAAGGTTCCTGGGGTGAGGTTCTTCTGTAAACATTTGAGTAAGGCAATAGCTTCGAGAGCTCGATCCAGATACACTACACTGAAGCACTAGGATCCAATAGTAATTAACCTAACGGTCGACAACTGCACAAACTAGAACAACAGAGACAAGTTTGTAATTTTAGAGAAAAATTACGTGCAATGAGTTTTCTTGATTGAGCTGTTGCAATTGTGGTCTCTGTTGACGTGATGCTATCCTGCGTGTGATTGGTCAATTGAAAGCTATATCTTGATGAGGACAACTCTTTCCCCTCACTTGAGATGATTCAACACAGTTCAATGTCTCTCCAGTACACCTTACTAAAAATAACAGAAGACGTAATCATGTCACCCATACTAGACCACATCGTCGTTTTAGTCTCGTACCAGACGTTGCAGGAACTTCCCAAGCTGCTCGAAAATGATCTCATTGTGATCGGTAGGTCGCACCATTTGTTGACCTGATCCAGTCACTTACACAGACACCAGATGGAGGTACCCACGCAGATGGCCGTACAGTCAATAAGCTCATCGAATTCTCCGACGGCGTCTATATCGAGCTCATAGCATTTCAGGATGGTCTTGATCCTGAAGAGCGGAAGGCTCATAGATGGGGCGAGGCGAAGGAGAACACCATTGTTGACTGGGCCTATACTCTCCCCAATGAAAAATACTTCAGTGTGATACAAGAGCGCGTCAAGGAATCCAGTTCCGAAGTGGTTTATCACGATCCAGTCTCCGGCGGCCGTCTCAGACCTGATGGTGTTGAATTGAAGTGGTCCGTAGCATCTGCCTACACTGTTTCTGGCCAGGCCCTGCAGCCTGGAAAAGCACCTTTCTGGTGCCTTGATCGCACTCAAAGACATTTGCGCGTTCCATACAGAAACGACGACGGCTCTCAGCCTTCTTACACCAAACATCCATCAGGAGCCAGTGGCGTCTCTTCGGTTTCGGTTTTTGTTTCTGGGACGGAACGTGATACTATCGCCCGAGTCTACACTGGCATACATGGTTCTACGGCAGAGGAAGGGACTTGGCGTTTCATTGTTCACTCCGGATCGACGCAAGGAAAACAACTTCTTACGCTGGAGAACAGTCAGGATGGGGAACGACACATTCATTTTACCCTTCTTGGTGATAAGGGAAGTCCCAGGAGCATCGAGATCGTCCCTGGTTTGAACGTGGGTATCGATTCTGGCATATGATGAAAATTCGCGATATAATGCTGGTTAACTGGAAAGGTTTCAAGACAATAACATCAGTGACTGCTCGCTTATCAGGGCAGATGTGGGGTTTTCCAGTGCTTTCGAGGGTCTAGAACATAATTAGGTCATTCTCATTCAAACGGCTACGTAAAACAATGAGGCTTGGACTCTTCAAATGCAGGGGCACGGGGTCGTCGCTTACTGACTAACGACTTTTGGCGATATCGAGGCAATGATGAGTCGTTAAAATAAACACCTGCCATAGCTGCGCTCTTGGCTTCGATGTAACGTTTCTCGCCTTGGAAATTACAGTCCCAATGGGGTCGATTATGTCTTGAAGTGAGACTGTGCCGCACAACTCCATCAAAGTGGACAGGATCGGTTAAAGACGCCGAGAAGAGAGATGGGAGGCCGGTGATCTGATCACATAATTCAGCCCTGCTTACAGGGATCATCGGGTCGGCCAACAGTCGTCAGAACTCCTGTCTCTTCAGTGTTTGAACCTCATCCTACGATTTTGCTGTAGTACGCATGGCCGCAAAGAACCCTCAATTTAGCGATCAATCTCATTGCTGCAAGTTCAACAGTGGAGGGTACCTGACAGTACCAAGAGGACCAACGGCATGAATCTGTGTCTGGTCTGACCAACAGTCAGACATACATCCCTGCAACACGAGAAGCCTAATGGACCTCCTCCACTAAAGGTCCAATGAGGTCCCACCATCTCGAACCAACGAGTCCAGACAGGAGCATCGGTGTTTTCCTGTCTGATGTATTAATTTGACTGTGCCGCTGGGACGGATGAATCGAAAAGAAAGGACGATGATTGGCACCAGCCCTACTCCATAGTGCATTCTCCTATACATAGGGAGTCCTAGAAAAAGGAGCTTCGGCCACTTGCTCCTTTTACTCGGCCGACCATTGTCATCCTTGAAACTCAGATCTTGAGCTCGGCGCCAGACCGCTCATTAAGTATAACACCACCCAGTACTGCAGCAGCACCTCACGATTTATTCATTCTCAATATGGACGTTTATCCTTTTGATCGACTCGGCTCACGAAAGAGTATCATGCTCGTTATGTGTCTTCTGGTTATGCTCGGCGTAACGATACATGTTTATGCTCTCCTGTTCTCGCCGTCGTACAAATCACCTAGTCTGGTTCTAGCTCAATGACCCATTGCCTCGGCGCTGAATCGAAACCAAAAGATAATGCATCAAGAACTGGGAAAGATAATGGCAGTCCGACATCTAGCCCTGAAAAGGGGATGGAGGGCTCTGACCGCTGTCGATGGGGTTCCAAAGTCATAGCAATGAACGAAGGCCATCATCTCGATTCTCCAAGCAACCATACTCCGAAGGCACTATTGTGCTACGTGGAAGTCTGCCAGACTAGTGCAACTCAGCGCAAATCTTCCAGCAATCAATACACAAAGCTGCGAAGTGTCATTGACATTGGACAACTCTGTAAACGGTACGGGTTGTCAAGTTCCCGAAGATCCGACTCACTTCAAGCGAGTCACTCTCGTGATTCAAGTCACAAATCGCCTGGTCAAGCAATCGACGTGCTACCAATCATTTATACGCCAATTCACGGTTTTTTTTCTCTACTCAATTCACTATCGCGGGTTTCTTCTGCCCCTCTGGAAGAGGACAGCTGCTGCGTGTTGCTGTCTCGGATACAGGCATAGGACAACCCCATGTCAATACTTTGAACCAGATCACTCCTCATAGTATTGGACATACATCTTCGATATGCGCATGTCCAGTCTGAAACTGAACACTCCAGTGCAAGTATAGCAGACTCCCTGAATGAGATCACGCACAAACTATTCGATCAGTATTGTACCCCACATCTTGATATTACAGGCACATCTATCGAGCAGTATGCGATATCGGTAGCATGCTTTTCCATAATCAATTCAACATATATCATCTTCCCGAGTTTCGACCTGTTGGGTTCGGTCAGCTTTGACCTACCTCACTTTGGATATAGCCGCGAGAGACTTTGACAGCCATAACAGGTTGTGCAATGAGCATGGAGCATATTTTTAAACACTATAACAAGTTTTGTATCACTATGAAATACGTTCTGAGACTTGTTTCATTGAGACCATGAGAGACAGTGATCGATAATTTTGAAATTGGCAGACCTGTTCTCTTATCAACGCGGCCCCTGAGAAACTCGTCCTATCACACAAGTTCACAATGTATTCTATTCTGAGACAAAATTTCTTTACTAGATATTATTCAAGATCCTATGTGGTTCCACTTTCCGACCTCGAACCCACGCTTCTGATACTTGATATATCTGAGAATCCATGGAAGACACCTAGCTCTGGATCATGTAGACCAGAGCGGCCAGACCTTCGAAATTCCTGCTTCCTCAATTGCGTGTGTGTTGTTATTATAGGATGTGGCGCCACGTTTGCCAGGCTTATAGGTGCCCGAGCTGATTCGTCTGTCGTTGATAGTCCAGGTAGGAAGTGGCGGAAAATGGGTCGAAGCATGGGTAGACAAGCTGCATATTCTGTCAGCCTTCAAAAACAATACAAATTCAGGTTCTTGCCCACCTGAAAAGACGGCCATGTTCGTTTCCACAGTAGACCACATCATGTTCGCCGCCATATCTTTAGGGATATCGTCGGTTCGAGGGTTGTATAGTTTTGAGTGCACCAACACAAATATCGACGCAACGCAGACTCTTCTTGGGGGTTAGCCGCCGTTCGATCCTAAAAAAGGATCACACTTACATGGTTCCAGAAGTGAAAAGACCTACCACAGCCAGCTTTTGCGACAAAGGCAAAGTCATCTTCATCACTTCGATCACGGGCAAGATCAAGATGATGCAGTCCATTGTCGTATGTATGAGAATGGTGGCGAAGAAGAAATTGGCCTCGTTAAAGGTACATCTCGCGCCTTGTATACTCTTATCCCAGTACGCCTGAACAGGAACACAGTGAAAGATAACCATAAATGTCCGGATAGTAATCCAAATGCTCACAGCAATGAGCAGACCGATGATCGCATATCGAATCGATGTATGCTGGAAAACGCGCCAGTAGAAACACAGGATGGCAAGCTTGCTAAAGGCGATCGATGATGCGTAGAGGAGCTCGCAAATCCAGAGTAGGAGTCGTGATCGGTCTTGGACGTAGCTGGCTTCGGCCGGGTCTGATATCGTGCTGAGTGATTGTCCAAGCTTGAAGCTATGGGCCCCTGATACATCGTAAGCGATCGTCGTCAGGTAGGCGGGTATCTCAAAATGTCGTGCATACAGTAAATAATAACAGAACAATAGCTCGTAATGAAGAACTACAGTCAAACAGTGAGCACATGCACAAGCTTAGATTTTATCTGCATACCAATGCGACAATGGCGAGATAATCGTCGTACCACAGCTTTGTCTTCATCATCCCCCGAGCTTTCAGTCGCATAACCAGGGCTAGGAAAGCTGCAACCCAAGTAATGCTGATGGCCGCATATATATCGGGCTGAAGCCCGGCCATGACGTCGAGGTTCGGGCTATAAGGTTGAACGAGAATCTGCAACGAGCATTTTGATCAAAACAAAGGCTGTCTCTGCAGCCTGTTTCAATTCATTTAATTGGCCTGATTCTGGACGCGAATAGCAAGAAAAAAGATCGATTCGTGTCGTCTCGATGCCTCAGTTCCGTTTTGTCGAAGTCCCGCGAGACAAGGGCGGGGGCAGGAGAAACATAAAATAGTGGAGGGGAACGGCCAGCATTAATGAATGGCCAGCGCAGTTTTTTCTCGTGAGCCAAGACCAATTCTCCGACCAAGATTTCAGTCTAAGGTGACATTCGTCGTGGAGAGGGAATCCGGGGTTAGTTTTTAGATCCGCCAAAAGACGGGTTTGCAATCCAGGACGGTTTAGCTCATATCGGACTGCAATACCGATGACATTTACCAGCAACAAGAATTCGGTAATAAGTAGGGAGGTCTAGACTGTTGAGAGTTTTTATAGCAGACTCATGATGTCGGTAAGGTTTGAAAATGTCTACTGCTAGCAGTGATTGCATCGTGGCTTGTCGGATACCTCTTCAATTGGGTGTCAATTTCGCTAGAGATAAGAGCCCCCTCTATTCGAAACATCGGAGCTCGAGCCGTGATAGTCCGGCCTCCTCATTGATGATCGCAAAAATCGCTATCGCAGCCGTGGGTCTCGTGAGTCGCCAGAGAGAAACCCTTGTCTAGTCCGAAAGCTAAGACTCTTGCCCGCTTGATAACCTCAAGACTTAATTGGAGACCATTCCCGTCGAGGAAAAGGTCAAAATTTTGTATCTGCACAACACCGAGCGCTTGGGTTGATAGCCGTTGCTAATTACCGGATCTCCCGTCGTGGCATTTTCGAGAGTCTGTGC
This sequence comes from Fusarium brachygibbosum, assembly GCA_018886245.1. Classification (NCBI taxonomy): domain Eukaryota; kingdom Fungi; phylum Ascomycota; class Sordariomycetes; order Hypocreales; family Nectriaceae; genus Fusarium; species Fusarium brachygibbosum. Next base: position 1,303,197 of record MU249526.1, read on the forward strand.
GGAAACTTTCTCTTCTTATTTCCAATGAGTCTTTAGAAGAGAACCGTGGTTCAATGCCGCGTCTTGTCCCGGTGACGAGCCATCTCTCCATCCGTTAATAAACGACCTTTTCCGATGTGGACTGGAATGTGTCTTTGAAGAGAGCGGAGAATTGCGGATGCAATGATTGGCCGGCTAGCGAGTTTCAAGTCGAATGGCATACCCTGGACTAAAATACGATAGATATGAGCTTCGTAGTAAATATATATGGTAACAACTCAAAGTTAAGGTAGGTCTCTGGTGAGATCAACATATTCCAATAAGAATATATCGTTTTTCAGCCCAGGGCGATGTTCTCAATCGTGGCTTACTTGATCACCCCCACGTGTTTGGAATGTTGGAAAAAGCCTCAGTCCTTGCCATCAAATGTGTCATTGTGAGAGGCGAAACTTCCGTTGGGAGGCGGCGGTTTGGAGAATTACACTTGATACAAGAAACGAGAACTCACCCACTTTATGCCACTTCAAACCAACTGCCTCTTCAGCTATCTCACTCTGGCGCTGAGACGGATAAGATCAGCTATACTGTACTGTATTGATCAGCATTAATCGATCGAGGCCCCGCAACCGGTGTGCAAACTGTGATACGATCGGTTACTGTAACCGCTGTAAACTTGTGTTGTGGCCTTCTATTTCCATACACCTGCATTTACTCGCCACTCTCATGCATCGGCGAGAGGCTCTGATTCTGATGATTTGCTGCGCAACTCTCCAATGTCACATGCTTACTCATAACATTAGTCACATTTACAATGTATTGACAAGAATGAAAGGTCTCAGAGCCGCATGGAGTCGTCACACAGGGCCAATCACAAGGTTTGCGATGCCGCATGTCCTGCATGAACGGGCCTCAAAGCCGCTTCGGGAACGCACACGTAGGTGGTATTAATACTGCCTTACGGCCAGACATGTCAATTTTAAAAACAGATCTTCACTGCAGCCCATTCCGGAAGTCGTGTGATTGCAGTCTTCGAGCGGTGGCTTACATATAAAAAGCCATGACTGGCCCCCCAAAAGTTATGACCGCTCCTGTGAACGACGCGAAGTCATACTGCCGCCCACCATGAGCTCTTCAAGCCCTTTGCTCGACTCCTCGGAGTCGTTAGTAGGCCTATTCCTTCTCGGAGTGTTTGCCCATGTTTTCGCCCTGCGCAAAGGCGAATGGGATCTCTGGACGATGAGATTCATATACGCTTGGATAACATACGAAGCGGTTACGCCTTGCGCACTCAACCAGTTTTGGTCTATAGCGTACTTCGATGCGATATCTACCGCCAACAAATGGTTCTTCTCATTTCTATCCGGCATGACGAGCAGCATCTTGATCTATCGAGGTTTCTTCCATCGTCTTAACAGGTTTCCGGGTCCCTTTATAGCACGGCTCTCAAACGTATATGCCTCTTGGCTAGCAATCAAGGAAGAGCACATGTATCTAGAGGTTCAGAAATTACATCGAAAATATGGAGACATCGTCAGAATCGGTAGGTCAGCACTGCAAGATACAGAAGTATATATCTGACCAACGCTGCGAAGGTCCTTCGGAACTATCTATCGCAACGCCGAGTGCGTTTCGTATTTTTCATGCAAACAATTCGCCTATTTCCAAAGGCCCATTCTACAACGTCGCTCAACCCTGGGTCAACCTTCTCGCCGACAGAGACAGACAAAGTCATGCCCGCCGAAGAAAGACGTGGGATAAGGCCTTCACTGCAAAAGGTATGAGATCGCCGCAGCCGTATCTCAATATCCGATACTGATTCTAGACAGCCTTGCGAGATTACGAGCCACGGGTAATCAGATATACAAAACAATTAACCGACAAAATTGAGCAGACCAAGGGTAAGCCTCTCAACATTGCGGCCTGGATCAACTTTTACACCTTTGACATCGTGGGCGATCTTGCCTTTGGCACAAGCTTCAATTATTTGGACAACGGTGTAAAAGACAAATTCTTGACTGAGTCACATGAAAGCCAGGCTCTCATGGGGTACTTTCGACGATCTACCTGGCTCTTCATGCTATTCAAGGACACTCCTTTTCTGAACAATTCATGGTTGTCCTTTCAAGCGTGGCTGAAACAGAAGGTCGAGACCAGGCGCAAGGTAAGTGCCATCTGAAGTGAAAGTCTGATCTGACCTCTTGTAGAACAAACCCTCAGAGCCTGATGTACTTTCCTGGATTTTAGAGGAATATGACGCGATTGAGAACCCTACTAAGGATGATTACCTGAGGCTTTGCGGTGATGCCCATCTCATTGCTGTTGCAGGAAGGTAAATTATATACCTTCTCCGTTCAGGCACAAATTCGATACTTACAAGTAGACAGTGATACCACGTCGGCAGCTACATCCGTTCTCCTGCATCAGCTTGCCCTTCATCCTGAAATCCTCAAGAAGCTCCAGGGAGAGATAGATGAATACATGGCCAGCTATGAAAGGCCTGACCACTTTTCGATGACCAAGCTCAAATACCTCCAAGCATGCATCGACGAGTCCCTTCGTCTTCATCCAGTCATTATGTCTGGGCTTCAGAGAATGACGCCCCCTGAAGGAATGCAGATCGATGATGTCTTCATTCCTGGAGATACCATCTTCCACGCACCTTCTTACACTATGTATAGAGGTATGTGCATATCCTGTCTCTGATCTAGTTGCCTACTGATGATCTCGGCAGATGAGCGATGCTTTGTACGCCCCCTTGAGTTTGTCCCTGAGAGATGGACGACACAGCCTGAACTGATCATCGACTCATCCGTTTATGCTCCATTCTCTACTGGTAAGAGCAATCAGACACGTTTTTATTAAATATTCCAACTAACCAAAATAGGCCGTGGCGCATGCGCTGGAAAACAGTTGGGTCTTATGGAAATGCGTTACGTCCTCACTGAACTTTTGTCCAAGTACAATATCTCGTTCGCTCCTGAGACAAACCCAGAGGCTTTTATTGATGGTATGAGAGACTGTTTCACACTGGAATTGCCGGAGCTAAACATGATCTTCACTCCGAGAGGCGAGAAGGAGCCACGAGCTGTGTCGTCCTAAGTGATATCTTGCATAGCACGTTCAAGCAAGAGCACCGGTGAATTTGATATGGAGGCAATCAAGTTTTGCAACTGCTCTAATGAGCCACTCCCGTAATTTAGTCCTGAAATCAATCTCTGGTTGCCCTTGTCCTTCCGTTCAAGTCTGACATTATCGTATAATGTCATCGACAAATGCTGAAGGGTTCCATGACCTACTTGTCACATATAGCTGCACCATGTCTCCAATTTGTGACATCAAACTTGGGATATGGGTAGGCTGTAATTTGGAGAAGTTGCGCCAACGGAGTAATCTTTCCATGAGAAGGGAAGACGCTGGAATGTTGTTAGTCAAGCCATAGAACAGCCAGAAGCTATACCACTCACATTGTGTGTCGGGGTAGACCATCCGAGACAATCTGATCTAACCACTGTCTCATCTGGCCCTGACTTGAAAGCTCAGCATCGAGCCCAGCCTCCCACGAATCAGCCTCAAACGCTATGACCGGCGAATTGGGAGAAGCACATCGCTCCGTGACAACGACATATGTCCAATCAGAAGCATGCGCCGCTTGATTCTCCCAGTTAAACCAGGCCGCGATCTTGCCGTCGGTATGCATATAAGGTTGGCTTTGACTATAACTTGGTGAGAAATCTCTCGCAGACGAAGTAAAGATGTCCTTACCTGAACGTGACAAACTCTGCGCCGGGGACACTAGACCAATACTGGATAGCTATCTCGGGTATAATTAACTTGGAACCACCTTTGACGAAGTCAGGAACTGCACCAGAGTGGTCACGGTGATGATGTGAGGGCTATGATCATCAGTATCATTGAGGGTACGGTTGTTGTTCGATACGCACCGCAACATAAGTGATTGGCTTTTTCAGATTTTCCGAAACCCAATTCATGATCGTTTCACTCCATCCGGGCGGTGCGTCGCAAAGAATTACTTCTTTCTCAAACTCGATAACCACCATCTTGAACCCAAGCTCATCCATGTCGTTGAGAACAAGCCAATGAACTTGAGAAAGACCACGGACTGGGTTTTCTGCTCTGATGATCTTCATGGGTTGTGGAACGACGCCCGATCCGAGCATACTAGAGCTATAATCAGTCACAAGGCCATTGGGGACAATGGAGGATTTAGCCGGTGCACTTTTCGGCCCCAAGCTTTCGTTTTCAGGGATGCCGTCGAAATAGTTAGTGGTGAAGTTTGGGTTGAGTGTGATATCCTCTATTACAAAATCTTCCAGAACTGCACTGAGACGCTGAGTGGTGGAGTTGTAAATAGTCTGGATGAGGTGCGGGAATTTTATGCCTTGTACTTCCTTGTAGTTAGAGAGATACAAATCCTTGGACGCTATCCCATAGATAGGATGACTCTCAATCGAACGTACGATATATGGCAAGTTTGACTCTGGGTCTATAATTACCGTGATGCCATGATAAATGTCTTGGACTTTGAACTGTTAGCAGTATCTCAAAGAAAAGCTTCGGAGAAACCTACCGGCTTGAAAGTAGACACCGTTGATCACTACGTTGTTGACAAACAGTGACGTGGAATCCCTCATCTTCGAGTGCGTTAGCAGATGGAGTTCCGTAATGTTCTTATGGCAGTGCCAGGTTCCGACTTACGCTATATACAAGATGGGGGGATAGCATTTGAGCTTCGGTCACAAGATTGTGAGTAAGAGCAGCTTCTAACGTCAGCATATCTTGCGTTGCTATTAGAACCAGGGTATTATCATGAGTTTTTACCGTCAGTGTAACCAGATGTGACATTCCCTGGAAGATGGATCATGTTGTTTCCGTTAACGTAACAAGCGAAGCCATCTGCGCCATCACGCACAACCAGCGAAAAGTCGACAGGCTTAAGATCAGGCGAACCCCAGCTCCACGAGTCTGTATCACAGGTCAATACGGTGGTGCGGATACTAAACGTGAGAACTCACTCGAAGGAATGGCATGACGGTCGATTCTTTGCTGTAAATCTCCAGCATCAAGCTTATAGGAGATGTTCTGCGACCCAGATGTCATTACCGAGGTATCAGCTCTCATAAGTTGATAACTTTGCATAAGCGAACGCGACCGGTAAATCCTGTATCCATGAGTAAGACTGAGTTTCTTCTTTAGCTCTGGAAGCCCAACCTTGGAGCATGGAAGGTTACTCCTTTGAGTTCACTAATCGGACCGACACCACCAAGTGCGTCAAGGGCTGTATTCAAAACTTCCTGGGCTGTTGGTCCAACAACCAGCTGTGCACCGACGGATGTTGTTGACGCAAGACCCAGGAGGGTCAGAACGGACCATATTCTCTTCATTTCGTCCTGGAAATGAGAAAGGTAATGCAATATTTGGGGTGGCAGTCAATGACTATTGACGATAAAGGTTTGGCTCATGCACTATCTTGCTCTTCTTGAACGGACTGGAAATGATCATAAGGTCGGGTGCCTGTGACTTGAACAGTTGAGAGTTTTGAAGAATTTGTTCCCACGCAGAAAATAATTGAACCTTTATATGTAGGTACTGAAATGCAAATAGAAGATAAGGTTGTTGGGGCATATTGAGTCTTCGAGTACAGACGTGGCGTCCAGTTCAGTCGTCAAATCCTCCCTCATGCCACTCTACCAGCCACAGTAACACCGATGAAACTTTCCAGGCCTTGCCTTTCAAGGAGGGAAGCATTTTGGCAATGGTTAGGACTAAATTAGAAGTACCATCTGCAGTAGTGTTGTAGACGGTCTTGAGGGACGTCCCTCAAATGCCCATTGCTCGTAAATTTGTTATCCCGAGAAGTTGAGCATAAAGCGTAATGACCTAGATTATTGTGTAAGTATCCGATTATCACACCTTCTACTGTGCCGTCTTCATAGCAGAAAACTTCTCAATGGTTAGTAAATTTGTGTCACTATAAACTTTCTGACTACTACACGCACTACAACCTTAGGTCTAAAGTGAAAGTATAATAACAGGAAATTAAGACACTTAAGAAACAGAAGGAAGGCTTGTTGTCAGCATAAATACCAGACTAGATCCGTTTACATCTTCTGTTCTTCCCTCACAACATCGTCATCCTCATACAAAGGTTGATTCAACGCGAACCCCACTGCAACGAAAAAGCGCCTGACTCGCACGCGGCATCGAAAACCGGCATCATGCCTGCCGATACTTCCGTTCCTGGAGGAAGTTGGCATTCTGATACGAAGCTATTAGTGAGAAAGTTGGCCAATGGAGCCAGAATAGTAGCTTTAAAAAAGCCTGGAGATGAAGAGGCTCAGCGTCGAGCCCAAGTCGCTGTTCATTTGTATCATGACTTGTTCAGCCCCTGTCCAACTCCTCGACTTTCGGAGGTGCGCCCGGCCGAAATGGTTCGTCAACCAACAAGAAGAAGGGCAGCTTATAGTCTACCAAAAGAGATATACATGGAGATAATTCGCCATGTCGCGGAATGTCACGAGCGCGGCAATACGACAGTACAGTCTCTAGCCTGCACCTGCATACTATTCCAGGAAATTGCGGAGGAACATATGTACCGTCTGCCCTCCTCCAAGCGCTGCTTTGGACTGGGCCCGGAAGTATTTATATTTCATTTCTCAATCATGATCGACCCTCGTCGCGCCAAACGTGTTCAATCACTATCTGTCATGTGGGATTACAAGTACGATGACCACCAACAACTGGTTGATATAGTGCGAGCATGTCCGAACCTCCGCACCTTAACACTCAGATGGAAATCTGGGTTCGCGTCCAGAGCGCTGAATACCAAACGACTCAAGGAACACACAAAGGATATGAATGCGTTACTCGCATCATGTCCTGCAGTCACGACCTTCAAGTTCTTTGAGTCCTTATGGGCAAGAAGGCCATTAACGTTTCCAGGCTTGCAGCCTGCGCAGTTCTTCGAACAGCTTAACTGAGCTTGAGATGGACACCGCATTTGAATGCCCTGTCTTGTTGAGTTATGACTTCTCCAACCTAAGATCTTTGACCGTGAGGCAACGAGTCTATGACATGAACTACAAGATTCCGCCCCAGATTTATGGCAATTTTCCTCGACTACAAAACCTAGATCTGAGTACGATGACGATCAACTTTACTTCTTTGAAGAAAGCCTGCATTGCGTGGGGGCCAACACTTCGCCATCTACGCTTTTGCGTAGACAACGGCCAGACCGCGAATGCCGTCGGCGAACTTCTCTACTTTCTTCCAGCGCTAGAAGGGTTGTGGGTGCTTTCAAGATCATCGACCACACGAAAGGTGATCGAAGATATCACAAAAAACAGTTGCCTGAATTCATTGCGCCTTCGGACTATTTGTTTCAAAAGTTTCATTAGTGAGACGATGCGTTCGTTCTCTTTGGCGAAGTTGGAACCAATCGATCAGGCTCTCGAGGATATGATCAACATTCTGCATCCAACCTTGGAAACTCTCTACTTGGAATATCACCGTCCGTTGAAATCGCGATTTCTTGGGCATCTCAAAAAGGCCAAAAACTTGCAACGATTCAGGTTCAATCTACAAAAATACGTTGAAGAAGGAGATCTTATCGATCTGGTAGAGGGGTGTCCCAAGCTTGAAATAATACGACCTTGTAAGAGAGATAACAGAACGACCGACTATCTGTGTCTAATTAGCGGTGAAGTGATCCCAATGACTTATTGGGGACGTGGTTGGGGCGAATATGAGGCACATTCAGACGAGATATGGTGAAGAAATTGGGATATAACAAGATGTACGCTTCAAAATAAAATATGCCGCTAATCATGGAGTTATCCCGATTTCTCCTGATAGTTGATGTGCTATGATCTTCTTTTACTAATGAAACTTATCAATTCAGCCTTGGCAGCATATCTCTGATCTGGACTTGTTTGCTGATAACAGCCAACCCGTGTCGTGTCACCTTATATAAGAGTGATGGATCCTATCACAATGGATCCATGTTTGTTATACCCGAACACTCCCGGGAAAACTATACCTAATGAGGAAACTCCAATGTCCCCCTCACCGATGAAATGAATTGCTATTGCGACGTCGCAATTGCGTTATCCTCCGAGTCCTTTTTTTTTTCTTCGCCTTATTTTACTATGACTTAGCACTACATTTTTACTTGACTATCTACTGCCAACAATGGCAAGTGACGAAACAACACCACTTCTTCCCTCCAAAGGCGAAGGGAAGAAGAACAATTGGCTGCGAAAAGCGTTCCATGTTGAGAATCGGATTTTGCTTGCGGGATTTCTCATTACGTTGGCTTTTAGTTTTACACAAGTTCCGTGGGTAGTCTCAAGATAAGCCCGTAACGTTCTTGACTGACAATTTCCAGACTTTTTTATGTGTTTCATTTGATGTCATGTGATTCTTTTTACGATTCACATCCTCCTTATGATGGTTCGGGCGACCGGTGCAGTCGCGATGAGATCGCTTCGATGACCGCCACCCAGTTCAGTATTCTGGGAATGAGCACAACATTCTGTGGTAGGTCAACCACTTCTGCTAATCTCTTTGCATGCCCGGCGGAATGTTAATTATCATTACCAGGAACATTGAATCTTTTTCTCGCAGGCTGGACAGCTAAGAAGTACGGTCCGCGCGTGGCTCTTCTGATGCAAATATTTATCCCAGCTATCCGAGTGGTGACGCAAATTCTTGGTGTGTTGACAGGCAAACGAGAAGGAATGTTGATCATTCAAGCCACTCAGCTCATAACTATTTTTGGGGGGCCTGCTGGCTACATTCTCGTGATCAATATCATCGCGGGTGAAGTCGTCGAGCCTTTAAGAAGAACTGCAGTTTTTGGACGGCTTCAAGGTGCAATTATGTTGGGTCAAGGCATTGGTTATCTCAGTACGTCATTTGCCACCAGTTGACTCACCTTCTAGCTTTGAGACACAAACTAACTGATTCAGCTGGCGGTATGCTTGGCGATATCGACATAAAAGCACCTTTCGAAACATCTTTTTGTTGTTTCATCCTCTCAGGCATCTACGTTTGGAGTGCACTGCCTTATATATCTCCAGAGTCCATGTCCAGTGGTGGAAAGCCTGCGACGGGATTCTTGACCCCTCTAAAGATACTAACACCTCAAAAACTACGCCTTTCGGATGGGAGGACCAAAAAGCATCTTGGTGTCATCTTCCTCTGTGGCGGTATCTTTCTCGGAGTACTCGCGACGGACTATGCACCTCTTCTCATCCAGATGTATGCGACAGCAGCATTTAACTTCACCCAGGGGGATAATGGCTGGCTCATGTCCGAGTTTGCCATCATGAGAAGCTTCTTTTTGATCTTTCTTTTCCCTCGTATCATTTCATGGGGACGTGGTTGGTACGTCAAGTCTCGGGCTAACTCACCAAATGAAGTGGATGAGACGGCAACACAATATATCCCTACCACTGCTGGGGAGTTTGATGCGACTGTGGGTGAACAGGCGGACCATGAACCATACCAGGCTGTAGCCTCAAACAGAGATGACGAAGGATCCCGTTTCGATCTTGTATTCCTGCGATGGAGTTTAGTTGTAGATGGTCTTCTTACCACAGTATCAGGTTTTGCTACACAGCGGTGGCATATTTATCTTGGTAAGTTTCTTTCACCCACTAATCCAGAACCCTAACTGACCAGACAGCCGCTTTTCTTCTCCCATTCGGCTCTGGTAGTGCGCCTGCTGCTAAGGGCTGTATAACGCAAATGTGCCCAGACTCTCAACGGGCAGATGCTCTTAATGCCGTCACGCTGGTAGAGAACATAGCACGACTTGCGACGCAGGGACTCTTTGGCCTTATATTCGCTACCTTGGCCCAAGCAGGTAAGGCTTACGCCACCTTTTTCTGTAATGCGGTACGTAAACGTTATCAGTTTGTTTGTTCTAGGTGACTAACTTGGAAATAGGCTATTGCGATCGTTGCTATGGGAGTCCTGCTGTTCTCCAACTTTCCGCCTCCTGGTAGCACATTGATTGAAAAGAACGATGGGGAGAGGGAAGGGCAATCTGGTTTTCAAGAGAACGAGCCGTTGTTAAATGAAAGAGAGTGAATGCATAGTTTTCATTTCCGTATGAAGAAACATAGGTCGGCGTCTAAAACATTGGCTAAGTAATGAAAGGGTTTGATGGCATGAAAGAGGCATCGAGAGGTGAGTGGGTGAACTAGATTGAATAGAACCTTTTATTTTTGTTTCCATCCTGTCTATAGCGTCCACGTAGTCTTCCAGGGTGAAACAGGTTGCGGGAGAATGGGTACAAGCCATTGAGGATGCTTTTATTCGAAAAGGTGCCGCTTTTTCCAATGCCTTCGAGTCGGAGTATGGTCGGCGTAGACGCTGGGCTTCTCAGTTTTATACCCACGTTCAGAAGTACCCCAACCTCGTCTTCGTGGAGCACTGGTCGGTGGGCATTCGTATACCCAGTCTGGCTCATTATACAAGGATGGATTCGTGAGTATAGTGATATGACAGCGAGTGACTGAAGGGGGCTCAACGTATGGTGCTCGGTAATTGAGGTCCCAATCCATCCATCTTCGGGGAAGGTCGAGGGATGCATTGACGCTGACACAAGATGCCAGGAGCGTGAGAGGTGTCGTGAGATTCATCACAGCGACTAGATGTCAAATTATAGAGGGGTGTCAACGGAGTTCGAGATGTCCCTCAGTGATCTGTTTGCCTTGTTGACCGGAATGGGGTGGTGAAATACACAACAGCGGGAGGGATGTGATTAGTTCATATGGGCGATGGGAGACTTGTGTACTCTTAGGATTCTTGACCGTCATGTTTTATAATTTGAAAATTGTTTCAAAAGAGGTCTCAATATGGGTAAGTTCGTGCATGGTCAGGCACCCGTAACAAAGTATATGTGTAGAGTTTGTCGAGCCATGATAGCATTGGCAACATGCTCAAAGTCAACCATCAATGTAACTAACCCACGCAGGATATATGGAAACAAGCTTGGGTCGTTGGAATCCTTGGGGGCGGCTATCATGACAAGGAGCATTTTCTATCTTGTGAAAACTTTGTACTAGGGTAGGGCAAGGAGAAACAAAAAGGTCTTGTGTGAAACAAGAGTCTCTGAGTCAAAGCCATGATGCTTCGGATGTAAGGAACCACAGTTCTTGTTGACCATCAGGTTAAAGAAATGTCTCATGATGCCTAAAATGTGAAGGTTATTCATGTTAACGTTTATCGAAATCAACATTGGTTGTTATTATTCTCAAAGTACGATAGTGCTTGGGTGGGCTAGAGAATTGCTGCTAGCCCTAGGCTAGGGTATCTACACTGTCTGGAAAAGCAATCTCTAACATGGACCTTGTTACAATAGGCCAGGTTTTTCAATGGGTCAAAACCACAATCCGACAGTTGTGGCAGTTGGAAGAGACCTACTGAGATGGTTTGGGCATGGTGGGTGGTGTTCCTAACTGGCAGGGCGGTAGTCATGAGTCATATGGAGCCCAAAACTTCTTTTCTTATTAAACCATCAAGGAACGTGCAGTATTCTCTCTTTAACTTGCTAGGAAGTGAGTTTCCCACCTTTATTCTATATCCCCCTGGGGATAGATCAAGGTTATATATTGGAAGAAAATACAACTACAAATACACTTTAAGCCATCATGACTGATACCTCTGACACAATAACTCTCTTAGAATAAGTACAGTGCAGTGCTTGCAAAATGACTTTCCTAATGAACCTTCTGCTTTTCTGGGTATATAAATATCCTCTACCAGGATGGTTATCCTTAAGACTTTATTGCCATTTATTTTCTTCTTATACCCTGTTCTTTGTTACTCCTTTCTTTGCCTTGAGAAATTTCATACTGACCTGTCGATATCGAACGGTCCCAATCTACAGTTTGTATACCACCTGCTGTCCCGGATAAATCAGTCAGCTTCGCAAAAGGCGCCGAGTATGTCTTGGTATAGCCTTCCTTGGGATATTCGGTACGAGATTCTTATCCTTCTCGCCGACATGACCGGCAATGGCAGCACTTCACGCGTAGGCTACACAGATGTCGCAAAGGAATGGGTGCCTTTCTTCGAGCGCCGTACTTTCTCAAGTCTTCGCATCAGTTCACAAGATATCGGTATATTCAAAGAGGCGTTCCTGATCAAAAGACGAAGGCCATATCTTCAGCGACTCACCTTTATCCCAAGTATCCCTTAAGGTTACTTGGACCTACGGATGAAGTTCGGTAAAGAGAAGAAGAAACACGCCCTGACGGAAATGCTCTGTATTTGCAGATGGGGAATCAGTGTTGACCGTTCTCAGGAAGAGACTTCTGCTTTCACAGAAGGTCTAACGGGTTTATTCGGTGAGCTGACGACATGGAAACACAGTCAGTCTTGTCCCAGTGGCATCAGCTTGAAGATCATGTTTACAGGTAAAAGGTTCTGGCTAAAGGCGGCTTCCAAGCTGAGGCAACGGCCAGGGCGGAAGTGTATCTGGTACCCTTGCGATGACCCATACCCGGCGCTTCAAAAATTGACCGATATTGGCTTTCAAAAACTTCTGAACGAGGCCAATTTGAATGTTCATCATTTCCTCACTCTCAACCCTTGTGCATGGAAAAAGCGTGGGAAGATGGTGGCTGTTGTTTCTAGCTTGTTCATTTAGGGGAGACCACACGTCGCTTAGATGCTAGAACGGTCAGCCTTATCATGAACTGCCTACCTTGGCTAAGGGCTGTAACCTGGAATGTCATGCCATTCACGCGGCAGAGGCATGAGGACGAATTTTACGAGAATCTTTCGACAACTATACGCGAATGGCCTACATCCGTTGAAACCAACAAAATACGTCAAATGGACACCTCAAGCCCCATAGGATTCAAGCGATCCCACCCGCTACTTTCATCAAGCCTAGCTGTTCGATCTCAGCAACTTACTATCCTGAACAAGCTGCTCGGATCAAACCGTGCATATCGCGATAATTGACTTTCAATAGTTGTGGGAGCTGCCCACGACCCGTAATTCTTGCAGGCCGGGATGGGGAACGCCAAATTTCCAAATGACAGGTAAGTTCTGTAGCCACTCTTGCCTTTCAGAGATGTCGAGATTAATATCCTCGGTTTCTCAGCCCAGTATGGAAGTGGTTGCTCTCTTTGGACGGTACCCCGGGTCTTTGCCTAAAAAGCGTTCAGTGGTGAAAAGGAAATAGTGAATGGTCAAGAAAAGACCATTGATTGTCTCAAGGGAGCAAAGATCGATGCTCACTCGACTGTCGGAAATGCAAAGCGTACAAAATGGGATTGCCGATTCTTTCAAGGCCCGTGATGAGGAGCATGCCAAACGTACCGGGTGGCGAGACCAGTATCTACGGCATATGACCGACGTAAGGCAACTCCGTAATGAGGTGCCATCATCGGCTGAAAAGTGCAAGGACGACAGCCATAAACAACGACAGGATGCCAAGCGCCATCGATCAACGACCCTGAATTAGCACATGTAGATTTGAGTAAGACGCTCGCGTTCGAGGAATTGAGACTCGTACACATATTTCGAGAGAAACGTCATCATGCGCGGAGGAAGAGGCATAATAGAAAGTTCAATAATATGTTTATTAATTAGGTATTGTCTGACTGTCCAGATTCGCCTTATGTTATTCCATATGTTACGCATAGAGTTTGTCGAGCCATACTAATACTAGCAAAACGTTCAAAGTCTCAAGCAATAATGTGACTGGCCTACGTGGGATAGATGGAAACAACATCTAGAATCCACTACATTCAGGATGGAACATGATCTAAAATATTTATTTAGTTTCTAGGTTTGTAGTTGTGGAATAAGGTTATGGTAATAGCAGAGCTATCCATTGTTTTCACTCCCGTCCTTGAGATGACGAACGACCTTTATTTACAGACTTATCTTGATTCAGGCATAATTATGTGCGTACAGGTCAAGATAGATATCTGTACGCGCATTGAGTCATCACGTGTCCCATCTAATTATCTCATTCATCACCAGAGGCCGACTTAACACCAGGTTCGACATCCATAACATCCCTAGTGTGTGCATGTGTAGAAGCAGTCACGAGTCCGGGTTGTTGTTCCTTCAACTCTTTGAACTTCTTTTCGGCATCCCAAACCCATGGCGTATCCGCGGCAAACAGCAGATCCATCTCCTCGAGCGTGCGCTGGTTACTCTCGGGGTACAAGGCCCAGACCATGGGGATGGCCAGCAGGTTGGCTGCACCAAAGATGTGAAGCGTATTCTCGCCGATCTTGGAGAACATAACTGGGCAAAGAAGAGTGAGCCAGCCGTTGCCGATAGACCATCCAAAAACTCCAAACGCGTTTCCTTTCGCTCGAACTTGGAGTGGGAAGATCTCAGCGGGATATAGCCAGGGTACTGTCAACCATGTAGCGCCAAAGACGAATGTGAAGATGAAGACGAAGGAAGCCGCAGCGGCACCGTACGAGCTCGCCTTGTCAAGGTCACCGGCATTCCTAGCGTCCTGACCCAGTCTAGAAAAGGCAGCAGCTAGGAACATGGCAATTCCCTGAAGGACTGCACCGTAATATAACGTCCATCTCCTACCGATACGATCCAATGTGTAAACACAGATCAGCGTAGCGAACATGTAGAAGATGTTGTTGAGACCCGAGATCCATTGACTCTTTCGTGTATCGAAGCCCGCGATACGGAAGATTGTCGGTGCGTAAACCGTGACTCCGGCAATGCCTACCCATTCTTGCATGATTTGTAGCTGCTAACTGTTAGATCATTATCCAGTGCTGTATTGTATAAATAATGGCTTACCCAGATAACAAGCTGGACGCGTCGACCAGTATGAAGTGTACCCGATCCGATTCCAAAGAACATATGAAAATATGAATTCTTGGAAGACTCCTTGTGCTCAAGCTGAACAATGTTCTTGATATCGGTGTACTCAGCGTGAGCGCGGGCACGATCGACCTCACTCGAGCCACGAAGGCGTTGAAGGATATACTGTGCTTCATCGTCACGCCCAGCCTTGACAAGCCATCGGGGCGATTCAGGAAAGAACCATACAGAGCCTAAAAGCACTAGAAGTGGAACGATCTGGAAGGCAATCGGGAATCGCCATCCGAACTGCGAGCCGTTGTTGTCGATGTAGGATAGACCAAACTCGAGCCAATACGCCACAACAACTCCAAAGATGTTGAGAGTAAATTCTATCGCGATAAACTGACCGCGCGAGGTATGTTCTGCAGTCTCAGTAGCCCAGACAGGCACTATGGCGTTGAGAATACCCGTGCCGATGCCGTTGACCGCTCGCGAGCAGATCATCCAGTCATGGTTCTGAGCTGAGGTTTGGAGGGCAGCACCAACTATGGCCCAGACAGACCCAATAGCGATTGTCTTGATTCTTCCAAGCTTATCTCCAATCCAGCCTCCGAAGAGACAGCCAAATAGAGTACCAAGATAGTAAACGGAGACGATTCCTCCTTGGAGCAGGCTGTCTGTGACAACAGGTTCGCCAGTTTCTTCATCGACATAACCAAAACCCATTAGATCGATGTAATCTTTTGAGTTATTGATTCCACCCATGATACCCTGATCATATCTTTGGACTTGAATTAGTTCCTATTCTCATCGTGCAATGGTTCTTGTCGTATCCTACCCAAAGAAGAAAATGGACAGAGCAGCAATGCAGTTGATAGCAAAGAGAAGCTTACACTTCTCAAAGTGGTTCGCCACATTGAAACCAGGTAGACGCTCCATTTTCAGTCATTAATAGTCTGGTATTGAACGAAACTGATATCGCGTGGGTGCGTCGCAGATTTATACTTGCTGCAGTCAGAAGTCGGGTGGACGGACGATCAGACAAACTCTCTCTCCACTCTCGGGTAACATTGTGAGCATTAACAAAATTTATCAATTATTAGCGTAGTTACATCTCTACGGGGCGGAAACAGGGCCGGCATTCGACTTGGTTTCCTTGCTTTGTCTGTAGTGACTGATCTGCACTCCAAATGTTTGATGTCGATGCAGCCCCAGGTTGGAGATTTGGAGGTGGTGGGGCATATTTAGACTCTCTCCATGCTTCTTGTATGCGCACCAATGAATGCTTTTTATTGCCGGGTTATAATGGATCCAAGCGGAGGTTCCTTTGAGTTTGTCTGCATCTGAACCTTTTATTCTCGCGACGATGTTCTTAGGCAGCAGTTTAAACAAAGCGGAACCCATGCCGCGCTACAACTTTGGGGTTAATATCGAGTCATTTACTGATCCATCGTCTGATCATGTGTCTGCAAATCGCTGTTTTTGTCAATGGAAAGGCTGGAGAGTCATCCCCATGGGCACTTGCTGGGGTCGCGTGGGAAGGGAGATTTTTGCCGGCCGCTATGACATCGCTGAATATGGAAGAAGCGACATGGGTTCTTCAAGGCTTGGCGAGAACTCAACTGAGTATGTCAAGACGATTACAGACTCTGTCGCCATAGGATCACCTTGCATGCCCGGTGGTAATTATGGCACTGCATCTTTGCATTCGGTACTTCAGCAGTGAGATCTGGTGATGGTAATCAGAATCCCAACCACCACATAATTGCAGAGTCTAAGTTCCCGCCTAAAATGCCCGACGCCATTTCCGGAAACGGCCGAATGAATGGTGACATTTTCCCTCGGAGCCGATTTGCGGAGCAATCATTACGCCTATCGATAAGGCTACCTTCGGCTTTCGGGAATATTTTACTTGGCCGACAGCTCGTCATTCACAATAACCGGGCGCGTTTTCCCAGATTCCGATATTAAATGAAGTTCTGTGATCCAATTCTATGAGATTCAACGATATTCACTCTCAGCAACTAATCTTCCAAGTAAAAGATGATTAACTAAAAATCGGATTGAAGCTGGTGGGTGGTCAAAAACTGAGGAACACTCCTGTTCAACGTGTCGGAAATGTACACTTTCGAATTTTGTAACCAAAGAACAGAACAATAACCTCGAAATTAGTCTGGAATAATAAATAATCCCATCAGATTATCTTTTATGGTTTTTCAAAATCAAGATCATCAATGCACGCGGGTAAAAAGGTCGTAGATTTCTCTGATCTGTGCCTTGTCTAGGGTATGCAAAGCCGTGATGGCCACGATTCATAAACCGTGCTGCCATGATCCTACAGAGGACTCACGAGATGCAGGTATTCGAAAAATTCTTGGGGCAAAATTCCTATCTTATTAATTGTTCTACCTAATTTTCCAACTGTGACGCCATTTTCGTTACTGAACATCAAACCGACAGGACCTTTTGTTTTTAAGAGTCGGAAATCGCACTGAGGTATCAACAACAGGAGACGTGCAGCACCTGCAGAGGGCACAGTCACTACCCTGGAAAAGAAAAAGAACCATATTGCAAAGATATCACCAACTCCATTTACTAATACCGCAATATTTTCGTATACATATAGGGTATAAATCCGCTCAACAACGCTTAAGAACATCAATGATCCACTCCAACCCTTCCTTGCTCTCCTTCAACCCATACTTATACGCCAAGGGAAAACAATGCATCTGCTCACCCCAGGACAACCACTCACCATCCACACCCTCCTTTCTGCACTTCTCTCTGAATTGGACAGCCTCGGGGCCCAGAACATCATGTGAAGCGGTAATGCCGTGGATCTTGACATTGTTCTTGACACATACGCTCAGGTCTGCGTGAATGGGCGATACCCGCGGGTCTTTGACGCTCCAGTCCAGAATCTCGTTGGGGCGGCGCTTTGGTATTGAGTTATGAGAGTTGTATTGCTGATCGATATTGGAGGCACCAGGCGCCCACTTGCTGGCTGTGTCGTTGATGGCGGCCTCTGACAAAATAGGGTCGAACTTATCGACATCCTTGATGTCGGTATCTTCATGGCTGAGGTCTGTTGTGGGGGTAATTGCCAGGATAGCTGAAGGAGGCCGGATGACTTGCATGTCTTGGTCTCTCAGCGTCCACAGGACGATTGAGAGCGCAATATTTCCACCAGAACTGTCCCCAGCAACAATGACTCGCTCGCCAAGCTCTGAAGACTCTCGCAGCAAAGCATTGTATGTTTTGACAATTGCCGGGAATGAATCTTGCACTGGGTCTTTTGGCGCGAGAGGGTAACTGATTATCGTGAGCCTCGTATCTTGCAGTCGATGAACTATCTCTGCACAGAAAGTCCAGTGCTGACCAGTGGCCGGCGCCTGCCATCCTCCTCCTTGGTAGTACAATATCCTTCTTGTGTATCCTTTTCGTGACTCGCCAGATGTTGATTTCGGCTCCAAGTCATAGGTCCAGATTCCTTCCACCAGGCGCTCCTCAACATCGCACCGTCTGCGCGCGCCACGGGAAGGTTTGCATCGTGTTGGATCAGCAGAAGAAACCTGTCCTGTTTTAACGAGCCTTGGTTTGATGGGCTTTATCAAGGTGTGAAGCACCTTGGTAGGCCATGATCTCCCTGTCCGCTCATCGACGTGGAAATCCTGGTCATCATCGGAACTGAACTCAGAATCCTGGTCCTGGTAGCCCAAGTCATAAGAGGGAGTGTCCTGAGCCGTTTGAGTTGCTGTCGCAGCTGCCATAGTCTCGGGAATAACACAAAATGCTGCAAGGTTTGATCGGATGGACCCTTAGATCTGCTGAGGCTCTGGGAAGCATTGTGTAGTAACAACACAATTATTTCGAAATAAAGGCGTCATCTTTTTTTCATTAAAGGACCCTGAAGATGCTCAATACCCTTAAAATGTAAGATCTGCACGACGTCATGCCTAGTCTGACATCATGACTCCGCATTGTGTGTAACCTCAAAACAAGCCAAGAAGTGGTCATACTAGGCTTGATTGAGACAAATATTGGATGTTTGCAGAAAGAAATTGGATTGCCAGGTATTGCTTACGCGTTCTGCCATGAGGAATGGAGAAATATCGCATTGATAAGCATATTTATTGCAGTATTAGGGTTTGTACGATCGTTGGACGGATCTGACACTTTGGCCATCTGCTAATGCATAAAGGGTTGAAGGGTCGAGAGCTTGAAGCTTGGCCCAGGAAAATCAGGCTTAGCATCGTGAAAATCAGGGTCAAGCTTTTGATAGACCCCGCTTGTCTGCCCACAATCAAGTTAACAAGTTCCAGTCAGTGTTTGTTTTGCACCAAGACACACTTGACATTTGCCTTGACAAATCATTCATTGCTCAAAACAATGGAGTCCAATAATGCGATTCAATACTTGACTAATTCTCACAACCCAATATCGTTACTACTTTACTCAGCGTCTTGTTTATACCTACGCCCTTGTCAAACTAATGCTCATTGTTTTCGCTTCAACTGTCCACCAAAATGTCCAAACGCCACGCTTGTTCAAATAACACAATTTTCCACCATTACCTCTCATCACTCACTGTGACCGCGCAGATGCCGAAAGTGAAGATCGTCTCCGATGAGTCTCCGTTCTCATTCTCGCTTCAGCTTGAGCCACGGCAGCCTCCCAATCCGTAAAGTACAGATAAATAGCCTCAAGACCTGAGACACTGTTGCATTTGGTTAGCGGACGACGGCAGAATTGAGATAAGGCAGAACTTACACAGCAAGACCAGCTGTTAAGCCAACCCAAAGACCAGCCAACTTCCATCCCAGACCGAAGCTAGTGCCGAGCGCAATAGGTAGGGCGACGACGTAGTATGAGAACAGGTTGGCGTAGCCTCCAACGGCCTGTCTACCAATACCTCTAAGAAGTCCATGCGAGACGGCTGCCAAAGCGTCAAAGATTTGCATGACAGCGCACACCAGGATAACGTTGGACGCGATGTCAACAACCTGCTCATCATCAGTGAAGACGCCTGGTAGTTGTCTTCGAAGAGTGGTGAAAATGGTCAAGTTGAACAGACCGACGAAGAGCGCGGCGAAGATAGCCTAAAGGGTCAGTATGGGACAATAAAAGTCGGATAGAAAGTACGCACCACTTTCGCAGTAACTCGCGCAGCCTTGCTCAAGTTTGCGCCGATGAGATTGGCCACTCGAGTCGATGTCGCGATAGCCAATGGGAAAGGAATGTTGAACGACGTCGAGGTAAGAGTAACGAGAACACCCTGTGCGGCAAGCTGTGCGGTTCCAAATCTGCCAGCAGCGATGGTGAGGATCTCCAAGACAGAGAATTGAGCCTCGATCATGATCATTCCTGGTAGAGCCAATTTGATCATCGGGCCTAATATGGTCAGCGACAATGCTTTCACGCAAGATCACGAAGAACTCACCCCAGTTACTGAACGCCTTGCGGCTGAAGCCCTTCCAGCACTCATATCCCTCAAACAGACGCACGTACAGGATGAGAAGAAGAGGTAGCAGGTTGTGCGTAACTGCCATAGCGATAGCCGCGCCGTTGAATCCCCAGCCGAGTTTGAACACGAACAACCAGTTCTGCAGGAAGCTCAGAGGTGCGCCGACGAGCAGTGTATACGTAGTAGCATGGAACAGACCCTGCGACTGGACGAAACGTTTGGCGCTCTCAAATGCCGAGACGCCGGGCATGCCAGCGATCAGAATGCGCATATACATGGCGGCTAGTGCTGTAGTACGTCCTGGCCCGACAGCTGCGGCGAGGATGGGCTCAGAGAACCACCACAGAACAGCGATGGGGAGCATGAGAAGCCAAAGAAGCCAAGTCATGCGCTGAGCTTGGAGGCCGACCAGATGCTTGTGGCCGGAGCCGTAGGCTTGGGCGCAGAGGGTATCGAGGCATGTCGCCAAGCCTTGGACGGGGACGTAGTATGTAATGCTCGCTGTCATGGTAGCCACTGAGTAGCGTCAGTAAAAGGTAATCAGTGGTGTAGGCGATACTCACGATTGACGGCAGCTAGCTCCTCCATTCCCAGCCGACCGACAGTCAATACGCTCGCAACGGTGACAGAGTAATGCAGCAAGAAAGTGACGATCAGAGGGGCAGCATATTGGATCAAGGTCTTGGTCTCGCGCTGCCACGTCGTATCGAGCTTCTGCGAAGCAAGGGCTTCCTCCCATCGTTTGTGAACCTCATCGGGTCCTGGTGTTGGTGGTATTCCATCGAAGCGCACAATCCTCTCGCGCAGGAGCGGTGTCGTCTCGCCCGAGTCTTCAGACGCGAACAGTGGTTTATCGTGGTCGTGCACCCGCGTACTGAACAGGCGACGGTACACGCGTCCCCAGAATGTCGCGCGCCATCCTGTTCGTGGGTGCTTCGAAGGGAGTATGTCGTTATCGCGGAGGAGGGAAACCTCTGCACGGTAGGATTGTTCGAAGTCATGCGGATTGGGAGCGGGAATGTCGATGCCAGTGGGCGGAACTGTCGAGAATCCTGAGCCGTATGCTATTCCGGTAGGGTGGAAGGCGAGCTGTAGGTCTGACTCGTCAACGTATCGGGGGTCCTCTACAGCTTCCTCATCGTGGTGTTCGTCGTCAGAGGAGCACTCGTCGATGTCTCTGTTCAGTATCTCCTCCACATTTGGAGCTGGGTCAATGAATGGCGGTGGGAATGCTAAATCGTCGGGGATAAAGTCTGCAAAGATAGAGTGACGTCGACCTCTTCGATCGCCGTCAGGATTGAATGGTGAAGTCGTAGGAAGAGACATTGCAGCAACCTATCTTGCAGAAGAAGTGCAGTGCAGTGCAGTGCAGTGCAGCCAAGCTGATAAAACAACAAAGCTCCGGTCTGCTCGCATATGTATATCATCGCCAAATACCACAATGACGTCCCCTCCTCATACCATCTCACCGAACAGATAAACCACCCAAAAAAGTCGGTCAGAAGCCGTGATGTCAATTGATAAGAGATGAGCCTGTCAATGGACCAACGTGGGCGCCACAAACAATTAGTGTACACCCTCTCTCAAGACCCCGCGCAGGGATTTATGACCGGATTATGACATACATGAGCTAGCGTATCAAGGTTTGGACGGCTTGAAGCTTTGCCGCCCGGGAGATATGCCCCGAGATAAGATCACGACATTTCTCTTTTGGGGTAACACTGCATAAACGGTTGAGCAAGCAATGTCATTTCTTACAGATTGTGAATCTAGATGCTTGATTTATCGCCACCTTACTGGTTTACGGTGTTGAAACCTCGTGTAAGCAATAGGATGCATGGACGATTATCGAAAGGAACTTTTTGTCTGCATCTGATTCGTTTTTCGAGAATCATACAGAGCACATGGTATTCTGCGGCAGCTAAAATGTGAATAGCCTCAATCCGCCGCCTACTCGCATGGGCGATTACACAGCATTGCGGCGTCAAAAAATAGTAAATTACGCACTTGTTGTCTTGAACTGCACGAATAGCATGGGCTTGATCAAGTGAATCAACATATTAATAAATGCATTATATAGCACGTTGTTAAATCCTGCAATATTGAATGCCATCCACCGCCATTATCCTGATAGGTAATACTAGGCAGCATTGCCATGTATCTCTAGGATCTCCGTAACTCTCTCAAATAACATCACCGTCAATTTTGCTCAATACTACCAGGTCCAAACAGTAGCTCGCATATAGGAAAGTCGTGTGGTTTGTGCAAATGAGGCAGCCGCTTTTGTCCTCATTGTTCCTAGGTTAGTACAAATGCATCCCATGAATGAGTCATCAAAGCAACACAGCTATCTCATGTCCTTCACAAACCAGAGGACTGCTATCTTCACTGTGGGCTTTGTGAAGCGATATCCTGATACAGCAGCTCAAGAAAACGAACTAAGTGCTTGGAACGTCATTTACAAGAACTGATTTATGCTGCCGTGCAAGTGTAACGAATGATCGTTGATGATGTATTGGTTGACTATGCACCAACTGAGGCGCTTCCTACTTCGTTGTCCTAGGCACCATACCTGCATCTCGTGAGAGACGAGCTGAGTTCGAGTGAAAAGTTCCATCACAAGCGTCTCTGAAACGACAAAGTTCTATATGTCGTCCCGGAAGCAATCTCACTGATGATCAATACTTTCATAGGTGCTGCGGTTGCCTGGACTCATATCTAATCCATGTTTCTACTCGAGGACACAACGAGTCATGCAGATATTTGTTCCACCAGCATGCAATGAGCCATGGATGCCTACTTCTGAGCTTTAGGCATTACAGCTCCCTTTGGTGGTTTATTCTTCTTCTTGAACTCATCACACATCTGCTCCATCGTCACCCATTCGACGCCTTCATGTTTGTTGATGTACTCGATAAGTCTGCTATTATCAGTATACATGGTCCATGCCTCGGCCAGGTTCACACACCTCTCATGCATAAGAAGCACATGCGGGCGACCCGATACATCAGGGTGGCATGTTATGGGAAAGACACAGATCTCGTCTGGGTCATCAGCATACTCTCGGTAAAAGTAGTCGAAATGATCTCTCCACAGCTCCTCGACATCACGAGGGTTTACCCAACCATGACTATTTGGGCTTTTCTTAACAAACATCATTGGCGGGAGGCTAGCAGTCAGTCAATATCTCATACCACAACCTCATGCTGTGAGGTTAGGATTGAACGTACTGCAGGACGTATCAGCTGCAACTCATCCACCCGGCAACAGAACTTACCTCATCTAGATACCAGTTTGCTGGGATTTCGACAAGCCCTGTATCCTGACCCTTAATCAGTGGCTTCATCCACGTCTCGGCTTTTCGAGTATAGTCGATCTTGGTCCAGCTATCATTTGTTCGCAGCCAGTACATATGGCAATCATCGTGAGACATGGAGTGGTCGTATTCGATACCATAGCTCAGCATCAGATCAACTCCCTCCTTGCTCGTCTCCCACCAAGGAGCCACTGATCCACGAGGGGGCTTGCCGCAGAACTCGGTCAGCATCTTGTGAGTCTTATCTAGCACATCACGTTGCTGCTCCAGAGTCATGTCTGACGGGTTCTCATGAGAATAGCCTGCCAAAGCCTATTAGCTAATCATAACCACAAAGACGGGCCTGACATCGACTGACCGTGAAGGCCAATCTCATGCCCTGCATCGCGAACCATTGCGCATTCTTCAGGAAATGTCTCCAGACTGTGACCAGGAATGAACCATGTCGCCTTGATGTTGTACTTGTCGAACAACTTGAGCATCCGACGAACACCATGAGTCCCGGCGAATAGACCACGAGAGATGTCACTGGGTGAATCTTGCCCTCCATATGAACCAAGCCATCCAGCAACTGCATCAACATCAACACCGTATGAGCAGAGGATTCGTTTCGGCATGATGCGGGGCTGTCTGAGAACGAATCCGGTGTCTCTAGAGGGGAACAGCTTATGAGCAATTGAGTATTTCAAATGTTTACGGCAAGCTAGGTTTAGTCTGCGATATGAGGTTCATTTGAAGCGTCTTGATAAAGTTTCCGACTTGAGAGATAACTACCGATGACCGGTTCCGAAAATAACGGCCCCGAAGATCATTAAATTGAGGGGTAACTTGCAGTAAATACATGATAACGCTGGATTCGTCCTCGTCCTATCACAGTTCATAGTATTTACAGGGTTTAACCTCCATGAACGGAACTGGCTGTGCGGAGGCTCAGGTTTCGATTCCCTATTGATTTAACTTGGTGAGCCCATCTATTCCAAATAACTTGCCTTATTCATGAATCGCAAAGTTTGCTCTGGGGCAACCCAACTAGCAATTAAGTTAGTGCGCCGGCTAAGAAATCGTCGGTCGAACCATATACCCGCCGGATATACAGTGGACCGGCCTCGGGGTTAAAGAAAACACAGGTCTACTCGCCTAAGGGATAAAATAATTTAGTCACTTTAGGGCATTTTATACCCACTCTTAGGCTATTTATTTTCAGTACCCTAAGCTTAGGATCTATATTTTCTCTCACCCCCTAGACCGGGAATTGTATATGCCTGGTGTCCGAAAGTAGATACCTTATATCCGCCTTGATCAGTTTCATTATTGTCATAGATGCCCCATCAACTCCACAGGTAACCTATGTCATGGCTCAGACGCTCAACCAATCATCAGCGCCAATACGCAAAGACTGGGTCTCAATGCCATGAATGAAACGGCATAACGGAGCAATTATGAATGATTTCAAAGCAGATCCATTCTTCAAGCTATTTCTAGAAGCCGGCAGTCTATCGTCCCGAGCTATAACTTCAGACGTGATCCATCCAACTACTGATTGTGATTCTTCCTTTATCAACTATAACTCACCATAACTCACTATCATCACCAACCGTTACAAGAATCCCGAAGCAACTCAAAATGTCTTCCCTCAAGCCTCTTACACTACACGCCCACCATACTGGCCCCAACCCCTTCAAGGTGGCCATCCTTCTCGAAGCCCTCAACATCCCTTACAATGTCAAACTTTGGCAATTTGGTGAAGGTTCCAACGGCTTGAAGGGTCCCAAGTTCCTCGCCATCAACCCTAACGGCCGTGTGCCTGCTTTGGAAGACCCCAACACAAACGTCACCAGCTGGGAAAGCTTGGCATGTGTTAACTACGTTCTGCGTGTCTATGACAGCGAAAACAAGTTCGGACACCGGGAAGAGGCAGGCGAACAAGGCAGAGTCGACGTTGACAAGTGGGTGAGCTTCTTGATCACCACCATGGGTCCCATGATGGGACAGTGCAACTGGTTCCGCCACTACCACGACGTCAAGAATGAAAACGCATACGAGAGATACCTGGCTCAGGCCAACCGATGCTTTGGAGTTTTGGAGGAGCAGTTGAAGTCTCACAACGGAGATTGGATTCTTGCTGGTGATAAACCTAATGTTGTGGACTTTCACTTTGAGCCTTGGGTGCGACAGTACGAGTTTGCTGGCTTGAGTATGAAGGATTATCCCAAGGTCAAGGCTTGGCTGGATCGTGTCCAGTCGCTGCCTGTGGTTATCCGTGCGTACGAAAAGGTCAAAGCTGGAGAGGAGGTTGCATGAGAAAAGCACCTGCAGTCATGATGGGCCAAGTTGTCTCTGATATCGCGTTTCTTTTGTGTGTAGCCTTGATCTCTACCTCTAGGGAGATATGACGAGGTTCGACGCAAAAGTTGCTGCAAAATAAGGCGCGAATAGGAATAATACCACAACTTTTCCGATGATTTCCTTGATATTCAAATATTGAGATTTCCAAGTGAAGAACCTATTTCAAGAACATGTATCAATAATTATTATTCTTAAGTACTGCTAAGATGTGCTATTTCTCAACCTTTCACTGGGCCATCATCATGAAGCGAAGCTCGGACCACCAACGCGTTGATCTCTCATTCACACCAAATCGAGAACCTTGTTGGCCCTTTTCCAAACGTCGCACCAGCTCTAGGCAGCCGTTGCTGTTTTGCGCGTGCTTTCCTTCTCAACGCTACACAATAGGTACTCCACTTACTACCCGTGACGATAGATTCGCGTCTACCATTCTTTCAAAGCTTCCTTCCCTTACGCGCTGTGAGTGACAGAACAGCAGCACTTGATTCTGAAAGGGCTCCTTAGGGGGTTTTTTGTTTTCCATCATGTCGCAACAACCAGCGCCGATCAGAGACTCCTCCTGCGGTGCTACCGTCGATATTAAGCCCGACAACACCAGTACCGAATCCGCCTCTTGTGTCCAGGAAGGGGGACAGAGTAAGAAGCGCAAGAGGGAGAACTATGTAAAAACAGTCTCCCGACCTTGTGCACTCCTGTTTGTTTCTCTTATCCTCACATACATGTGCTCAACTGACAGCTTCAGTTGCGGGAACAGGAATCTCGTCGTGGCCTGCCATTCTTGGTTCGGCGTGGACAGAAAGATCAGCGCCTTGATGGCTATGATCGCTAGCAAGGACGTGGAACCATTTTTTGGGTTTAAACTTGAGATCCCTCGTGACCCGAATCAAGAGGTCAGCGAAGACAACGGATTCGGAGTTTGCCATCATTGTGAGTAGCCTTAGAAATAATCAAAGAGAAGTGTGCCGCTAATATTCTATACAGTCAGCCGTCAATCGAGTTCCGCGCCGCCAACCGACTATATAATCACTATCAAGTTTCCTCGCGGAAAGATCACATGTGCCTATGACGCTGTGCCCATGCAAATCAGGATCAGATTTCCCGAAGTCTCAGACTGGAGTCGCATCACCTACCTTTCAGTCATGCTCAATAGTGGCGCCCATCCAACCATCTACGGATTCGGCAAGCCTTTCGCCAACCCGGTTGATCCTGAGGTTGAAGGATGGATCAACGCGAATAAACCCATAATCGAAGGTGTAACAATGATGGACGTGCTACAACAACGAGTATTCCGGTTTGTCGTCAATGTACCGTGCGAGAAAGCCGCGAGGACCTTCAGCGATCAGCTTCTGCCACCGGTCTTCGAGTATGGCTACCGTGCTGAGCAGCCCGTTGAAAAGGAGGCCATGATCTCACTCGCAGATGGCAACCCCGGGGATGAGTTTCAGCCGTCATATGGGCAAGTCTTTTTTTTGGGCCACATATGTAGATGTACTGACAGCAAGTTTAGTTTTCGCAATGATGAGGACCACTTGACTGTAGTCAATCAAGCTAATGTTCAGGATCTTCTGTGGGTCGATCGAGAGGCTGATCAGGTTTGCAGCTCACTTTCTACACCTTGATTGATATTATGCTGACGTGATGATAGATTGCCAATGAAAAGCATGCGGCTTACTTTGCTACTCCGGAGACTGGCACTACGGGCGACACCTCTACGCTCTACCTTATTGTACCTGTGACAAAGCGCTGGAGGAAAGTGCATGAAGAGGCCTGGCGACGTCTAGGAAAAGATATGTTTCTCCATGTCATTATCTATGACACGGGATGTGGGCCTGCCATATGGTAGGCGCTGACTAGTTACGTGGTTTTATAGACACACCTCTGACAAACTACAGGCCTTGCAAACTGCTTTCCTTCACCAGTAGCATTCCTGCTCTCGGTCCGCACCCAACTGAAGACCACGAGATTGTCCTCCATGGCTCTTGCCATGGTAATTTTGAAGTCATTATCCGGGACTTCGGCACTCGCTCGGCTGCTGATGCCGCGTTGAAGGAGGATAGACAGAATTAGAACACTGTTTCACTCAGATTCGACGCCGGCTTTCGCGAGGTCGTGCGAAAGGTTGGTCACTCGCAAATGTTCCATCCACTCGCGCAACCCAGCAATCCCACGTATTGGATGTTACCCGTCGGGAAAGACAGCAAAGTCATCGATCCTAGCAAGATGACTTTGAAGCAAAAGTTGGTGTACGAACATGTCGTCTTCCGCATGGCCGTTCACCGTGCTCTCTTACGTGGAAATGGCTTCTTTGATGTCATCTTTCCACAATTCCCGCAAGTAACATCGTCGAGATTATGTGGCCAGATGCAGAGTCTAAATCTACAAGACCGGCTGCCACGGTGCAACTTCCTCGACATCGGGGATGAGAAGTACGTTCAGTGCATCGTCGATCAAGCTCTGCCCCAAGACAGAGAGCGGTTCAGTAAGTATCTGAGCTACCGGCCATTCGGCCTTGGTCTTATTGTTGCTGTAAGTCTCATCATTCATTAAGAAACGAAATGCTGATTGTTATTTGTAGCCAGCAGGATTTGGAAAGACAACAGCAGGTGCTGCAGCCACGCTGGCCATGCAAGCCCGGCTCGGTCAAATCCTCTGTTCGGCGCCAACAGATGTTGCAGTTGACAATTTCGCGAGTCGTCTTGACCAGACTACATGCTCTATTTCCGAGCAGTACAACGCAGGTCGGGCAACTGATGACCTGAATCGCTTTCCTCGACAATTTGTGCTTCGTGTGTACAGATTGGAAGAAGAGCTGAGAGCCTTCAAGTCTCTCCTGGAGAAACCGGAGTCTGTGGACACTGTTGACGAGAGTGGCCGATTTTGTCGACAGTCCCATTGGAAGCTACCTCTTTCTTTGGCCTACTGGCTTCTGGTTCTGCTCCGATCGAAAGCGGTATCGACACTGCATCCTGATGCAAGCCCGAAGCTTCACGAACTGCAGAAGGAAGTCGACAAGAGTGACGCTTTGTCCAACTTTCGTGGCGTAGGTCTCTGTTGGAATAGCTGTTTAACATGATGCTGACAAACACAGGTGGCTAAGGGAACGACTAGCTGGGCTGAATACAGCAACGGCGGCCCCAACCCCGACGAGATACTCAAGGAAGCAATGATCTGCATCATGAACAGGGCAGATCTACTGTGCACGACTCCTGCCAATACTGAAGAGAAACCTATCGTCTTCTGGAAAACGGAGCTTGCCAATGGCATTGCAGTAGATGAAGCCGGAAACAGTATGTCACTCATAACAGTATAATATCCGTTACTAATATCAGCACAGTGAACCGAGCCGATCTTTACGGAGTCTGGGGCAACACGTTGCTTCCGTGCTTCCTATCCGGCGATCCCCGGCAGCTCCCTCCTACGGTGATGACGGGGAGGAAAAAAG
The DNA here is from genome assembly GCA_018886245.1 of Fusarium brachygibbosum. Taxonomy (NCBI): domain Eukaryota; kingdom Fungi; phylum Ascomycota; class Sordariomycetes; order Hypocreales; family Nectriaceae; genus Fusarium; species Fusarium brachygibbosum. Next base: position 1,332,573 of record MU249526.1, read on the forward strand.
ATGCTGCTGGAAACTTCGTTAATCGATTCGCTGCTGATGCCTTGATATCGCCTTTGACCTTTTTTATGGGAACGGGTATGCCTGTTTACCGACTCAAGACTCAGCTTCGCATGGCGAACGGGATGTTTGACATGATCTCAAAGGTCATTTACCCTGACGTACCATTCATGTAAGTGATCTCTAACCTCTTGTATGGTTTCTAACAAGGCTGACCTGCTATAGTACGGTCCCGGTGCACACATTGATCTTCCTGATCACAAAGCAGGATGCGAGATCGAGCTCTACTTCCGAAGCGAGTTCCCCATGATGATTCCTTCTCCTCCAGGGAAACTGCTGCCCATTTTCGTGGATTGCAGAGGCTCTAGCGTCTACACCGACCGAAACAAGATATCAAAAAGAAACCCAGACCAGGTCAAGGTTGCCCTTGACCTACTGACTAGTCTCATCGAGACACGGCATGTTGAAGTTTCTCAAGTTACATGCATTGCGCCATACGCCGCCAATGTTTCGCTTTTCGAGGAGATGAGAGAAGCCAGGCAGTACAAAGTACTAGAAGGGATGCAGAGAGCATCGACTATGGACGCTTTCCAGGGTCAAGAGAATGACGTCGTTGTCGTCATCATGGGCACCGCTCATCCGGGGTCAGGGCCCGGACTTGGCTGCGAGAGCAAGCGGCTTAACTTTTTGCTGTCGCGCCAAAGGTCATCACTTATCATTGTAGGTGATATTAAAGTCGCCACCGGCAAAGGTCGATATCGGATCGAGGACGAGGCAAATGGCGAAGTATGCATTGTCCTTGGGAAATCCTTCAATGCCATCTACCGTGAGCTTCAGACGACCGGCAGAGTTGTAGAAGTTGTTGTCCGGAGTGATAAGAATGCCAGAGTGAGTAAGGGTGATGACAAAGGTAAGAGAAAAGGCGACAGCAATGGTAAGGATAAGGCACGATCCTGACCAAGGTCTTCAACTCTTCCTACAGTGGATATGACAATATGTAATTGTTGTACTATATCTACTGTCCAACGGGGTCTGGTTATGATCGACGAATGGCTAATGGAGAACTACATCGGACGCAGACTGAGTGATAGCAACTGCTTCTGCAAAGCATGACAGGTTGTCTCAGGCTCTTTCACCGAATCCATGAAAGCGAGGATATTGTCATCTGTATTGTTCTCGGCGATGTGTTTTACCATGGCAGTCGCAACCATGGAATGTTGCGTCGGTGATTTTCGACATATTTGATCTGTATGATGTTGATTTGTCAGGGGATCAATAGCTGGTCACTATGTAGAGCAAAAGCACAGGAAGCATGCCCCAGATCATGATGCTTGTTGAGCGGCCATTTGAGACAGGGCAGTAATCCCTCGGTATTTTAAGTGCACTCATGACTTTTGTCGATAACGATACATGCCAAATTTTCTGGGAAGTGTTTTTAGCGACACATATATCATATTATTTGCTGTATTTAGCTCTTATATGCTATTAGAAATTAAATATACTTACTTATTTTATAAAAGAGAAACTATAGATTTATAAACAGTAGTATATAACTTTCAACTGCCTTAAGAGAAGTGCAATTAGAGTCCCAGGAGTTCTATATCGATAGGAGTCAACAGTACAGTTATAAGGACCTGCCTTCCTCACTATAAATAAAGTGCAGTACAAATAGGTCATATATATATATATATAACCTTATCGGAATGTCTGACGTATTATGAATACTTCAGAGGGATAAATATACAAAAATCTTCCTTATACGTTTCGGTCTAGCGCTCTATCAACTACTGTCAAACCTCGATCTGTCCGAATATCACATGTATAAAGGCAGTGGCCTGGTGTCTTCCAAAGGAAATCAGTCTGTCCCATTCTTCTATTCTTGGTCGAAAAAGAAATCTCCATTGGTACCTTGAGTAATCGCATCCCAGACAAGTCTGACTAAGTGCCCAATAGGTCATAGAAAGAGGTTACCAACCACTTATCGCGGCAATTCCAATGTCTGATAAGTTGGGATTGGGTTACCAGCATGGTGCCGAGGACAGCAACTTCGTTAAGTACGCGATTTCTTTCCTCCATCTCCCCTCATGGTCATCGCCGTTTTTGCGCTTGTCACTTCGACTAGAGCTTCCGATCCCAACATTATCCTTCAAAATCTTCGTCATCATGCTGAACCGCGTGGACTGGATCTGGCTCAAACATTCCAGTTTTGTGCCAATCTCTTTCGTGAATGTGTGGATGTTGGTCATTGCCTCGTCTAGTTGTTGCTGAAAGGATCCAAGAAGTGTTTCCATATCTTTGCTGGACTTCTCATGGGTCTGGCGTAAGTCTTTCACTTCTTTCTCGTACTCTTTGCGAGTTGTCGCAATATCCTCGCTGAGACTGGCCACTTTCTCACCAAATGACTTTCTCTGCGCCTTCAACTCATCTCGCATAGCTTGGACGACGCGATCCTGGTAAGCGGAGAATTTAGCATCCTTCTCCTCTTTGAGGGAGTTCGTGATACTCAAGCAATCCTCGATCTGCTTCCCTTGGTCGCTGATATTGGTTTCAATCACGCTCTTTTCAGTTTGATAAACTTTGACGTTGGCCAAGATGTTTTGTTGTTCACGAACCACATCCTCCATCTTTAGCTCAAGGTCATTGAAACTCTCCATCAATTCCACACGGTTGAGCTTGACTTGTTCGCCGAGAGACATTAGCTCCGCCATTTCTTCGTCTTCATCGATGGAGTACTCCGGCATGTCTTCATCATCATTGCAGAAGAGCTCCGGCATTTGGCGTTTTTCGTCGCGAAAGTCCCCGTCGATGGTTTTGTTGACGGTTGACGCGCGCTTCGTCTCGTTTGTTTGTTCGACAGTCTGTATCAATGAGCTTCCGTTGCTCAACAGCGCATAAGGCAGTACTCACAGGCTTTGGCAATCTGAGGGTCACCATTAGACGCTCAGAGCGGGGTTTCACAATAAGCCCAGGCTCCCACAACTTCTCATCTTGGGCTGTGTAGCTCATTGGAAGAGGCAAGAATGCCAGATTGATTGGGAACTCTGCTCCCAAATGACGGGACAACTAATCCCGAAACGGGTGGAGCCTGGTTTCTTCGGGTCCGTAAATGCAAGATAGGAGGAACCAGTCAGCGTAGCTGATGCTCGCGGATGCAACGGTTCTGTTGGACAATTTGTGGTAGACGGGACAAGTGCCAATATTGGTCGCCATGATGGGAGTCATATCCTCGAGATACACTCGAACTTGACGTGCGACATAATCCGCCAAGCTGGGTGCAATATGGCCCGTGATAGTTTCGAAGCCTGTTCCAAGACGCTCGAGGATCTGACCCATGGTGATACCCCCCCATTTGGGCTCCTTGCGTAGTTTGGCCAATGCCGCGGAGAAGGCCGTTGCTTCACTGCTGCGGACGGGGAATTCACTCATGGCTATGACAAGGGTCAGTTAAATCCCTGACGAGAGATTCTTCATTAGGGCAGAGATACCTCTTTGATCATGACCGGCTGTGCGGACTGTGTTGTAAGAATTGTAGGTTGTGGATGATGTGGAAAAAAGAAAAAGAGAGGCCAAGGCATGATCGCCTTGTAAACAAAAATTACAAAAAGGCTGTGCCCCACTCTCCCACCAAAATGATCTATACGGGGTAAAGGACAATGTAAAGCGTTGTCCGAAAAAGACTGTCGTTTGCTAGGAAATCATCTGAAAAGAAGACACATCAATACTGTAGCCATTTCCCAACCTATTGAGCTTGCAAAAGTGGGTCAAAGCCCCATTTCAATTATAGATTCTGCTCGCATTTCGCTCTCATGCATTTTAGTAACTCCCCTCTCGTTTCAACTGCCAACGGAACAAGAATCACATGAGATTTGTGCTCATCTATAGTGTACACAATGAGCGCATTGACCGTACCCAACAGTCTAAGGTATTGGAAAGAGACTTACCCCTTTGTGACAGCGGAATAAGAAAGGGAATAAAAAAGAGCCAGTCAATAGATACTACACGGATGGCATCCGGACTGCAGATGATGAATTCGGCTGCCTCTCCGGCCGGAGATTCTGTCGGCCAAGTCCACCGAATGAATGCCCCGCCGACCTCGTAAGCCGATGACAAACAATATCTGACAAGTTAACAAAAAGGAAGAGATATCGCTTGACGAACCCGAATGACTCAACCTGCCAGCCTCAAGTCATCACTCCCTTACCTATTCACCAAAAGAACGGCACAAGCATGTCAGCTAAACAGCACTCGGCCTTTGATGCCGCTGTTTTCGTTCCACCCGACCCCATCTTCGAAGTCACCAAGCGCTTCAATGCGGACCAAGACCCTCAAAAGGTGAACCTCGGTCAAGGTACATATCGAGATGAGAACGCGAAACCTTGGGTCTTGCCATCTGTGAGGGAGGCTGAGAAGTCAATCGTAAATCCTGGGCACGAGTATCTTCCTATTGAAGGCCTGCAAAGTTTTCGCGATGAGGCGAGTAAGTTGCTGTTTCACGATACCACTGCCTATAAAGAGAAGAGAGTAAGTAGCAACAGGCGTAGAGTCGCAGCCCTTGACTGACACCTTGAAGATCGCTACATGCCAATCCATCTCAGGTACTGGGTCCTTGCTCCTAGCAGGTCTTGTCTTGCGAAAGGCAAACTCATACATTGAGAATGTAATCATCACGGACCCAACTTGGTCAAACCACGATTTGCTGTTCCATGAAATTGGCTTCAAAGTTATCAAAGCACCTTACTACAAAGATCGGACCTTTGACTTTGAAGGTTACCTTCGTACCCTCAAGGCAGCTGATAGGCGTTCAGCCGTTGTTCTTCACGCATGTGCTCACAACCCAACCGGCTGCGATCCTACTCGCGATCAATGGAAGGAAATTGCGGCCGTCATAAAAGAAAATCAGATTTTCCCCATAATCGACTCGGCTTATCTTGGCTTCAATTCTGGTAACTATGAAGAAGATGCTTGGGCTGTCAAGTATCTGATCGATGATCTCGGTCTCGAAGCCGCTGTATGTTTGTCGTTTGCCAAGAACATGGGATTGTACGGTGAACGCGTGGGCATGACCGCAATCGTCACAAACTCCGAAGAGACCAAGAAGGCTGTCTTTTCTCTTCTTCAGCAATCCCAGCGGCAGACCGTCTCTAATCCACCCGTCTATGGTGCTCGAATTGCTGCTTCTGTTCTCGGCAACCCTGACACTTTGAAGCAGTGGCGTCAGGATCTAGTGACCATGTCCTCACGGATCAGGTCGATGAGAAAGAGGCTTTTTGATGAGTTGGTGCGACTCGATACGCCAGGAGATTGGTCCCATATTGTTAACCAGACTGGCATGTTTGGGTATACTGGGATCAGCAAGCCCCAAATCGAACGTCTGGAAGGTGAATACAGTGCCACCTTATGATGATCAGCGCTGACGAGAATTTAGAACAATATCATATTTACATGGCAGACACGTCAAGGATTAGTCTGGCGGGTTTGAACGAACACAACGTCGAGTATGTGGCAAAGGCGTTGGATGAAGTGGTCCGTACTGTAAATTAGAAGAGCAAGAAATTTTTATTTCCCATAAGGACTCTAATGATGAGGCACGTTTAAGTGTTAGTGATACAGAATACGGGCGTATGTGGTTAAGAAACGATTGGTATGCTTCAGTCTATACCTGCCTGTAACGCGGGATCCAAAGGTCCTCCTAACTACCAGCATAGACAGAAGATGGAAGTTACTGGCCCACTTAACATAAGAGACCTTACGTCTGGGCTTGTGCTACAACTAATAGGTTGCTGTTATGGAGTGTCCAGATCTGCGTCTCTGGTGATGTAACAAGATGCCGCGGTGCGGTCTTTTTTGAACATCTCGGTTACAGTTGCTCCGGATTCGAGTCGGGATGATGATCTAGATCCTCGTCTAGAAAGGAGACACTTACCAGTCACTCAGACGCGTGTCGTATCCCGCAGACCCCTGGCGTATAACGATGTCCGTCCGTAGCCGCCAACGCCCCTTTTGGGGCTAATCAAAGTCTATCCTCGCTGCCGTCCTGCAGCGGTGTTACTCCAATATCGGATTTGACGCATTAGCTCCTAGCACAAGGAAGAAAACACAACCCCTGCCATCGCGTTGACAAGCCGATGCACGACCCTATCACGCCGCCATCCAACTACCGTATCTAGTTTAGACGTTAATGCAATCAAGCACAAGATAGCGCTAGAATAAAAGAACGGTGCCATTCCCGGCGCAAGACACAAAGTAGCTCCGTGTTAGCGGTCATGGCTTGACGATATGTGGTCAGTGGAGTTGAGTAACCATCGGGAAAGCATCCCGCCCGTCCAACGACGTGGGGTCTAGACTGACACCTCCATCTGGAAATAGACAAAGCAAAAGATGATGGTCTCATTAGGCTTTGGTGATAGCCTATCTAGACACGTCCATGTGACCCTTTGAGAACTTACCCCGCTCCCCCAGACTCCCCGCGTTATCAATGGAACAAAAAGGGGTATCGGTTGGGGTGCCGACAGGGTGATGGTGTAAGTTCAGCAAGAGTCTGTGTGAGGTCACGCCTAGAGGTGTGACTTTGAAAGTCAAAAACGATGATAAGACTATCATTGCATCACTTTAAGAATGCCCCCCTCATTATCAATTTTATATCCCAGTTCTTCCATCTTTACAGACATCGCGTTGAAATTGCCAATTGATTGTTGAAAGTATCAATTCATTCACAGAGCCTGACATGACAACTGCGCTTTCGGGCAATATCACCACCAGGTCCCGGGCAACCCGGAACTTGACTCTCACACTCAAGGCCTCTGGGCCCCGGGTGAGAAGAGAGAGCATTGTTCCCCTCGTTCGATGCACATCCTCCACAGCTACCACCAATGCCGCTGCTGCTCTTGAGGCGACTCGAACAAACACTCCTGTCGTGAAAGGAGCAGAGACACCTCTATCAGAACTTCCTCCCTTAGTCCTGTACCGATCACTCTTCGTCAACGCTGTGTCATCAAGACCATGGCTCCTAATTCCCTCCCTTCACCTTCTTCAAAAGCTCTCCCACGCCGGGAACCCATACCTGTTTAACGTCTCCCGCAACCCGTTGTTGCGAACCGTTCTAAAGCATACCTTTTATAAGCAATTCTGCGCTGGTGAGACGGGAGCGGAAACTCAGGCTACCATGAAGGAGTTGCAGGATATGGGATTCAAGGGAACCATTCTCACATATGCAAAGGAGACTGTGTTCGATTCCAAGACGGGTACCGAGCAGGGCCATGGGATTGAGACTTCAACCAAAAACGAATGCCAATGGTGCGACAACATTGAAGCGTGGCGAGAGGGCACGTTGAGGACAGTCGAGTTACTTCGAGAGGGAGATCAATTGGCCACCAAGTAAGTAAATGATATCTTTCTCGCAGTGCAATGTACTAATATCTGCTTTCAGGCTCACCGGTGCTGGACCTGGAGTCTGCGATGCCCTTCACAACAACGCCCAACTCCCCAAGCAATTCGTCGACGCGTGCTACGAAATCTCGCAAAAGGTCAAAGACCGCGGCGCATACATCCTCATCGATGCGGAATCCCAACATTATCAATGGGGCATCTTCCGTCTGGGTATGGAACTTCAAGAAAAGTTCAACACCAACGGAAACGTCGTTCTCTACAACACATATCAGGCGTATCTCAAGAGCACTCAAGAGACCCTGAAGAAGCATCTCCAAATCGCATCCGACAAAGGCTTCACACTTGGTGTTAAGGTCGTTCGTGGTGCTTATATGTCCTCTGACGCCAGGTCCCTGATTCACGACACAAAGCAAGATACAGACGACAACTACAACCAAATCGCCCAGGGAGTCCTGCGTCAAGAATTCCTTGGCTTTGGCGGGTCAAGCAACAAGCCTTTCCCCTCTGCGCAGCTTCTCCTCGCTAGCCACAACAAAGAGTCTCTGGTCAAAGCGCACGAGATGCATCAGGATCGCACCAAAGCCAATCTGCCCACTGTACCGGTCAAGTTTGCTCAGCTACATGGCATGTCGGATGAGGTTAGCTTCGGTCTGCTCAAGCTGAAGGACGACAAGGGTGTTGCTCCCGAGGTGTACAAGTGCACTACGTGGGGTACGTTGGGAGAATGCATGGCGTATCTGACGCGACGCGCTATAGAGAATCGGGATGCGGCTTCAAGGACGTTGGATGAGTATACAGCTTTGAAGAATGAGGCTTGGAGACGGCTTGCTTTTTGGAGATGAGCGGGAAAAGCCATTGTTTTTGTCACAGTACTTGGCAATTAAGAGAATAAAATTATTTCGAAATTCCTATAAGCGCCCTGCATCTTGATTGTGACTTATAATGGGATATCCTGGTGGACGTTTGTTTGCTAATCTGGCTAGGGGGTGAGAGAAAACACAGATCCTAAGCTTAGAATACTGAAAATAAATAGCCTAAGAGTGGGCCTAAGATGGCCTAAAGTGATTAAATCACTTTGTCGGGCTCTCTTAGGCGAGCATGCCTGTGTTTTCTATGACCCCGAGGCCTGGAAATGCACTTTGCCGATAAACTCAATTCCTTCACCGCATTCCACTGATAACGCCAACATGTCTTAGAATTTTATTGGGACCTGGCGTGTCACAAGATCTTTGCACCCTGACTTGATCTTCATGTCACTTCCTTCAGACAGTGAATCATGATGTAGGAACACGTCCATTGCTTCCATTGAAGTTACAGTGGCGTCGATATTAGTCCCGTACTGCAACTCCCCCTACTAATGTGGAGGTTGTCTTCCCCACGTTTAATGATCCACACCAGACGACATGACCATCGGAAGCCCTGCCGAAAAGATACCTTCCATGACCCCTCACCTGTCAATACCTACAAGAGATAACAAAGGACAGCCGCACCTGCATCTGCACGACTTGCCAACGTCTTTCCATCTAGGGTTTGGTCTATTTTCTTTATCTTGTCACAAGACTGGTTTCTTTGTTCACATGTTCTATGTTGATCAATCTTTCTCCTCTGCCGACAAATAAGACTTTGACTCATCTGCCGCCTCAAACCGTATCCCGCTATACCAGACAACAAACGCAACCATGACAGGCCTAAGCAATGCCACACTCACTATCTTGGGAACTGGTAAGCCAATCAAACCAATGATTGCATAGAATCAGCCACTGAAACATTGTTTGCAGGAAACATCACAAAGCCCATTGTGAAGAATTTGCTCCCTGCTATCAAGAATGGAAAGACAGATCTGCCTTTCACCAAGATCATTGCTTGTGTGCGGTCAGAGGCTTCTGAGACAAAGCTCAATGAGCAATTCTCAGAGTACAGCAGTATCTTGACTGTTTCCCGTGGTGCGAATGTCAAGGCTGTACAGCAAGGCGATGTGATCATCCTGGGCGTTGACCCTGCTGATATCGAGACTGTTCTTACTCAAGATGGGATTCGCGATGCTCTCTCTGGAAAGCTTCTCATCAGTGTAGCTGCTGGCTGGACAAAGGAGAAGATTGAAGCCACCATCTACGGCAGCGAGACGACTAAAGAGAACAGCTCTGGTCGAGCATGGGTCATCCGTACGCTGCCTAATATCGCATGCATGGTTTCAGAAGGTTTAATTGCTATCGAAAAATCACCTTCTGAGCCTGAAGTCCCGAGGGAGCATCGTGATCTCACCAAGGCTCTTTTCACAACCATTGGAGAGACAGTTGAGGTTCCACCACGTCTCATGAATGCCACTACCGCAGTCGGAGGCTCAACCCCTGCATTTTGGGCCATCATATGTGACGCCTTCATCGACGCTTCTGTTGCCGTTGGTGTCCCCAGAGCTGACGCCCAGACTATGATCTACCAATCGATGAAGGGATCAGCCGCCATGCTGCAGAGTGGATTGCAGCCGGGAGATCTTAGAGATCAGGGAACGTCGCCTGAGGGTTGTACTATTGGAGGGATCATGGTTCTAGAAGAGGCTGGTATCAGGGGTCATCTTGGACGGGCACTTAGGGAGGCTGTCACTACGGCACGGTTGATGGAGACCACCACACACGTGAATGATACACGGCCTACTTCATAAGCTTAGTCAGGAACGATGGAATAAAGAAATATCATTAGTGTACTGAGTAACCCGTGCGCCACTTGTTGAACCTTTATACTATATACCTTACTTGAATACACTAGCTATTTTAACACCATCTCCTCACAATCTACCTTACCCAACTGCCTTGCCCTTCCAGAAGAATACCATTTTAGGACTTTCGAAAGAGCTTATGAAATCGCGTTCGGGCCTCCATGTTAGCGACACACCCAACCCCAAATGCAGGTATAATTCTCAGCGACCGCAATATGGTTGCCGAGAACAGGTCCCTTCGGATCTGCGCCGACCGCTCAACCCACGGTATACCACGCGGCCTGGAGTACAGATCCAACCCTAGCAAATGTACCGGGGTAGCAAAGAATTGTGAAAAAATGGGCACAGTCAACTGTGAGATGATAGCCTTGGAGTGAGGACTGGATGATAAACTATCCGGTATAAGTGATGAGAGCCACGGAGCCATCGTGAAAGAACCAAAGATGGTGATGGCATCTCTCATGAGAAACGTAGCTGTGGCAGCTCTCGGCACACCCGGCTTTGCCACGGGAGCAACCTTTGGGCTTAGACTAGGAGAAGCGCTGAACATTTGAGCGAAGCGCACATCTTTAAGAACGCCAAGAGGAACATTGATGATCATGGTGTTGACGAAGGTGATCGTTCCTACTGCCGCCTTGTGAAATTCGTGAGCGAGTGTATCTGACGAGTTTGACACAGCGTATGTAGCAGCGTAAAGAACCCAGACGTAGCCGAATGGCCGGCTAAAGATGAAGCGACCTGGATGCTTGAGAGCCTCCAAGCTGTGGACTTTCATACCATGGGCCAGTGGTCTGTTGAAAGCAACCTTCTCAACCATTGATCTGTAGATCTGTTAATTGGCGGACTTGTGAGATTCAGATGAGTGAGACATACTGGTCGATGACTGTGATGACTGGTGTGATTAGTGTTGCTGATATGCCAGCAGCGGCTACATCACCAAGTATGGGTTTCCATAGATGACTTCGACTGAATGTTGTTTCGACGACATCTTGGTGTTTTTCCATGACTACAGCAATGTTGACTGCGTGATAGACTCGAGCAAAGTATGAGATCAAGAGACTGCTAATCCGATATGGTAGATTCTACACCTGAAGAATTGACAAGCGATATCCCAGAAGGGAGGGGACTCAATGGTATCACCCACGCCATCCTGTCCATCTCCAAATCGGATGCGGTTCCTTTCGGCTTCTAGCCATCTCTTTGACTACTCCCCTGTGTTGCCAATGACAATGACTATCCTTCCATCAGTGACAGCGACAATACACCATCGCAAGGTCATCCCGACGCCAAATAACGGGACCCCACACCGACAATGAGAGAGGTAATAATCACCAATCGAGATATCGGGACAGATCCCGGGTCTTTCATCCACGCCTAGCATTTCCTTTTGCAGCCTCCCAAACTCCCTGCGGGGTTGAGATTGCGTGGTCTTGTGATAGCGCCTCTGCAGTCGGATCTACCGCCGGTCACCCACTCACTAAAACTTAACCCCCTCAGCGGGGTAACGCAAGCGAAAAACGCCCTAAACCTTCGGCCGACGCCCCGACAGCAGTAAACTTCAGCGCATGAGAGCCTGTGATGTCAAGCAGCATAAAAAAAGCCATTCGCATCTTTTCAACGTTGAACAAATCATTCCTCATTGTTTACTTTCGGAGTTGGAACAGTAAGAGTGTCCTTTACTCATACTACTCAAAATCCCTCTTCTTCGTCATACATTCACAGAAAAATGGCCTCTTCTGTTAGAGCCTTGACGTCCAAGGGACGCCTGACTCCTCTCTGTCGAGTGCGTGCTTCAGCGCCGACAATCTCCCTCCAGAAACGCGGAAATGCCACGACTGTTCCTTTCAGACTTCCAGCTGCTCGCAATGAGCCCAACGTAAGTTGTACACTCCTCATCACTCACACTCAGTTTTTGACTGTTGGTAATAGCCTACATACACCAAAAATTCTCCAGAGAGAGCAAAGGTCGAGGCAGCCCTAAAAAAGCTCCGATCGCAACTCCCTGTCAAGAGCGAAATCATCTTCAATGGTGTCTCCCAGCAAATACACGCCAATGAGGATCAAGTCCTCCCCGCAGAACACGCCACCGTCTTCACAAACTATCCCCTCGCCAGCAAAGAGCAGGTGAACGCCGCCATTGATTCCGCCCTCAAGGCGAAGAAGGACTGGGAGAATACGCCCTTCGTTGATCGAGCTGCTATCTTCCAGCGCGCCGCAGAGCTTGCGACTACCAAGTACCGCTATGAGCTTATCGCTTCCACCATGCTTGGTCAAGGCAAGAATGTTTGGCAGGGTGAGATTGATGCGGCGGCTGAGTTGGCCGACTTTTTCAGACTTGCAGGACATTATGCTGCTGAGATCATGGGTAAGCAGCCTGATCGCGGTACAGATGGTATCTGGTCGCGCGTCGACTACCGACCCCTCGAAGGATTTATCTATGCTGTTTCGCCCTTTAACTTCTCCGCTATCGGTGGTAACTTGATTGCGCCCGCTATTCTCGGCAACGTTGTCCTCTGGAAGCCTTCTCAGTACAACATTCATCCCAGCACCATCATCTACAAGATTCTCCAGGAGGCTGGTCTTCCCAAGGATGTTATCCAATTCGTTCCTGGTGATGCGGCCGAGATCACTGAGACTGTCCTGGCTCATCGCGAGTTTGCTGGTCTCAACTTTGTCGGCTCTTCTGATGTCTTCCGCTCCATCTACGGCAAGATCGGTCAGGGCATTGCTGAGAAGCGATACCGTGATTTCCCTCGCGTCGTAGGCGAGACCTCAGGCAAGAACTTCCATCTCGTCCATCCTTCAGCCGACATCAACAATGTCGTCAACCACACTATTCGAGGCGCTTTCGAGTACCAGGGACAGAAGTGCTCTGCTACATCTCGAGCATACGTCCCCGAGTCCCTAGCCAAGGAGTTCTTCTCTCTTATCCAACAGAAGATGAAGGATATCACAATTGGTAGCCCTGACAAGGACTTTGAGGCCTTCATGGGTCCTGTTATCCACGGACGATCTTTCGAGAAGATCAAGAAGATTATCGACGAGAGCAACAAGGACCCCCAGGTCAAGCTGATCGCTGGTGGCGAGTACGATGGCTCTGTTGGATACTTCGTCAAACCCACTGTCTACCAGGTCGAGTCTCCTGACCACCGTCTCTTCAATGAGGAGATCTTTGGACCTGTGCTTGCAGTCCACGTCTACAAGGACTCCGAGTTTACTCCTCTTCTCAAGAACATCGATCAAAACGGTGGTGGTCTTGCTTTAACTGGTGCCGTCTTTGCCAAGGACCGTGCTGCTCTTCGTGAAGCCGAGGACGCGCTCCGCTACTCAGCTGGTAACTTCTACCTCAGTAAGTCTCCTTTCCACATGATGGTCCCTGAGTACAATTACTAACAAATTTTCTAGACTGCAAGACCACTGCTGCTCTCATTGGTCAGCAGTCCTTCGGTGGTGCCCGAAGCTCTGGTACCAACGACCGAGCTGGCAGCCCTGACATGCTCCGACGCTTCGTGTCTCCTCGACTGATTAAGGAGGAGTTCTTTGAGCAGACCGACTTCCTGTACCCCTCCAACACTCAATAGAATTAGTATCAACTTCTAGAACTGTAAGAAAAGCTTAAGACTGATTTAATAAAACGTTAATGACCACATTGGAAACTCCTATCCATGATATGGCCACCTTAATAATACATTGCTATGTACTTCGATATGTAAATGAATCATATATAAACCAATGGTTCACAGAGGTTCTTGCGCCTCCCACACATCTTATCTAAAGGTTAAGGACCAAGTCCTTCAACTTTCCGAAGTTGGGTGTACCGTAACCAGTCACAGGATCCCAACCAGCGGTAGCATTCCATCTCGCACCAGGCACGACACCGGATCCTGCAGGCTCAGGCTTTCCAGTCTGTGTGTTGTTCCCGTCACAGCCGATGGCGTACCCACCAGTGATATCGGTTAACACCTTTGATCCATACTTGTAAACAAGGGGGTTCAGCCATCCCAAGCTTGGCTTACCAGCTCTAAAGCGAGCATCGTTCAACAGACCGACTATAGCAGCCCATACTGGAGCAGCAGCACTGGTGCCTCCACTTCCATTCTGCTTACCAGCATAGATGACCTCATAGTCAGGAGAGACACTGTGACCAGCAACATCAGGGAAACCTCGGCCTTCCCAGTTGGTGTATGGGCCATAGTACTTCTTTGTCTCCTTAGACACCGTCTTCATGTACTTCTTGACGGCCTTGTCCTGGTAACTAGGTCGGGGGAAGTACTTGCTGAAGCCACCTGAAGAACCTTCCCAGGCGATCTCAGGGGTTACATCAACGGTACCACCGACAGAGGTGAGGTAAGGGCAGGTAGCGGGGAAGATGGCATTGAACTCGACGGTCTTGTAGTCAGGGGCGAGGCATCCCGACCCAACGCCGATATCGCCTGATGAGAAGATGACACTGATTCCTCGAAGTCCAAGAAGACCGATCAGGTTGCAGGTCATAGTAGCATATTCGCGAGGGACGCTCTGTGATGGAATTAGAGAATTTCAAGCTTGGAGAGATAGATATAGCTTACATCTTCTTCGTCACCATAAGAGGTGGAGATGACTGCAGGAAGGTCCTTCTGGGATAGAAGGTAGCGGAAGAAGGGCACATAAGGCTCGTTCTGGTTATCAGCAGCGGTAGGCTGATCGATGTTGGGAACAAAAGGTCTATCTGAGGTCAGTCATGCAAAGGTGCAAAGAAGCTGGAGTGAGAAAGGATGACATACGGCGCACCACCAGTGATGTACTGAGTGAAAGGAAGTGGGTGAGCAATTCCAACAATGTTCTCAGCATCCAGATCAGCCTCACCAAAGGCCTTGTGAGCAGGATTCTGGTCATCGGTGCCATTGTTGATAAGGACAGTTGTGAAGTTCTGCTGAGGAATGCCAAACTTCTCCTCGAAAAGGAAGACATCGGAGTAGAGAGCGGACTGGCCGAGAAAGCTGCTGAATCCAATGGTGCTTCCGGACTCAACCTCAGGAGTGTAGTCTCCGATGTTGTACATCTGTTTCAAGCATGAAGGAGTAATGCTTGTTTGGCACGAAGCATCAACAGAGCTCTTGGTAGGCTTGTTCTTACGCTCCGTCAGAGTACGCGATGGGTGAGGAACAGGGTTGAAAGCCACTGTACCTCCAAAGTTGGTGCTCGGATCCACGAACTGGATGTGTTCCGCCACGGTGTCGGGGATGGAGTAAGACAGAGTTCGCAACTTGGTCTGGCCATCCTTGGTATAGTACTGATAGTCGCCACCAAGAAGCGAATTGGCACCCTTGACATCGAGAGCAAAGTCGATGAAACCACCGTTGACCTTGTAGTGCTTGACACCATTCGACTTGAGCCACTTGGTGACACTGGAAACGGCGTCCTTGGAAGGAGAGAAAGCAGCTGTCACGTCATCTTGCGACAACCATTGACCATAGTTTTTGCTATCGGGGCTGGAGAGGTCAAGAAGCTTTGGCTCCAGCTGGTCAACATTTTGCATGGTCAGCGCAATGCTGAAGACCTGTTGCTTTCCCGCGGAGGCGAGTCGCGCGGTCTCGTGGACTTTCCAGCCCTTTGGCACTTCAGCATGATGAGAAAATGATTTGCCAAATGCCGTGGGAAGGGCTGATAAGGCCAGCACGAGGCATTGGGATGAGGAGATATACATTATGAATGCTGGAAGCCACGAAGACTCCAAGTGAGTGAAAAGAACGACTGAACAGAGGCAAAATATTGTGCAAAGACGCAAACAAACAGAATCTCAAATGCAGAAGGGATCATGTCGGTTTTTATCTATCTTCTCTCCATATTGTATCATTATCATCGATACGATCGTAGACACCACTCTGGGTAACACGGCATCGCAATGGAGATATCATTCTACAAAGACCCTTTGTAAATACAAAAGGCCTCCGGGGTTCTTGGCACGAACTTCTCGATTGGGACAATTTCCCGTTTCGTGTCGCGCAGATCATGATGCGGCTTAGCCTGTCCTGGAAGTTATCAAGGGGCACCGAGTGGAGACATCTACGGCTCAACGGCACCGGCAGATGACATCGCGAGATTTTGTCCTTATTGGCTATGAGATTGGCCTGATAGGATGATGGCATTAACAAAAGTGCTTGGACTTAAGATTAGGCGATGATAGAGGAAGTTGGTTTTGGCAGCGGTTACCTCATTTTAAGTTCTGGCTTTAAGAATACCCTATAATGCATTCTCCTGTTTTATACAATTTAAGTATGTGCAGTTAGGTATGCAGGGTATCCATAAGAGCCTTGGCCATCTATTCCCCGAAAGCATCAAGAGGGAGATTCTCGATCTAGAACCATGAGGCGAGCACCTCCCATTTCATGCCGGAGATCCCAAGCCAGTTTTGGTAAGCAATAAAGAAATGCCCAAATGTCGGCAATATCCAACCACTCTTCCCAAGGCGCAGCTAGAGTAGAAGGTTCTTAGTTATAAAATCATTAAAGCCTTTTGCGTACCCAAAGCAAAAAAACCATTGTTTATGGCTGCCTTGCAAGATGCCAAGTTTAATGTTTTCCCAGGCCCAGGGTAGGTGAGACAATGTGGGTTGGCGGTAAGTGCGATCTAAACAGATAAGCACTCAATCTGGTGACTATTAGATAAGGCACTATCAGGCCATCTATTCCTAAACTAGATTAGCCAAGTCGGGGGGAGAAGGGAAGCGTTCAGCTCCACGTTTAATCAAACAAGAAACGCGGGATGGATAGTGTCAACCTCACATCAAATATCGATACGCGTATCTCATCATGATCTATGGATTTGAGTGTGGTACCTGCAACAGATCCTTCCCGGCAGGATGGAGAGCTCGCGACCAGCACCTTAATGCCGCGGGCCATCGTGCCCTAGCTGATCTTTAATAGCGTGAGCAGATGTCAGACTGATAGAGATAGTCTCCCCAAACGGAGTGTAGTGGGCGACAGAAATGTTGTCTTCAATTATCTATAGTCTAACCACTCCAATTACCCTATAATAAGTGATGCTTAGAATCTCGAAACGCAGAGCTCTTTCGCCCCTTGCCACCTTTGACCGATCAGTCCTGGTCCTCATTCTGCGTTAAAGCCTGCAGCTCCTGCTGTCTGTCTAACAGGATTTTCTTCAAAGACTGGTACTGTTTGCGCCGGAATTTCAGTATGTTTTCCTGCTCTGTTTCTGCGTTCCTGAATGTATCCAGATACAGCGTCCAGTCTGATAAAAAAAGCTTCCCCTCCTCTGCGCGGAAGTCGGGGATGAAGTCTGACTTGGCCATCTCTATGCGCTTTGCGAGTGTTGCCTCTTTGGCCTGAGCCCAATAATAAACATCTTGGGGTTGGCGTTTCTTGTAGTCGGAAACGGTTCTCTCCTAGTTGCTAAACCCTTTCTGGCATAGTTGTGACACTGATTCGCGGAAATGAACGTAGGCTTCGATCTGATTGATCTTCTTTTTTACGTCGAGTATTTCTCCTAGTAAACGCTCTACCTTCTGACCCTCGTTTTGAATTAAATGGCTGGGACCAGGCGAGGGGACTGAAGGCCCAGGTGTAATCAGAGCTGAGCCGGCTGGAGACGAAGTGTCGGGCGATAATTGTCCGAAGGGCGGAAGATTAGCTCGCAACGTAGGAGAAATCTATTCTCCAGGTGCGTCAATATCTTGGTTGTTTGATGTTATGGTCGAGTCCATGTTGCCGAAATTGAAATCGAAAGGCGTGTTGTCTCTCAGGTACTCCGAGAGTTCCTCATCGTCAAGTAAGGACTTTTCCGTCGGCTTCGGGCTTGATCCGTTGTTTTCCATGACGGAATGGTTGTCGAGAATGAGTTATTGAATGGTAGGGGATCTGCTTTGCAAATGTGCTATGATGGATGCTGATGGGAGATGATGATTTGTGTAAGTAGAGTTGAGGTTGACGGGAAGAGCTGACGCAAGAGGGGAGAGGAAATGACCCATGTGTCACGTGTGCAAACGAGGAGCCATATGTGCTCGTGATGGGAAAGCAAGAACCTGTTGGATGAACTTCTTTCCAGCCAGGCATAGCGGGCGACGGCACCTTCCTCACTCTCCTTGTGCACAACCAAACGCCTCAGATCTCCATCCCCACCACTGAGCGTATTGTAATCTTTCACCAATATTTCTCTATCTTAGCTCCAAGGCACCCTCTCCCTTTACGTCCGCAAGTTTGTCAGTCTATCAGGGGCAGCTAGAAACTCATACTTGAAACCCTGCTGGTAGGTAACAGAAGAAATAGCCCCTAAGCTTTAGGGTATAAAAATAAATAGCCTAACGACCTACTCTATACTGGCCTAAGCTGAACCATTGATTTAGTCTCTTATGCTCAGCGGCCAAGTTTTCTGACACCCTGGGGCCTGCCACCCCGAGCGGAGCAGGCGGCGTGCCCTAAACCCCGAAATCCCACGCCTACGGAGGCTATTATAAAACACAAGGCGAGCAACGCCAGGGTCTATATTAATCTAAAAAGATACACAAAAGGCACAGAAAGGGGTCGAAGTCTAATGTTAAGGACAAGCTGAATATTCTTTTTACAATTGTCAGTAGTAGCAACTGTAATTTCTTAACCTGAAGGGCGCTCGGGCTACAAGCTCAATTGACTTAGCTTGTATCCCGTTCTCTTTTCTAAATCGTATAAAACATTATTCTGGATGTTTTAAATATGAAATCTTTAGAAGTAACTACTGCACCGGCGCGACATGTAATACAATCAAGGTTTTTTGTTTTACTTTCTTTTTCTAGATTTAACCTTATTGTATACCCCCCCTAGGATAGATCAAGGTTACACATCGAGAAGAAAACACAGTAAGATTACTATGCTTATTAGTTCTTTAGACCTCTCCTCAGAGGTTGAAATCTATTGCCTAGATTGACTGACTATCAGATACATTATGGACCACAATGACGAGGCTCACAGAAAGCCTATATAAACAATCCAATATTTCGCGAATCGAAGTGGGTGTGGTGCTTCGTGAACAGATGATGGAATATATCATCCTTGATCTCTTCCCAAATTCCAAGAAAACGGTCCACTTCATCTTCGACGTTTCGGAAGACATTGCTATAGTCGATAAGACAGTTGAATTCCCCTTCTTCGCGGACTTGCCTGGAAATATCCTTTGCCATCCAGAGCGCAAGATCGTAATTGAACTCTTCAAGTCCTGCACTAAGGTCGAGGGCCTTGACGAGATCCTCGAGCAGCCTTGACGGCGATATGTTACCCTACCAGTCGCAGTGTTGCAGGTGAAATCCAGAGGCTCTTTTCTCCTGACCGCTGGGCTCATACACACGGTACTGGATACAGATTGCAGCTGTCTCATGGGACTCGTGTGCGGTAAGAGGACAGTAAGTGAGGCGAAGATAGAGCTTCGAGCAAAAAAGCTCACAATCGTGGTGAGTGTCTGAACTGCCTAGTTCCAACTTGTTAGCTATACCCCTACTCTAATACAGGATGAGAACAATACTCACGATGTATCCACCCAACCTGAGTTGCAATGGAGAAGTCTGTGTCAATCAAGCTCGGTTCCAGAACAGGTGACAGAGACATGTTTTCGTAATCAAATAGTCTCTCATAGAGCTCATTCGTCGTCTCTACGTCGTTTCGAGATGGGATCGCCAGAGCAGCACTTCTGATGATGTAGTAGATAGTAGAAGGGGTGAAAGTTGGCTCTCTATATATAAGAGAGTTTGTAGTGTTTGCTGCATTCGAGGACTCGTTGGGGTTAGAGGTGTTTCTGGACATGATGGACTGAGAAGACGATAAGCTGGAGGGTCTGAGTAAAGGGGAAAGGAGAGAGAAGAAGAAGCGGAATTTCAGACCCTTTTATGGTTCCCTGTTGCCTAGTTACTTCAGGTAACTGGAAGAATGTATGTGCGGTGACGTCCTGTTGGCAAACAAATCACAAAGAGTGGGTTCCGGTACAAAGGTTGTATAGGCGGGCAGATACTGCGCAAAGACATTTGTTAAAAGCATATTTATCAATACACATTCAATTGGACAGTTTTACATGTGGCTACAAACACCGTTAGAAGAATGTATACTGCTGGATCGGTAATCTAATAAAGGTTTTCCTTTCTGTGCATTGAGGACTGCGTTTGGAGAAGTTCAAAGGTGAGAGTCAGGTAGTGCTTCATTAGGTAGGTACTAAAGGGATCTAAAGGCTTGTAACCATAAAGAAAATGCTGTCTAGTGATGTCGGACAATAAAGTGTTAGAGAGCGTCTTGTATAGATTCTGGTTGGTGGTACGCCCTGAACATTGGACTCCTTCGACGGTGAAGATCTTCCTGGTGGTCGCAACTCGCAAAGAGCTCCAAGCAGCTACGCATGTGGATCCATAGCCACGGATAGTTGGTCTTCCAGACTCCGGTAGTCACTGTCGCTGTTGTCTGAATCACAGTCGAAGTTTCCGTCTCCATCACTTGAATTGTCTTGGCAAGTGGCATAAAATACGTCAAAACAGGTCAGAAGCGGTGATGGAGGAGGCACTATCTAAACCGCAGTATATTCGCAAGTAACTGGATGACATCGGTCGGAAAACCTGACATACCCTGGCGGCAAGCCTTGCAATTGACAGTGAAGTTCTGTCCGTCTAGGAGCGAGCTTTCTGCCTGAGTTCTCAATATACACACACACAATTGTTACACAGCCTTAGCATCATAAATCCGATGCTATCGCAATGCTCTCTGTATTACAGTAAATAAAGAACCTGAATTATTTTTAACTTTATTATGATGTTTATCTGAAGATAGATTAAAGTTCACAAATGAAAGGTAGTACGTAACATACACCTTGAGCCACCATGACCAGTTCGTTAACAAAAGCCTCAATATGGCTAACTCTGTCCTAGAATAGGCTTTTCAATAAGCTATAAATACCCCGTCTGGCGTTCCTCCTTTTTGGGATCTTCTCTTTCCATCATAACAAATACAACAACCATCCGTCATCAAGATGCAGTCTCTCTCGCAACAAGACCAATTCGGCGACACTGCTTATAGCAGTACACCCCTCCACATGCTCCAGGACATCGAGGTCGAAAGCGTTTCCTCTCTCGAGGGGCGTCACCGACGACAGCATGACATTAGCAAGAAACCAATCTGCACTTTATTGTTCACCTTTCTATACCTATTCTGTTCATGTAGCGTCTTGCTCATCCACTTAATTCTTCGTTTCTTCTGGAGGCGCTTTATTTTATCACTATACCTCGCAAGGACTTGGCTTAACTCTCGTATCGATCGACTGCGGTGATCGATGAACACAGGAGATGAAGAAATGGGGTTGTATGAAGGGTGAGCCTAGGTACACAGAGCTCCAGGCGAAGCAATTTGTCCCAGAGACTTAGTGACAATCTTTTAATTGCTCACGTTGGTCTTAGTCAGTGACATCCTTTGTTGCGGCCGTCTCTCTTCTTGGTTTGCTTTTATGATTTGTGCTATTGCCAGTACGAAAGGTTGTTAGGTCTTAGCTGTGATCTTACCAGGAGGTATTATGGTAAAGCCTTTCGAGTATACTGCTGCGAGTATTTATATCTCTGTAGTGAATGCCCATCCAAGCGAATGATGTACCCGTTCTGTCGTACTTCTCGTCTCGCTTGGCGTTCACACCAGCATTTTTGGCTGCTCTTCCATCATCCCCATTCGCTCTAATCGTTGCCATCTGGTGAACAGAAGAGGCCTTGGTGATCTGTTCGATCGCGGATTGTCTTAATGGACCTTCTCCTGCCGAGATAAGGAAGGTTCGAGGTTTTCAAAGAACACATTGTCTTTGTAATTTAGTCCGGGTACCGTCAGGAGTAGACATTTGTCAGAAAACATGGATTCTAAAAACGACCTTGTGTTCGTTGTTCAAGAGTGTAGGGTAGTGCGTACATGGTGGATCGTAGCTTGTCAAGAATCGGGGATGAGCATGTAAGACCATTGGTACACATTTGTACTAGTCTAGGTTCCACAAAGTTCCAACGGCATAATTTCCGTTCTCACGCGTCAGTTAGATCATCCGAGGCTTGCAGAGCTTCCGCTCCAAGTTTGTATTCAACCACCAGGTTTAGTGGGAACGAATTCTGGAGCGCCCTGATCCCGGTGCAATCTTGGACTATTCAGCGACGGCGACTGCCATTGCAACCAACCCGAATGGCTCGATGCTGAAACTCATCGCACAAGAGACTCCGCTCTACGACTCAACATGTCAACGACTAGACAGCCCACAAGGAGGTTAGCAAAAAGGGAAGCACACTTTCCGACCCGAATTCAAAGAAAAATAATTGAAAAGATAGGATGTCTCAAGGCAGTAATTCCCAGCTATGACCCACTCCTCAAGCCCTTCGGGCCATCGACTGGTCTACACAATGACGACGGTGGATAGCTTCCACCTATCACGGATAGCAGACCCGCCTCCGATGCGCTTGAGCGTCAAAACTACGCAGTGACCAAAATGAGATAGTCAACGACTCCGTCACATCAGACATGAGAGACCGGGAAAGGCAAAAAAATGCGACCGAGGGGAATCGAACCCCTCTCTAACGCTTGGAAGGCGTTAATGCTAACCACTACACCACGGTCGCTGATATAAGGACATGACTCGTGTCGTTGTTGTAAGCGAGGTCTGCACTGGCTTATATACCTCACAACAAGATCCTAGCTGCATGTGGTCGTTGACATCCAAGATTAAAGCGACGAGTCTTGTCGAGGAAAGGAACTGGCCGTCGCGGAGACTTGGGAGTGAAGTCAAAGGCGGCAAGGCGGCATCGCAGATTGACCTCACTAACAAAGATGAGGCTGCATTATTTGAAGCCAAGTACAAGGAAAGACTGATGGGACGTTCGACTGCTCAAAACATCCTTTGTGTTCTAGCCAAGAAAGATGATTTGTCTGAAGACCTCCAGTGGTCAGATGACAAGACCAAAGCTTTCTTGAACTGGGTATTGAAAGCATACCACGGCCTTCTGGAAGTCAAAGACAAGACAAGTAAGCTGTTTCCACTCCATTTAGCCCTCTTGCAAAAAAACACCGCTTTCGTCGAGGCAATCCTGAACTTTCCTAATCCTATCAATATCAACAAGGTTCTCGCTATAAGAGGGCCAGTCGGGGAACGCACTGCACACCGCCCTGGAGAATAGCCCTTCTTCTTTCAAGCCTTTAGTAGAGAAATGCATTCAGTTTCCGAACATGTTCACAGCCGGTCACCCAGCTACTAAGAACACCCCACTACACGATTGCATGTTGGTGAACTTGGAACAAGAAGATGGGGAGGAATACAGCGGAGAAGAGGACATATCTGAAGACGGGGAGTGCGGACCCGATACCGATGATGACTATGCTCATAGTACCACCTCAGACGAGGGGCTGACTGGAAGCTTCAGGATTGGGCATCAACAACGTGTCGGAAACAACAGAATTGAGCCCCTGGAAGGATTCTCAATGAAGCGCACGGAAACGGCGAAAGCTTTAACTACCCCTGAGTATCCTGTGGTGTGACTTGCATTTGTTAAGATGCTGATTGAGAGTGATGATTCTGCTCTCTATCACTATAATGCAAAATCACGAACACCTTATCAAGAACGGTTCTTCCAACTGGAGAGATACTACGAAGAAGCAGGAGGTTCAAGCAAAGACCCGGCCTTTCAGAAATATGCGAGCAATGATCCTATTAGCTCGTACGTTCGGTCGTACTGCGTGACGAACTTTGCCCGCAACGACGTTACTAAATGTCTTTACAATATTGGCAAAGGTTGTACTATTTCTCGAAACTAAGATTTTCTGCTGCCATCGTCTTTATCAGAAAAGCAGATCGAAATCGACCTTGGTGGTCTGGGTAGGGACACTATTTCGGAGGTATATCTCAGGCAGTTATCCCGCCATCTAAAGTTCGAAACGATTCTGAAGTATGTGGCACTCCCCAAGCTCGTTATGGAAGGTCCTGCACGCCGACCGAAGCCAACGTAAGTTCATCATCCGCCTATTTCCTTTTGACTACGGAGACTGGTTGCTTACGCAAAAAACCTCTTACCAGCAAGAGTACCCGTGGCCGCTCCGACCTGACCACTATATTTAAGTGGCTATGGGATAATGGCGTCATAAAGATTGTAAAGATTATTGTCCTCGAAGATCAAGAACCATGTCATTCCGACTCTAGTATTGGAAAGGCATTAGGTCGTTTCGATGTCGAGATATAGGATTGGAAAAGACTGCATCTCAGTACTGAGGTCATACGCAAGTCAGCAAGCTTTGCGAGGGAGATTTCCCTATACTCGTCAGGTAACAATTCAGTACTGATGGGGTGGATGAGTACGGACGGCTTACCCAATGCTGAATATTCCCAAAGGTGAGTTCCAGTCGACTCAAATCATCACAAACGCTTCCTTCTAACCAAATTGTTCAAAAGCTAACAAACGTCAACTTATATATCCGAGAGGTAGTTTTCGTAGTATCATGTGGTCAGCTGTTGGCTAGTATGCTAACCTGTTTTAGGGTTACGAAGATCCGGCTCGTCTGACGAGATACATCGATGAGTTCAAGTCAAAGGTAGAGGAGAGAAGCATTGGTCGTATCACGGTCAGTCATTCTCGGGACGACAGAAGTTCAAGCCATACATCCGAGTTCCAAAGTAGGGTTGGGGACTCTCAGAGGTGCATACTGGTTACATCCATAAATCTCAAAGTCTTCAGAGAGCTAACAACTCAACAGTGAAAGTCCCTGGATCCACTGCATAATGAGACTTTCCAGGTTGCTTAAAACAGCTTGTCTTCCGGCCGATATCAAGCCGGTCAAGGTGGCCATCGTTAATGACGGTGTAGATGTGTCTCGAGAGCCTCCAAAACAAGATCACCTTTGGGCAGTCATTTTGTCCATACGCCAACTCGTCCGAGATGATGAGTCCCTACTTTATATCATCAAGCAATTATGGCACATCTATGGCTACACTGGTCTGTAGTCTGTGTCCAATGGTTCAGCTGTATGTTGCAAGATTGGCCGCATATTTATTCTGGGTTGATTTTACTCAGTGTACTTATGCATGGAATCTTAAGTACTATCACTGTAGACCATAATACGAGAACTGTTTCGAAGTTGTGCACCTCACTCGATTTATACACAGGTACGTACCTATCTACTATCTATTGTTAAATGCCATCAAAACCTGTTAAAAGTCATTGACCCTGGATCGTTATAGCCATTGACCCATTACTGTTGCAACGGATCTCCATTGCTGGTTCAACCTTCCATCCATCAATGGTGTCATTCATCCCTCCACTCAATCATGTCGATGTCGCTTGGTAGCAGGCGTCTTGATCACCTCACCCTGTCTTTTCGTAGTGGGTGTCTCATTCTCTCCACTCTGTCGTTCATTATCAACTTGCTCCACTTGCAACCCAGTGAATGCATTCGTTATGACCATATAGTCACGCAAGTGAGGAGGAATCACAGGAGTGGTGTAAGGGGGTGGTTGACTCGTGGATGTAAAGAGATCGTCATTGAGATGATCAAAAGCTGAGGGACTGGGCCTAAACATATCATCACCGGTGCGATATTCCACATTTGGTATCGTAAGTCTTGGTGATGGCCCAGACGCTCGGACGAGAACTGGGTCGCTCTCGTGTGGGATGGGTGAAGGGAGCTCCTTTTGGTCAGAATATCCAAGGTCGATGAATGATAGACTCTTGCGAATCTCCCTCTCTTTAGTCCGGCGATAGGACTTAGACTTCGGCTGTGGGTGACTCGCCCAGTTCGGGCTAAACCACCCGTCATCACGGGCATATTGCTGGTGTTGAGGGTTGGTGTCAGCCTCAATATGCCTCACTGCCTCCCATACCCTGCTGAAGACCCGGTCGATGCCAGCTCGCTCGTAGTAAGGGCACCTGAACTTGGCTTCATCACTTGCGTCGAAATCTAGCTGTGCGCGCCGGATCCATTTGGCTCGAGGGGTATGAAAGATAGTCTTCATATGGTCATTCAACTTGATCTGGACAGTCCAAAGCTTACCCTGAAAAGGGTTAGTATAATCACTTGAGCTATATTTAGTTTAGATGAAGCTTACCTTCACCTGCGGGTCGGTGATAGTGTCATCTTCCTGACATAGAGGGCAGAGAACAGGCTTGTTCTTGAAATCTCGGTGTAAACTCAACGTATCATCGAGAAGGGCCTGCATGAAAGTCTGAACTGCAGTCTCGTAATCAATCTCGACATTGACATCAAGGCTGGTGCCATCGTCACCTTCACCGTCATCATCACCTTCATCCAGGTCACGATGGATCAACGTCGACTCGTCACTGTCAATAGCCTGTTGCTCTAAATCTTTTTCGGCCGTTTCTTCGAGGTTGTGAATGATTTGTTGTGTCTCACTGTCAATAGCTGGGTCGTCATTTTCTTCTTCATTAGAGTCAACAGCGTTGTTGATAGCGCCCAGCTGATCTCGAGCCTTCTCTAGAACCACTTCCATAATTCTAGAGTTAGAAAGATGTGCTATGCGATCATTGAAGTCCATAGTCGTCATATTCTTTCGTTGATTTTGAATTTCATCATTGAGTAGTGAGTCGAGTGCCACCCGGCGGATCCGTCGTTTGTAGTTCTTCAACTCGGCAGAGGTGGCCGTATAAGGAAAGCCAGGGTCCGTCGCCATCAACTTAGTCATTAAAGCATTAACAGCCGGACCGTGAATCTCTCGGGCCTTCTGACTTGACAATGCATTGGCAGCCAAAGTGTTTTCATCGTCAATCTGGTGAGAGTAGCCTTCATCGCCGAGATCACCTGTATCCTCACCCAATGAGACTCTAGATATATCTGTAGACTCGTTGAGTGACAGGTAATACTTTTCAAGCATTCGTGATCCCGCATCATGGTTCATGATCTTTCGTGCAGCCTCACGGCCAATCGTGCGGGCGAGATCATCTGCTGCTCGGCGGCGGATAGAATAGAAGCCCAGTGACCCTGGATAGCCAATCTTAGACCCTCGGAGCTTAAGGTATTCGCTCAAACTGGTCGCGGTGGCTGCTTGATCACTCAACTCTAAGCCCCGGGGCTTACTGGCTAAGATAATGGGACTGGATAAATGCTCGCGATCAATCTATAGACGATTAGCTTACATTTAGTCATGTGAGATTCAATGGTGTACCATAATGCTGCGTTGACTGCCATTCAGAAGCTCATCAAGAGTTGTGATGCCCTCAAGAACTCCACGGCGGAGTGCAATAATAAGAAGGCGATGAGGGATAGAGAAAATCAGGTTATCAACGCGGGTGGGTGAGTTGATGGCGCAGGTGAGTGATGATTCTTGCTTTGACTTTTGTTGTGCCTTTTCTGGATCCGCGTAAGTCGTCTTGAGGTTTCTGAAAGTGATTCGAACCTGAAACCTGGCTTGCTCTGAACGTATAATCTGGATATCACCCCAGGTGAGAAATGGGAGGTGAGCTTTGTTCACCTTCCTTTGACCACTGATCCCAATTGAACCGGGGCGTACAGCGCAAACACGGGCTATAAGCCATGCTAGGTGATGCTGCTCAGATACCTCAACGGATGGCGCATTTAGCGTATCATAGTCTAACAACTGACGCAACTCAGGTAGACCAACCCGGGTGAATGCCATGGATGAGTCTAGAGTAAGGCCGAATTTTGAGGCTCCATAGCGCATGGCTTCGGTGATAGCGTTGAAGAGTTGACCGTTAGTGACGGATGTTGAGATCCCGTATTTGTTATGGATTCTCCTGTGCCAAAACAGCAGTGCCAGTCGATGACCGATAAGGCTACGGTAGGTGATCTTTGTGCCTCGACTTCGCCCTCGACCATGCTTGGTGACAAAGATAATATAACTAGTAGTCTAGGTATCAGTAGGAGACAGCAATAACTATTAACCAAATGATCACTTACAGCTTCATGCGCTTGAAACATTCATATTTTTCGGGCGGAAACATAGCTAGCTCCTTTTCTTTTTCGGTGAGATCATCGGTGATGATGCGTAAACCGGTGAGGAAGGCCTCGTATGACTTGAAAATGCTATCCTGGCGAATTTGGGTCTGCGCGGCTTGCCAACGCCACCCAACGGATGCATCGACGTGTTTCTCCAAATCTTCGATGAAACCAAAAAGATCGTCACTATCGCCCGTGGATAAATGATTGATTTCATCGAAAAGTGAGTATCTTGAAGGGGCGATGGCCCCGGCCACAGGAGGAGCGGCCATTTCGACGCGTGGAATAGGGGACAGTGATGAGAAAGGAAGAGGAAATCCGTGACTGCAGAATGGGAAGGTAGTGGTAAAGTCGCCTGGTGTCTGAGGCAAGGTGATGGTTGCCTACCTGATATGGAGTTGACGTAATTCACAATAGTGCCAGGCAGCTGTCACCAAGTGGCAGGAGCAGCACCTATGATTAACTGGCGGATTTGGAGTGTGATTAGTAATACTAACAGAGCCTGCGACAGGCTATTCCTTCGCTTTAATCACAGGTAAATCCAACAACATCAACACCACATATCATCAGTTGCGTAACTATGGATGCTGATCAGTCTACCACCGGGCGCAATCCACCTGCCCCGTAAGTATCAATCGTACCTAACTTTGATATAGTTAACACTTATTAACACCGTCTTCAATAGTGATAATAATGCCACTGCTGTCTATGACTGGGTGAGCTTGAATGATGAGACTTGCTGCAGTCCCTCTGAATGGGCTCTTCTTCGCCGAACTGAGTTCCTAGCTCAACAGCAGCGGGTTATAATGCGAACACAGGAGCTTATCTTGGCCGCTCTAACAAAGTGGGTGATATCTTACTATAATCTATAATCTATAATCTTACTGTTGACTAACGCTTCGCTATTAGAGACCCACGCCGACGTGGCAGTACATCATCGACTGGTACTGGCATAAGTAAAAGCACTGAAGGCGAAGAAGTCGCCGTCACCTCCGATCCACTCAACGATCCCCAAATCATGCAGGCATTTAATGCCCTTAGTGACCCCAATGGTGACAAGTACGCCGTCGTCACCGACGTCCACCGGGTCTACATGGACGACACCAAGAAGAAGCGCTATGTGAGGCATACTATCCAGTCGACCAGGGATGCTATGGCCTTTCGAGACCATATTGATTCTGAGTTTGCCGAAGGAGATGGAGAGTTTCGAAAGTCAATCGTCGATGACTTTGCGGTTCTCAATCCTGATCTTGTCACCAGCATCTACATCACCCTCAACAAAGCGTTGAAAGAGAACAACCGCAAGTCCAAGGCCAAGGGCAAGAAGCGGGTCCGTACTGTATCACCTGCCTCAACCATCCGCTTTCGTGGTGAAGCTTCTGAGCTGGCTCGCGATAACGACCTGCCTGCTTCACCGCCAGCCGGACGTGCACCACGTGGACGGGGACACCCACAATACCGTACCACCAACGTCACTGAGTCTAACGATGGGGATGAGGCTTCTGGTGATGATGACGATGACGATGACGATGACGATGGTGGTAGTGATGGTCGATCCACCCCCA
Source organism: Fusarium brachygibbosum (assembly GCA_018886245.1). Taxonomy (NCBI): domain Eukaryota; kingdom Fungi; phylum Ascomycota; class Sordariomycetes; order Hypocreales; family Nectriaceae; genus Fusarium; species Fusarium brachygibbosum. The sequence continues at coordinate 1,362,152 of MU249526.1, forward strand.
AGCCAAAGGCTCGAAAGTTCATTACAACCAGCCAACTTTTCAGTAACTCGAGCACAGGTGACTCCCAGCAGACGCAGGTTTCACTTACTTCCGTTGAGATCCGGCGATCTCGTCAGAATTTACGGTTTGAGGGTTACCGCAATGAAGATGATGGCATGGATGAGTGACTGGGATGGGTGATTGGGATGAGTGATTGGGATGAGTGACTGCCACGGCATAGTGGTAGCAATTAATACTACAGTCAATAGATGTAGCTCAATGTGTCAGCGCAGTACAGATCTGAGATCAGACACCAGAGCAAATATTCACCATGGATGTTTACTCCAGGTGAGAACTTGACAGAGGCTGTTTCCGATACAATCAATCGAATCGTTGGCGAGGAACTCAAATGTTAGTAAAAGGAATCGGCTCTCTTTACAGATACTGATGAAAACTTTCAGCCCTTTCGCAATCCTTTTTGGACTTCTCGGACGTTTTGAGGCTCGTCGACAGAGATAACCATCAAATTAGATCACAGAAACCCTCCATTAATCCGAGATGGTGGAACGGGGACAGTCTTCTTCGTAAAACTTGGGAGAGTCTGGACCGAACCGCGCCCAACATATTGCACGTCCATAGCGTCCCCGAGTCAAGCAGTGCGATACTCGGATCCCAACTGTTCTTCGAAATGCAGGAAACCTTTCAGAATGCTATTTTCGTTACATATTCGACTCGAAAACAAGATCTCAGAACGCAACCTGTCGAGGCTTTCTTTACATCTTTGATCCGTCAAATAATCCAGAGTCGACCATCACTCTTCCAGCGTGTTACTTCTATCGCTGAACAAATTCGGAAAGAAGAAGTCTTTAGCTGTGAGGTACTGCATAGCATTCTTCTCGCCTTGCTCCGGGCATCTGTCGATAGGCCTGTGGTTCTCATTCTTACCGGAGCTCAAGATTGCAAGCCATCCCTGATCGAAAGATTAACTGGCTTAGTCAAGGACTACCGCAAAGTTGCTACGGGTGGATTCAAGATCATCATCATTGCAGAAAGGAATCATGCCCGTCATCTGGAGTTTGACCATGATATGTGCTGCAATGTTGACTTTTTTGACGACGAAATATCTCAAGACTTCCACGACGACTTTTTGGACTCTAGAACGCGATCATTGCTCAAAACTCGTCCTCACTGGCAACTCTACGCTGCAGCCACTGTTCAAAGATTAGCCATACCTAGAAGCTTTGCGCGAGCTAGTCTAATGGCGAGGGATCTAGAAACATGGGACATAGCTTCAACGCACAATGCTATGGCAAAAGCCCTCGAGGGTCTTTCCAGCACCGTCGATGACTTATTCCTGATGACCTTGAGTCGGTGGGAGGAGAATACCAGTATGTGCAGACGATATCTTATCCAATGGATCCTACATGTTGTTCGCCCAATTACCAGTCGAGAGCTTGCTGTTGTTTTTGCTCTATCTACATCAGAAAACCCTTCAATTGATGCAGTCAAGCTCGAGGTACCCGTCAACCTTTATCATGATCTTGGGGATCTTGCAAATACCTCGATCGAGTTAACTGGAGTTCACATTTTGCCTACGTACGGAAACGTCGGATGTGATCTGGTGGATAATGAGGGCATCAACTCCCATTGTCTCATACTTTCGAAACACCTCGGCTACCTTGAGTCCATTCTTGACGATCTTCACCTCCGGTCTGAAGCTGCGAAAGATGAACTAAGTATTGATTCCATCAGCAACGGTCCCGAGACTAAGCTTCTGGAATACGCAGCGAAAGAGTGGCCCCAGCACTATAACTTGGCACCAGCCTCTTCTGCGATGAGGGATCGTGTTCTCAGTCTCCTGGGTACAGACAGGCACGTCCAAGCGTGGCTCATGCTTTACCAGAAATACACAGACCTTCCCACCGACACATATTACGAGTTGGATAGCGAATTGAAGGTGGCTTGTTGGTTTGGCTCATGGATGTTGCTGAGAAGGCCATTGAGAAGACAGAGGTAGAGGATGCAAGCACCAAACCTACCCAAGCACTCGATCTGGCCGCTGGGGATGGACAAACATGTGTTGTAGCCCTACTTCTAGAAGCCGGGGCAACATACGACTTTGCACTGTGTTGGGCGTCCGAGGGGGGCTTCAATGACATCGTGAAGACTCTTTTGGAAGTCAACAGAGAGGCGACTGATAAGGAGGATAAGTTTGGTAGAACGCCATTCATCTTGGGAGCGCTCAGAAGAAACGAAAAGATTGCAGCCTATCTTCTTGAGAAGGGCGCAAACCCAAGTCTGGCTGCCGGATACAACCTCACTGCACTTCATCTAGCAGCCATGACTGGTCAGATGGCCATAATTCAGCCGCTCATCGATGCAAAGGTCGATGTGAATGCAGTGACAGACGGCGGCGATGATGCGCTACGGCTGGCCGCTGCTGGGGGCTTCGATGATATCGTGAAGGTTCTGCTGTCGCATGAAACGGATATTGACGAGATGAACAACAATGGAATGACGGCTCTTCACCTGACGGTGACAAACGGGCATACTTCGATTTGCGATCTTCTGTATGGCGCTGGAGCCAGCCTTCAGAAGACGACAGGTGAAGGTCTCTCACCACTCCATTTAGCGGCTCAGCAAGGTTTCGTGGACGTTGTCCGCTGGTTGATCTCAAAGCCGGTTGACGTACTTGCGGATGCAGAGCCTACAACCCTTGAAGCCAACGAACAGGGTGACAAGCCAGAAAGAGAGAAGGAAAAAGAAAAAGAAGATCACCAGAACGGTTCAATTCATGACGGATTTGACGACAGAGCGAATGTCCTTTCCCCACTGCAACTCGCCGCTCTGAATGGTAGCATTGAAGTTGTTCGCGAGCTACTTGAGCATGCAGAGTATAACACAGAACATGCGCGCTCAAGTTCGTTATTTCTTGCAGCCAGAGAGGTTTTCATGGAAATCGTTGAGGAGATCCTAAAGTTCCACACGTGGGTCGCACAGCTTTCCACTTGGCCGCCTTATGTGGGCATTTGTTTGTACTAAAGGCGCTTTGGGAGCGTATTGACAGCAAGTAGAATGGGAAGCAGACCGAGAAACAGAATATATTGTTTGCTCGAGACAAGAACGGCGACACTCCATTTACTCTGGCGTCTGGCCAAGATCATGTGGAAGTCATGTCTGCTATGCTGAAGAGGGTATCTTAACCTCGATCATATCCTGGATTGAGATGGATCTGCTACCATCAGCATCCTCCAGTAATCATCTCAAAGTAACTCGTCGACGCTTGTCCGGCACGCTCCTCTCCTCAAGCTGGTCTCGGCGCTTGCGTGGTGATAAGTCGAGATCCAGGCTTTGATATCTGCCAGGCGACTTCAACCCACCTGTTTGGGTTGTCAAAGTAAGCCTTGGCGACCTTGAGCCCCTCTGATTTCAGCCCTGGTTGACTGATGCTGAGCCTCCTCCACCTGGGGCGTTGATGCTGAATTACGAAGTCTTTATGCTGCGTGTACCTAGATATGCGTAGGCAGGTAGCAACACAACACTACGCATTGACCATGCCCGTTTCTCAACCGCCCCACTTGCAAACAACTAACAGTGCCTTCTCCTCCTACTTCTTCCACCAAAACATTCATTTCAACTGATTTCCCTTTGCTGTGCGAGATCCTGATCTACATTAACTCTGCAAGCCCGGCAGGCAAAAGTGCACTGCACTTATTACTTCGCTATCTATGCAAGCTTCCTCTACTTTCGTCTCTATCAACTCACCTTCATTCCGCTATCATGCCTGAACTCTCAGAGATCCCTTCTTTTTCATCTCTGCGTATATCGCATGAGACCCAGGACAAGCATCACGAGGTACGTCGGTATCCGTCAGCTCTTGCTTAAGCAAATCCTAAATCTCTTTCTAGGAACTCACCCCCGAGGATAGCGTTTCATCTGCCGTCGCGAGCCAAGATGCCCACCTGGAACCACACAACTCGGAACCACCCACCACTGAACTACCTAAATCGTCGATGTACCCCGATCTTCACGGCTACGTTACCGAGAGCCTTGAGGGCCTCGAATACTCCTTCCGCGACCATGACACTAAGGTCGACATCAAGCGCGAGTACCACACCAATATCATGGGAGAGTTCCATTGTCAGAGGAGCACATGCCTTTTTCATAACTGGGAGAGCAACTCTATCGCCATTACCATCCGTGAGTACGAAGACCAGTCGTACAATGTCCTCGTATATCACCAGCTCTGCCGTAAGTGCATGAAGCCGACGCGCGCAACGCTTGATAAACTCTGTTACTCGGACAGAGTTGCGTACCACCTCAAGAGATGGAATGGCATCGATGCCAAGCAGGCCGTACGTGAGGTCGTGCCCAAAGGAAGACATATGGAAGAACTGTGTGAAGGTTGCATCAAAAGCTACTGCAGCAAGAAGAAGTTGGTAGGCAAAGGTCTTTGAGAACTTGGGTCAGGACGTGGGAAGCTATAAGGGTCAAAGCCTACTGGGGCATTACATGTAACTCTGAAACATTACGAACTACAATTGATCTCGGCGAGATTTCATGCCTGCTTTATCTCGATTTGGTCGGATCTTCACTATAGTGTCTTGTGATGATTCAGCAAGTGCTCGACTCGGAAGAACTCCCGTCTTTCTCTTAGGTCAGATATTCATAGACCTTTCTTGCCACTTGCACAATGCTTCGATGTTTTAGAACTACTTCCGCCTAGCCGCTTCCTACTTGACACATATAGTGATGCTGAAATGGCACTCTCAGCGCATTCACCACATTAGAATAATTCCGAGAGATTGGTGGCGGCATTACGGGAACAAAGTTTAAATCCGCAACAAGTCACAGTGAAGCTAAAGATTCATGAACAGTCGTTGCGGTAAAAGAATGGTGTAGGTTGAATCAGATGGAAGTCAAAGTCAGTGCAGACTCGATCGTGATTTAGATAACGCGCTTACCTAGAAGTCGTACAGAAACAGTATCTGACTTTCCATTTAGCGAGTTCTCACTAACTCCCATGATTCTGTCTATAAGCTGGTCTTCTGCCTAACTTCTCTCTATCCAAACACACGATTCACTCCCATGAGTCAGATCAGCCGCTCATCCACAAGCAATGCAAAGGTTCCCATGAGCGTAGTAACGAGATTCTCGCTTTAAATCCTCTCATATTCCTTGTCCTTTGGGCTTGTTTTGCACCCAATAGACTGGTTGTGGCAATATCAGGCTAATGTCTCCGACGGTCAACAATGCACCATGTGTTCTGCGACCACTGGATGTGCCCACCTCAAGGGCGATTAATTTAATGCGATTGGAAGCTACTGTGTAACCACGCTGAACTTCTAGTAATCGCTGATGCTTTGTAAAGTCATTTCTAATCATTATGCCGTGTCAAGCCCCAGTCCAGTGCCTGAATATTTGATGCTTCAACATTCACCACACAATTCGTCTGCTTCAAGGATTCCTTCACACGTTGTGCCAACATCGACCTCGGCGGGGAATAAACTTCCCCAGGACCTCGATTTTGGTCATTGGTCTGAGACCAGCTCAGCCAGTCTCATGATGACACCTTGAAGATCCATTCGCTTGTACTCAAGGAGCTTGGCCAGTTTTTTGACTGTTTTCTTAGCATTGACCACCTCTGCGTTGTACTTTTCCAGTTCATCTAAAGCATTATAAGCTTCAGCGGACCCCGCACTATGCTTATTGACCGCGTCGACAAATGCAACAGAAAAAGATAAGCCGTTGCGTTGCTCCAGTTCAGCCTGCAATTCGCAGATAGAAAGATCTTGCAAAGGAACTCTTTTCGCGGGGATGCTAACAGTATGCCTACTCTAAGAGATATTAGTACCACACCAAGCATAATACTGTCTGGAGACCGCACTTTGGAAAGGACATCTGATTGAGCACGGGTTTCGCGAACGGTTTCCGGGATGGCCTTGTAACCACCGGTGCGTACTCGTTTGTTCGCATCGGCGGTAAGAGACTCGGTGGTTTCATCACAAATTGCCAAATGCTGCCTCTTCCTTTCGACTTGCGTGTGATCGGGCTTGATGGGATGCGGAGTAATACGCTCCATTGTGGGTGCCAAGTAGAGATGCAAATGTGTAGCCCGGATAAGATATTTAATGGTCGATTCAGCTCGACTTCCAGGCGTGTTAGGCGGTAAAGAATGAATTGTTGAGAGGAGAGGAATTAGTGAGGCCATTGGGAAGGCTGTACAAGTTGATGTTTCATGGTATAGAGCGAGGGGAGGAAGGAGCAAAACCACAAATACGGAAGGACGATACGAGATCAAAAGGTGGATCATTGAATAAGAAGATGACGAAAGACTGACAATCATGACAACGAAATAAATGGTGTGAGCACGAATATAAGACGAAGCAATGTATCATGACTTATCGGACTGAAATGGCAGTGGAGTTTCTCTGACTGCATTACAGCACAGGCATCATGAGCGCGGAGCAACTTGTGCAGCCCTGAAGAGACGCACTCTGTACGCGAATATAAGTGGAATGCCTTCACGGGGTTAAAACGGGAAACCATCTCACATTGGCCAGTTATCATCCTAGTGACATTCAAGTAGCCTAAATACGTCCTCAATGACTTAATTATGGAGGCTAGTGGAAATCATATAGAGACGCTATTTTGTTGCTAGACTCCGTCGACTGTCTGGGAGCAAATTTTCTGCCTAAATTCTCAACATATAAAAACACAGTTATCACACAGCCTTAGCATCGTAAATCCGATGCTATCACAATAACCAAATATAAGCTTTTTCGCCTCATAGGGCTACCAAAGCTTGATATGACTGACCGTGCCCTAGAATAAGCTTTTTAACAAGGGATAAAATGCCCTATCTGCTGGCTTCCTTCCTCTTGTTGCTATGTTCTCGTCAGCGGCAACTGCATCGCTCAAGTTTCCGCCATAGCATCTTGGCTTGCGTCCGAGTGTGAGAGAAGACCCTGAAGGCGATAGGCGAGGGTAATGGTTTGATGCACACACCATCTCTGTGATGATGGGCTTCGTAAATTTGCGGTGGTGTGGCCAACCTCCAGATCATCAACTGGATCTCGTTGGGCGTTCTCAAGAGACTAGACATTTGTTGCTGAGGTCGGTTGCTCGAACTGAACGTTGAGACAGCCAAAGATGCATCATCGCTGCCCGTGGCAGTAGCTGACGGGCTTTTTGTACTGGACCCCATAGGAAAACGAAGGAAGACCGTGTGCGTGATGGAAGTCTTGCCTAGAATCCATAAGCATTCTGCTGGTGTAAACCTAAAGTGCAAAAGTACTTACCACTGGCCACTCTTCGTCATCTCCAATCGTTAAAAGTCATGAGTTCAATATGCAGCCATCCATCCACTGATATCTGCTCTCCTATTGTGAGTGTGAAGCATGTCTAGGAATAAGTGACTAGCGGCCGTATATGAAATGCTCTGTCGTAGTGAAATACGTAAGCCTTGTATTTTGCTGTTTTGTCTTACTATATATAGTAAAACATCATGGTTGGCTGGGCCCACTTGTATGAGTCTAATTCTCACTGATTATTCTTTTTGTTTTTTCTCGCTCCTCAATCTCAAAAACCCGGGATTCGAACCTCCCTTCCGTCCTCAGAGCATATTGTATGGCTGGTGAGATAACATCCAGGATTGGTCCACCCACATTGGGGCTCTGACTGTTTAAAGATTCAGCGGCTACGCTAACCCTAAGTTCCAGTGAGGACCTACCAAAGTCCAGTAAACTAGCAGAGTTCATGCCACTGAAATAAATCATGGGACTTCCATCCTTCAAAGGTCAACCTGGCATCGGGACCTTTCCCGCATGTTGTCGGCTTTGGCTTGCGAATGGCGTCGTCACTTTCGTATGATGCTGTCTATTTTTACCAAATCTGGCAATTGTGGCTATCGCGAAGAGATAACGGTGACCGGTCTTCGAATAGTGACTTTGACTCTTCGGCAGGGAACACTACTATATATAGACGGGCTGTGCACCAATTGCTTCTCCCTCACTCTTTATACCCACCATTGTTTAAGTACATGAAGTCACAGTCACGTCCGCAATGAGTGTACCCAAGACCGAACCTATTCTGATTGTTGGAGGGGGCGCATTTGGTCTCTCAACCGTTGTTCACCTTCTCAAAGCAGGGTACAAAGACATTACTGTGCTGGACAAAGATGATGAGATTCCTTCTCAATGGTCCGCGGCCAATGACCTCAACAAGATCGTCAGAGCAGAATATGAAGATCCTCTGTACCAAGACCTGACTGTGGTAAGTCATTCCATTATTCTGGCTTCCAACATACCTTCAATAAGACCAAAGCTGACATATCTTCCACCTAGAAAGCCATCAAGGCTTGGCAGACACCTCTCTTCGCTCCCCATTTTCATCAAGTGGGCTTTATTCACTGCATCTCTGGCAATGCGTCGAAAGAAGCTCAAGACACCCTCAACCGTTTTCGGGCTGCTGCAGAGCGAGACCCTCGTCTCAAGCCACATGTTACTCCGCTTAACTCGCAGAACGACATTGCAGCCGCAGCATGGCAGTACAGAGATAGCTCGTTTCCTGGCTGGACTGGCTACTTGAACCGATTCGATGGATATGCACATTCTGGTAACGCGCTGCGATCTATTTTCCAGGCTACAAAATCTAAGGGCGTTAAGTATATCCTTGGCACTGCAGGGGCCGTTTCTGAAATTATTTACGAAGACGGCCTCTCTGGGCGTAGAGCCAAGGGCGTCAAGACCGCAGGTGGTCTATTCTACCCCTCGAAGCTTGTCATTGTTTCCGTCGGCGCAGCGGGTGCAAAGCTCGTTCCGGAAATTGGCAAGCAACTCGTAGCAAAGTCTTGGTCTGTGGCTCATCTTCAACTAAGCGATGACGAAACGTCTGCCCTTCGCGGTATACCAGTGACTTACGCCCGAGATCTCGGTTTCTTCTTTGAGCCGGACCCAAAGACAAACCTTCTAAAGCTTTGTCCCATGGGCGGGGGCTTCATCAATACCGATCCCAACACGGGTATTTCGCATGCACCTACCGATCTCAGGCAGAGTGCATTTCTCCCTGAAGATGACGACAGGCAGCTCCGTGAGCTTGTACGACAGACCCTTCCGCAGTTTGCTGATCGACCCTTTGTCAAGAAGACACTTTGCTGGTTCGCCGATACTGTCAACTCAGACTTTATCATTGACTACGTCCCTGATACCTCATCTTCGGTGCTTTTGTTATCTGGCGACAGCGGCCATGGATTCAAGTTCTTCCCCATATTCGGGGAATGGGTCAAGGACCTTCTCGAGTCCGATAATGGAGAGCAACCGGTTGCACGATGGAGGTGGAAGAATCCAACAGCGGGTGAGAAACAGGGCGATTGGGGTGGTGCTGTGAGTTGGAGACTGGGCAACTCGAAGGAACTCGTTGAAATTCAGCCGTTTGGCAATTCCAAACTGTAGTTGTTTAGCATTTGGCACGTCTTTAGAAATCGGAGACAATTCAAGGCAGTTGTGGAGAAACCATGTGTTCATCTATCAAGACTTCAGGCAGAAGATTTTGTCCGTCCAGAGGTCTCCCGATTCGGTACTTCTTGTGATCTGTGGGAGCTGGTGAGTGATTCTGGGGTCAGACCTTGGGCGAATAATCAGGTTGGTTCGGTCCCCGTTGTACTTGGAATGTTTTTTTGTCATAGAGTTGGGCGCTTGGTTCATGGAACATCCCAGTATTAAGCAGTCCTGCATGGACTTAGAATAAAGGTCTCTAGAGATATTTTTTGATCTTGTTTATTTTTATCTGTCAGAGAAGGCTTCCAAACTATCTAAAATAAGAACAAAAGTCTGGGCGGGACTAACCACTTCCATTTTCTTTCTTGCTTGGTATCGGTATCAGGGCTGAAATGTGAAAGACTCTTGTTCTTTTGAAAAGCCTAACTTTGCAAACTTGATGCTTCTTTGTTTCTAAAGGTGTTTATTACGTCTTCACCTGGTCACTCCGCCTCTTTTCTTTGAACAACACACACCAGCCTTGCTTGAAATCATCGACCTAAAGATAAAATGTCCATTCCCACGTCAATTCATCCAGATTTTTCCCATTCCAACTCACCAGTACTTCACACATTTCACATTTCCAGCAACCAACTCAACCAAAGCGGCACTACCAATCCCCTTGGAAATTCAGATTATCCTATCAGTCAATATGGCTCCCAACAAGCAATATAAAGACCCCCAGTGTTCTCAGAACCACAAATACTCCACTCCTGTCCCAAACGTTTCCTGTCAAGTCTTTTCCTCCATGGCTGACTTCATGTCTGCCCTGAACTTGGAGAACCATGAAGCCCCCCAGATTCCTCCGGACAACCATAACTCCACCCCTGTCACAAACGCTCCCTCTTCAAGACTTGCCGCTATTCTCCTTGAGAATGCTGAGCTCGAGAAGCAAACTGCCCAACTTATCCATATAATGGGGGTGTGTCTCGAATTCAAAGATAAGTTGCAGTAGACAGTAGCTGGACATTTTGGTCCCCTTTCCGCTGCAGATATACGGGCTTTGGAAGGACAGATCCCAATGCTTGATAGTTTCAAGTTGGAAATGCTGGAGTCTCTTCGGGGGCTTTTCGCCCTGAGGGCTGACGTTTTGCTGCGAGCAGGACAACTTGCTGAGCAGGGAGCCGGTACTGCTGAGCGAGAAGGATAAAGAGTAAATGCAAAGCTTCAGCAAGATGAAGTATGCAATTGTGGCAGGGACTCAGGTCCTGACCTCCTTGAAGGCAAGCCACCTGCATTCTTTCTGCTGTATACACACCACTGTATCGGAGATTCTCTCTGTCTAGGTTTTCTGTTGTTGATTGGTCTTCTACAGTTCGTCATTGAGGATAAAGAGCTAGTTCTTGATCCTGAATGCAAACCGAAGCGTGCCATTTATCTGGAGGATGATTCAAATTAAATTGACTTTCTTTTTCATCGTGTCTATTGATAACAACTGCGTGTTGATCTTATCGTTATCGTCACTCGGCCCATGGCACGTCGGACCCGAAGCTGTGAAGGCCCCACAGATTCTTTCCAAGTCGCTTTCATGTCTTTCATTCAAAAGCAGTAGAAAGCAAGCGTGTCTGTTTATACTGATAATCTTCTATGTGTATGAACAAGCAATTGACTTACTTAAACATGATATTTACTAATCTCGAATTCTCGCTCCTCCTGGAAACCCGGCGTATTGACTGATTCCACCTTCATCAATTCCCAGTCCACGCAAACCAACCAATCCCGAAGTGAAGGAAGCGACAACGGAGCTGCAAAAACACCACATCACATACCGGATATTGACACCAGAATTTGGTAGATACACTGAAAAACGCTTCGGCCAATATCTCCACGATTCCTCTGTTTTTGACTACGGAATCAGCAGGTTGGTGAAAACTCGGCGAACATGGCCGAAGATGTAGGGTAGCCAATTGGCCGAGAAGGCAAAAGCACCCCATTATTTCCACGGGTAGCTTGCCGTTAATCACGGAAGCCCTGCCGACCGAAAGAAATAGAGGGTGACGTGACTTATGTCCACTAAAAGCTTCCCCATGTTCGGAGCAGCTTTTGTGTCGGGACAGATACGCGATGGATGCTAACCCCACTTCTGGATGAGGAGTCATTTGCTTAAAGAAGAGCGACTGATTGAGATATTTTGCATCAATTGATTCAGAGAATTGTTTATGCAGTACTTTTGCCATCTTTGGTAACCAATTAATCCCCAATCTGTCAGCAATAACACCTACACAATGGGCTCCCTCAACTCTGAACCATCCCAACAACCCCATGTCCCTAGGTAAGCCATCCATTTAAACCCATCATCACCATCACACGAGACTAACCATCGAAGCCCTGGAGTATGGTGTCCATCAGTCACTTTCTTTAATCACGCAGATGACACAGTTGACTATGATTCCCAAGCGAAATACTACGCTCATCTCGCCAACTCAGGCTTGAATGGGCTTATCGTCATGGGCTCGAACGCAGAGGCCTTCCTCCTCACCCGCGAAGAACGCTACGAGCTCATCGCTCTCGCCCGTAAGACCATCGGTCCTGATTTTCCCCTCATGGCAGGTGTTGGCGCCCATTCTACCAAGCAGACTCTTCAACTCGCCGAGGATGCACACAAAGCTGGCGCCAATTATTTGCTCGTTCTGCCGCCTGCTTACTTTGGTAAGGCGACCACAATGAGCGTTGTGAAGCGCTTCTTCGCAGAGGTCGCGGCCAAGTCGCCTCTGCCTATTGTCATTTATAACTTCCCTGGCGTCACAAATGGCGTTGATCTTGACTCTGAGACCATTGTTCAGATCTTTGAGGAGAGCAAGAAGTCGCATCCCAGCGGAAAGTCGAATATCGTCGGCGTGAAGCTTACCTGCGGTTCCGTTGGCAAGATCACCCGTCTAGCAGCCCAGATTCCTTCTGAGGAATTTTCCACATACGGTGGCCAGTCCGATTTCCTCATCGGCGGTCTCGCAGCGGGCAGCGTCGGCTGTGTCGCAGCTTTCGCTAATGTCTTTCCCACTCTCACATCAAAGATCTACGCTTTGTACAAGGAGGGAAAGTTCGACGAAGCGCTCAAGTTGCAGCAACTTGCAGCTTTGGCGGAGCGGCCTTGTAAGGCGGGTGTCGCGTCAACCAAGTATGCTGTGGCCGTTTACTCTGCCAAGTTGGCTGGTGTTGAGGGCGCCGAGGAGAAATTGGCACCCAGACATCCGTATGAGCCTGTTGGTGATGCTGTGAAGCAGAGTGTGAAGAGCATTATGAAGGAGGCTGGGGAGAAGGAGGAGGAGCTGCTCAAGACATGGACTGATCGCGTCAAGGGGCGATTGAACTAGAACATTAAATAGAGTGTGGCTTATATACAAAAATTATGAACTGAACCCGCAAGTAGTTGATTCCTTTGTGTGGAATATGTGATTGGGGATGACTGGGGTTCTGGTTGGAGATCTGTGACAGAACTTTTAGCGGCTTCGGTGCATGCATCTATTGCCTTTTTATTCCCTTTTAGGGCCATTGAATTGACTCAGATTGCATTTGACTTGAATCCAACCCCGCATCTCAATGAAAAATGAAGGGTATCTGTTTATCGTCTTTGTCTCCTCTGACGGTGGATGTACTTGGTTATCAGTACAAATGAGAGCGAAATCGGTATCATCCCCACCCACTTCAGCTCCTGGCGTTATCAACAACAACGCTAAAAAAGTCGCCTCCTCCACTCAGTGACCAGGAATGAGCTTCTGAACCCCCCAATTCTTGCCTTGAACGAGGAGAGCAACATTGAGAGAAAAGGATATAGCGAGCTGGAACCCCGCACAGTTGACCTACTCTTCTCTCTCTCCCTGTACCACATTTTACGTCAGTCCGTAGCCTCGTGACCGCTATAACAAGAGGGCGGCTACGCTAACCCCGAATTTATAGCACACCGTGTCAGTGAGGCTACGCTAACCAAAACCTAAAATCCATCCCCGCAAACGTCTTTTTTCCTTTCAATTGTCATCTGCATCAATTGTCTTTTTCACTTTTCAATTTGTGCTCGTAAGAGATGGCTCCGAGTTCGTCATCGCATGCGCGCAAGACTTCTGGAACCACTGACTCGGTTGGGAGAGCGGGAGGAGGCCGAGTTTCCAAGAGATCCGATAACGCGTGAGTCCACTGAACAGACCCTGTCCTTGCATCTCCCCTCACTTGGACAAGTCTCTCTCACCTTTGACTTCCATACTCACCGAGATGCATTGCCAATTGAGGCAATCATCAAGGAAAAGACTGACTGAAGGACAATTAGATGTTCACGATGTCGGAAACAAAAAATAAAATGTTCTGGCTCTCATCCTTGCGACGCCTGCAAAAAGCGCAAGCTCTCATGCGAATTTGATCAGCGCGACCAAAAGATACTCGTCACTCGTGGGTAAGTCTTCATCACCCCCTCAACTAACTTCGCTGTATTTTAACCGACATCCTATCAGCTTCATCCTGGATCTACAACAACGCGCTGCCACAAATCAGCCCAGTAGCGGTACTGCCGAATATGTCACGCCAGGCTCATTAGATACCAACATCAATGTTGGTGGTCCATCCGATCAAGGTGAGTTTGAAGCTTCCTGGCCCGGCTTAGCACTGACATCGCCATAGTAGAAGCACCACCTCATGCATCTTCACCACGAGGCAATATCTCCGTGTCGCTTCCCCCAGATGATTCTCTACTTGATAGTCGTAGCAGTACGAACAGCGGCAGTAAAGGGCTGGATCCCATTGCTTCCGCTCTCGTAAATCCGTTATCTGCAGGGCAGTCCAAGTTCATGGCCTCTGCACAAGGTCGAGAATGTGAGTTCTCATCCCCATCTTATACGAACTGTACTGATATAGTAGTCTACCTTGGTACATCATCAAACTGGTCCTTCACTCGTCGCGTCCTCAGTCTTACCCACGAATACATCCATCAAAGTCCAATCGCCGCCGACAACCTCTTGTTTGATGGTTTGGCATACGATCTCGGGTGGGATGGTTGCCGTATCGCTCCTGCACCCGATCCTCCCATCATGCCCAGCCTTGACCATGCGCTGTTCCTAGTCAACACTGTAAAATTCCATTGCGGCCAATTGTTTCATCTCTTCGACGAACAAACATTCATGGCGTACTTGCATGACTTCTACAATGATCCGACCAGCCACATAGCAGCCGCAGACCTCCGCTATATCCACCTCCTGCTCATCCTAGCCTTTGGCAAAGCCTTTGCAGAGACCAACAACTACCAGTCCAAAAGGCCGCCTGGGGCTGATTATTTTGTCACGGCACTTCGACTCTTACCGAGTATTCATATTCTCGTATACGAACCGCTCATATCGACCGAGATTCTTTGCTGCATAGCCCTATACTTTGAGTCCCTCGACTACCGTCATTCATCACATGGATTCGTATGTCCCTGGAATTTGTCAATGAGACCCCAACTAACTTTGAGTAGATTGGACAAGCGATGAGAGTCGCGTTAGGTCAAGGCATGCACACAGACATGCCCGTAGATCAACTAGGTGACCGTATTGTCGAGCGAAGTCGCAGGATATGGTGGACTGTCTACGTACTTGACCGGGAGATGACGTCTCTGATGGGACTGCCTCAATCCGTGCACGATGACGATATACACCCGGCACTTCCACACTTTGGCGGTTCGACACAACGGGTGGCAGCTTTACATATGCAAATCCGCCTATGCCGAAGTATTGCATCTGTTGGCAGAGGTAATATGACATTTGAGAATCTTAACCAAGTTGACTGACACGTATTACAGGAGTATATGGAGCCAATGGCCGACTGAACAAGAAGTTTCTGCTCAGCACTAAAAAGGTCCTCGAGAACATCGCCGGTCTTGCAGATGAGCTGCAGCAACAATTCCCCCTTGGCGTCGACAAGGCCGTAAATGGAGTTTCAAGAGTAGCAGGCTATCTCCATACTCTGTACCATCAGGTAGACCATTTATCACAACAGCTATATGGCTGACTGCTGACTTTCTCAGTGCATTGTCCTCGCAACAAGGCCCTTGCTGTTATGCTTTCTTAAGATCCGTTTCGAAACACCAGACGCTATAACGGAAGCGCTCAACTCGTCACAGACTGTCTGGAACCTGATCAAGATGTGTGTCGATTCCTCTTACCAGATGATTAACATTCTTGGCTGTTTGCAAAGTCAAGGTCTGCTCGGTAAAATCACTCGAGATTGATCTCGTTTTTGAGGAGTGACTAACCTTTTGCTCTTAGAAGCGTTTCTGCCGTTTGATCTGGAGTCCTTGTTCGTGTCGAGCTTCAACCTGCTTATTGCACCGGTCCTTGATCCGAGGTTCTCTGAGCATGAAGCCACGTTTCGGCACAAGACGTCGATCATCTTTAGTGAGATGGTTAACAAGGGCAATCTCATCGCTGTTTTCCGCCGCTCGGAACTCCAACAGCTTGATGATATGCTCAGTTGTTTATCACGCGAACATAACGATGCTACTCCGATACCCATTGATGGTCAAATTATTGGAAGTACAATGCCCGAGGAAAATGATGGGCCTTTGCCGGAATCGAACGATGACAACGAGACTATGTCGTCGATGCTGCCTGGGATGGATGATCTAGGTATGGATGCATGGTTTACGACTGCGCAGATGATCGACATGGCGAACTCAATTGCGAACAGTGATACAGAATGGGTTTCGCATACAATGATCGAGCACGATATATGGTAGGATGTGAAGTTGTGCATGGGTTATGGGAAGAGTTCTTACGTTTTGAACGGGAGGGAAAAGTATGTTTTGATAGTGATAGACGAAAGGATATACACTCAAAGTAATAGTACATAACGCGGGTTGTGTAAGAGGCAGACTACTCGATACATTCTTCATGGTATTAGGATATTAGTTTGCTATAAATAATCCTCAAACACTGGTAACGATCGCAACAGGGTATCAGTATCTACACATTACATAAATGTCAAAAACCTTTATCCTCGAGTATAGTCCTACCCCACTGCCCTTTCCAGCTTCTCCCTGAGCGCCATCCATGAACGCGCAAAACTTCCTTTACCATTAAGCCAAACCTCTTTCTTGCTCTGTACTGCCTCCAAACTTCTCAACGAGTCCACTGCCCTCTGCTCTTCAATGTCTCTGACGGAGAACCATGTTCCATGAAGACCGTAAGGCACTCTCTGTGGGAGTTTAACCTTGGCCACAACATCACGCATGTTCTGTGCGTCAAGAACCCAGAGTTCTGACGTGGAAGAAGGGGGACAATCACCGTTTGGTAGTATCTGAGATTCATCAAAGACATAGAAAAGCAGATATCCAGCATCCTCTTCAGAAGCACCAGTTCGAGGAACGAAACGCGGCTCCTGAGCAAAGTGCTTCGGGGGCAGGCGGAAGATCTTGATGGGGTCGTTGTTGTCGTGTGAATCAAAGATCTCTTGAGCCGATCGTCTGTCGACACATCCTGTTACTGGCCTCGTATTCATCTTCTTGCCTCGCTCAATGAGTGTCTTTGCGTCCATCTTGACAAGAAGATCGACCTTGTCCGCCCTGCCAAGTGCGACCCCGAAGCAGGACGTTGACGTACTACAGCCATAGATGTAGCGTGCGTCTTGCATCTCGCGATCTGGGCGGACTGATGGAAATTCGAACGGGATAGACGAGAGAGCCCATTGGCTGATGACTTTGTTCGTCGACTTTGTAGACAAATCGAACTCATAGTAGTACAGTCTGCATTGGGTGTAGTCATCGGCTTCGTCACTGGGGGAGAAGTAATCGTCACTGTGCACCTTCTCGCTAGGAGATTCCAACATGGGTGCCTCTTCAAATCGTCGAATATCCTTCTCATCCCACTGGTTGACATCACCTCGCGCAAGAGGCAGTCTGGTATTGGACCGATTAGGTCTCTCTGGTGCCTTAATATTTCCAGCCGTGTATACCACTGTAGAAGAGGTCATGCGACAGGCCAAGAGATTGACAGAGCTGGTACCATTGATAGACTTTGTGTCCCATGTATTCGCGGTGTGGAAAATGCAGCAAGGTGCTGTATTGAACCACCGCACATTCGAAGGCTCATGACGCGGGAACACGCCAAATCGCGAAGGTTTCGAAGGGTCATAAGACACCACCTCTTTGTTCTTCGCCAGGTTCAAAGGATCAAGAGTCAATGGAAGATCCATTACAATAGTGTGAGCGCGTGATGCCCCAAAGTCGTGCATCATCCTGGCTCCAGACACACCTGGGACAGCTTGATTGACAAGCCTACCCTCAGTCAGGGCTTGTGCGTCGGCTTTTTGAAGCACTGAGTAGTGCACATAGGGCTGTAGAAAGGTGTTGTGATAGAGAATCATTTCTCCAGAGAGGGGATCGACCTTGGGATGTCCCGTTGTCCACTCCTTCATCGACTTGAAAAGACCATCTCCTCCAAATGGCTCGACTCTCTCTTCTGAAAGAGTATCCTCAGGCTCACCCTCAGCTTTTACACCATTGTACCAGCCGACAGTGTCCAAGGAAGGGAGCTGTATGCGCATAGGTGGACCACTCTCGCATGTCGCCAAGGCTCGGCCATCGTGATATAGAATGGCGGTGTTGGCGACACTGGTACGCTTTAGAGCTTGTTGTGATCCAGGAAGATTTGATAGAAATACTAGAAACATTGTCCTAAATGTGGCGAGCATGATTTTTAGTAGTGATGATAGAGGGTTGACAAGTGTGGTAATGCTCGGCATAATGGGTGACATGACCGACGTCGTCTTTCGAGACAAGTACAAGTCTGTGAGAATGTACTGATTGACAAACTCCGGAACGATTTGGCCGTCAGAAGACGACTTCCTGAACAAGACGCCCGATAGCATCCCATCGCCATCAAACCAATGCGCATCTCTACCAAGGTCTTCGTGGCTTACTGGATTGCCTCCGTTGCGAACATATTGTCCTCCCGTGAGCTCCGGAGGGATACATCCGCTGTGGGTGCATGGTGTGAGATTGGTCGTTTTATGAATCGGTGCAAAATTACCGACAAGATATCTGTGAGATGTGAGTATGTTTGCTGTGGAGATTCCCTGTGAGACAAACATACGGATGACGAGGCGGTTGTGATGGAGTTTGCTCTTTTGTGTGAGACATTGATACCGTTGCAGGAGCAATTTGCTGGAATGTATCCATGACGAACTTATGAGGCTGATCCTACAGATATTTCATCCATGGAAAGCGAGGGAAAATTGAATATGGCGATGTATAATAAAGGCTGCCAAAATGCATCGCAGGTTGAGTCAAGATTGCATCCAGAAGGGTATCATATCAAAAGTCACTACCATGCAATATCATTACGAGGCACTAATAAGGGGATATCCCTCGAGCTTGATATATGCTAACCCATCCAGCACCGGCTATCCCGGCATAAAATGGAGATGTCCATCGAACAAATAATCACATCAAAAGCAGGTAACTGTAGTCGGTAGTTGAAACCACCCTCTTCGTGGCAATCTCAAATCTGGGTAAGATATCACGGCAAACTCCAAATGACCGAAAGCCGTCGCAAATGAAATAAACAGGGATCTTTTTTTCCTGTCTGTCTGTCTCAGAAAAGTTAATGACAAGTAGACTAAACAAAGAAGGCCAAGCATAAAGGGCAGAAAAAAAGTCTTGACGTCAACGTTTACCTAACACGGCAGGGGTACGTTAGTTTTATCAGCACAGCACAACGGAACTTGCGGGCTTTTCTGTAGTTTTTAATTGTTAGTGTCAAGTCGACGTTCCAATGTCGCTCTGAAATTCTCCCCTAACAACCCTACCTGCAGAATACGTAAACTCTTTTTCACGCTCACACTCTCCTTGTTCCTTTTTCTTATGACTCGATAACCGATCTGATCTCGATAATTCCCTGGTCTTTGCGTTTCTTGACGTCGCTGGTCCTTATCGTGTCGCCCATCACATACAAAGGCACACTACACACAAGCTCATCTTCATAATGGGCTGGGAATATGCCCAAGTGTACGTACCTTTTCTTTTCACAGTCAGCAAAGTGAGGCCATTTGCTCACCATTTTTGCATAGACATCTCAAATACACGATACCGTTTGGTGTCGTGTTGTTCGCCGTGTACAGGCCATTAATGTCACGGCTGGACATTTTCAAGCTTGCGTTTATGATAACAGTTAGTTCATTTTTTTCCTATCCTCAAATTGAATATTTTGAGCGCTAATTTGTGTCTTGCAGACTGCCGTGGTTTCTACAATGTATGTTTGTTACGCGCATTGCCTCTTATCTCAGCTGACATCAGAAAAGCCCTTGGGATTCTTATCTCATCAGAAATCGGATATGGACGTATCCTCCTGGAGTTGTCGTCGGGCTGACCGCGTGGGATATTCCGGCTGAGGAGCTCTTCTTTTTCGTGATCCAAACGCTTAACACGTCTCTTCTCTACATGCTCCTCAGCAAACCAACTTTTCACCCCGTTTATCTCAGCAAGGCGAGTACCTCTGGAAAGGTCGCTGGCCAAATTCTCTTTGCCTCGGCTATTCTTTTTGGCCTGGTTTCCGTCAAGAGTGGTGGTGAGGGCATGTACATGGGCCTTATCCTGATTTGGGCTTGTCCATTCCTTTTGTTTCTATGGTAATATGTTCCCTGCTTGTTTTACTTGACAAACATGCTAACCTATCGCAGGACCATTTCATACCAGTTTATTGTGAATCTTCCCTGGACCAATACTCTGCTTCCAATTGCTTTGCCGACTGTCTATTTGTGGGTGGTTGACACTTTTGCGTTGCGACGGGGAACATGGAGTATTACCTCCGGCACCAAATACGGTATTGTACTTTGGGATGGTTTGGACATTGAGTAAGCTTATTTCCCAGCTGTGAGATGGCTGAATGCTAACAGCTCTTAGGGAGGCAGTTTTCTTCCTTCTTACTAACACATTGATTGTCTTTGGTCTTATCGCAAACGACAACACATTGGCCATTCTGGACACATTCCCTGAGCATTTTCCCACAAACAAGGGTCTCCCAACCCTGGGATTGGTCGTTCGAGCTCTTCTTTTGCCAGAGGATAAATACGACCAGGAAAGAATCTCAGGGCTGGTTAGCGCAGTTGACCTTCTCAGGAAGAAAAGCCGCAGCTTCTACCTTGCGAGTGGTGCCTTTGAAGGCAGACTTCGAATTGATCTCATCCGCCTTTACGCTTTTTGCAGGGCCGCCGACGACCTTGTAGACGAGGCTCCTTCCGTCGATGATTCCAGAGCCTCTATTGAGAAGCTACGGCAATTCCTGAACATCGCTTATGTGGAAAATGAGGAGGGGATTTCTCCCCGACTACGCGAATTCGTCACCTCCAACTTTCCTGAAATGTTCCACATGGCTCTCCTTCAACTTCCCACATTCTATCTACCAAAGCAGCCTCTCGACGACTTACTCAAGGGATTTGACACTGACCTTCTCTTCGATCGAAAGTCTGGCAAGTTCCCCATCGAGACTACAGAGGATTTGGATATCTATGGTAGCCGTGTAGCTGGAACAGTCGCTGAGCTTTGTAACCATCTTATTCTTTACCACACTCCCGAGTCGATATCCCCCGAAGTCCAGCGCGAGGTTGTTGCTTCTGGTCAGGAAATGGGTATCGCCCTTCAATACGTCAACATCGCCCGCGATATTAAGGTCGATGCTGAGATTGAACGCGTCTACCTACCTCTATCCTGGCTCAAGGAAACGCAGCTCACACCCGAAGATGTTATCCAGAAACCACATGGTCCCACCGTTGAAATTCTGCGACAAAAGCTTCTTGATCGTGCTTTTAAAAAGTACAACGCTGCAAAGGGAGCAATTGATAAACTTCCATCAGAAGGAAAGGGTCCAATTCGAGTTGCTGTTGAGAGCTATATGGAGATTGGACGTGTACTTAGAGAAACGGGACCTGTTCTCAAGAAAGGCAGGGCTACTGTTCCTAAGTCGAGGCGTATTCGAGTTGCTTGGTCTGCATTGAATCACTAGCGATGCATTTGTGGGTGGATTTAATATGTGGTAGCAAAAACTATTTTAGACATTCTTAGAATATTGATATTATCACCTCTCAATTAGTTTCATCTTAATCTATCACAACTCAACTCTGGACTATTTCCGGTTGAATTTAGATATCCCACACATCCTGTGTCACTTTTGTTGTGCCAAGATACTTGACACGCGTCGTGAAGTCACAATCTTGAAGTCGTAAAAAAGCCAGATTGACAGATTCTTTCTAACCGAGATAACCAATCGCAGAACACGCTTTCTCGTCAACGAATCCCGCTAAAGTAACCCAACCCATTACAGTCAATGATCACCAACCCATCAGGAAACCTCAATTACAATCCAAGTACCCGTATTTCAAGTGATATCAACCAAATGACTCACAAATCCTTGATAAAATAGCTGCGCCTCGATAGTAATACAGGGTAGCTTTCACATGGAAAACGAAACGAGTCCGAGTCCGAGCCAATTTCACGACAAGACACAGAAAAGTGGGTATAATAGAAATGGAAGACGTCATTGACTCTATACTCTCAGCACATCAAAAGTCGTTGCGCGGGTGAATCGGTAGATATTCTGAAATTCATTATTCTTCACTGTTTATACCGCAAAAATGAGTGATATCAAGCAACAGCAGAAGTCAGTCATCGTGATAGGTATGGATGGTTACTTATATCTATCAATGTCGACCACTGGAGCTAATGGACATGTCAATTAGGTGCCGGCGTTGGCGGTGTTTCGACTGCTGCGCGACTCGCAAAGGCTGGTTTTAAGGTTACTATTGTTGAAAAGAACGATTTCACAGGTGGACGATGCTCTCTAATTCACAAAGATGGCTACGTGAGTTTTGACTGTCAACTTTGTTCTTATGCCTTTGCTAACACTCTGCAGCGCTTTGACCAGGGTCCTTCACTGCTTCTTCTTCCTCGCTTCTTCCACGAGATCTTCCAAGACCTAGGAACATCTCTCACAGCTGAAGGAGTCGAGCTGTTGAAGTGTGAGCCCAACTACAACATCTGGTTCGGCGATGGCTCATCCTTCGAGATGTCCACTGACCTCACCAAGATGAAGAAGGCCATCGAGGCTGTTGAAGGCATTGATGGTTTTGAACGATATCTTGGATTCCTCCAGGAGTCGCATCGTCACTACGAAGTCAGTGTCGAGTCAGTTCTGCGAAGGAACTTCCCCAGCATTCTGAGTCTAGCCCGTCCCGAAGTTTTGTTCAACCTGTTCAACATTCATCCTCTTGAGAGTATTTGGACACGTGCCAGCAAGTATTTCTGGACTGAGAGACTCAGGAGGGTATTCACCTTTGGAAGCATGTACATGGGCATGAGTCCGTTTGATGCCCCTGGAACTTACAGCTTGCTTCAGTATACCGAGCTGGCAGAGGGTATCCTGTATCCCAGGGGTGGATTCCATAAGGTGAACTCGTTTTCATTTTCAACAAGCATTTTTTTATACTAACTGCATTCCAGGTTGTTGAAGCACTAGTCAACGTCGGTCAACGTCTTGGCGTTGAATACCGTCTCTCCACTGGTGTCAAGTCCATCTCTATCGACCAAGCAACCGGCAAGGCTAACGGCGTTGTCCTGGAGAATGGCACACATCTACCCTCAGACATTGTAATCTCAAATGCGGATCTCGTCTACACCTACAACAATCTTCTACCCAAGACAAGCTACGCTGACTCACTGTCAAAACGTGAGACATCATGCAGTAGTATTTCCTTTTACTGGTCTGCGTCAAAGATCATTCCTGAGCTCAATGCCCACAATATCTTCCTTGCCGACGAGTACCAGGAGTCTTTTGACAGCATCTTCAAGGAGCACCTGATTCCTACTGAACCCTCTTTCTACGTCAACGTCCCTTCTCGTATTGATCCTTCGGCTGCGCCTGAGGGCAAGGATGCTATTGTTGTCTTGGTGCCTGTTGGCCATCTTCTCTCAGATTCCGCTGGCACACATCGGGGCTTGTCCAAGTCTGGAAACTCGGATCTCCTCGAGGGCGGTCAGGACTGGGAAAAGATGATTTCTCTTGCTCGCGACACTGTTATTGCAACCATGAAAGCCAGGATAGGAGTCGATCTGGCCCCTCTTATCGAGAACGAGATTATCAACACTCCTTATACATGGCAGGAGAAATTCAACCTCGATAAGGGCGCTATTCTAGGTCTGAGCCATTCTATTATGAATGTCCTTGCGTTCCGTCCTGGTACCCAACACTCCAAGTACAAGAACCTCTACTTCGCAGGTGCCAGCACACATCCCGGTACTGGTGTTCCTGTGTGTATCGCCGGCAGTAAGATCGTCGCCGAGCAGATCCTGAAGGACTCAGGATATAAGAAGCATCAGATCCCTTGGTCTCAAGACACTTCCAAGTCCCCCAAGAGTGGACTTGACAAGCTTCATGATTCGTCACTAACACTATTCCAAGCCTTCCTGGGAGCTTTGGTAGCTATGTTGTTGGCTTACTATTATCTTGTTATTGCTGCTAATTAGCGATCCCTGGGTACTGAAGATTGATACCAATATGCATTCCTTTTGTCTAGGAACTGGTAGTTAAAATTAGAATAATACACTCTTCTATTTACTTCAACTATAGAGGCTACCAAAGCAGTCCGCCAGTGAGGTTGTGTTAGTCTATAGAAATAAAGGTACTTGACATGAGCTAAATCGGATAATGCTCGGCCATTAGGGTTGCATTTACCATGAAGTTTATGATAATAAAAGTAGTCGATACCATTATGATTTCCGGCTATTACCGCCGTTTAAACCCAGCCGTGTCGTCATTCTAGTCAAAATCGTCGATCAGCCTTATGATTCTCGACTCGAACATCTAGAGGCAATGCCCATACTTCTCTTATTTCTAATGTTACCCGTTGGGGATCGGCGCTACGGTTACCGGCAACTCTTTGGCAGGCCTGGACCATCTGGGAATAAATTGTATGATGAAAACGTGAGGGTGTGGGCCAACTTCTACATCAGCGTCATCGACTCGATTTATCTTCCATTGACTGATACAACCGTCGCATTGACTATTATTTGGAAGCACCATAATGACGACTACATAATCGGCAGTGAATTGCCGTCTCTGCTCGGGAGGCTCGGTATGAAGTCATGGAAGGTTTGCTTGACAAACGGTTTGAAGATTCTTGGCCATGCACGATGGCATTTAAGGGTTTAATAGAGCTACCACACCTCCAGATAGACCATCGTGTCTTGGCTCACTAACACGGTAGTACACCCGAGTAATACGGCGCAGAAACCTAAGTACTCTTCTCTTCAACGACAACCGACTGTCACTATGGCTGAACATCTTCATGCCCGTAACAATGCCTTGAACGTCAATGGTGGGATATTCATGAGCCTCTACAATATATCTGAGCACTACTAATCAATGCCCAAAGGCGACTCCCTCAATGGCGTCCGCAGCCAGATTAACATCACTCCTCGAGGTTCAGACTGGTACTTCACAGTTTGCGCTGTGATGACAGTCTCTTCCATCGTCTTTATTGGAATAGGATTGAGAAAGCCAAGAACTCACCGCATCTTCCACTATATCACCGCGTCTATTACTATGGTTGCAGCTATCGCCTACTTCACCATGGGCGCCAACTTGGGTTGGGCTCCCACCGCGGTTGAGTACCACCGCAGCAGCCACCTTGTTGCGGGTAACTATCGCGAGATCTTCTACGTTAGATACATCGACTGGTTCATTACCACTCCTCTATTGCTCATGGACCTTCTCCTTACTGCTGGCATGCCTTGGCCTACTGTCCTTTATGTCATCCTTGTTGACGAGATCATGATTGTCACTGGTCTGGTCGGCGCTTTGGTTAAGAGCTCCTACAAATGGGGATACTTTACTTTCGGTTAGTTCAGCACCATGGTGCAAGTCTTGATAGCTATACTAACATGCTGCCAAGGTTGTGTCGCCCTGGTCTATATCGTCTATCAACTCGCCTGGGAAGCTCGAATTCACGCCAACCATGTTGGTCCTGATGTTGGTCGAGTATTCCTCATGTGTGGTTCCCTGACGGCTGTCGTCTGGATTCTTTACCCAATTGCCTGGGGTGTTTGCGAGGGTGGCAATCTTATCTCGCCTGATTCCGAGGCTATCTTCTACGGTATTCTCGACCTTATTGCCAAGCCGGTCTTTGGAGCCCTGCTCCTCTTTGGTCATCGCAACATCGACCCTGCTCGCCTTGGGCTGCGAATCCGAGATGTTGATGAGCGAATCATTCCAGAGGGTCCTAACGTCAAGTCCAGGCAGCCGGGTGCTGCTGGTGGTACTGGCAACAATGTTAATGTTCCCGAGGCTACTACCTCTGCCTAAGTCAGGTCTTTCACTGAAGGCTTTCACCTTACGACTAGTTAGAGTCGAAGCATATTTAACTCGCGGATATTCTTTGTTGGCTTTTAATCACGAAGGTGGTTCGTTACTTCACGTACTGACACTGGTCTGATGATACCCGGCGGTCTTTTCGAATAACAAATATGGTTCGGCGGAGGCATGGCGAATGGTTTGGTTCAATCAAATATGATGTTTAGTCAATGCTGTAATTATATAATCTCTATATCATTCTAAAAACCATGGCCCCAGTTGTAATTCGAGTTCAGAAGATGTCAGTAATTGTGCATATCTGATGTGTCTGGTTTTGAATGTGACATGGCTGTTGGGCTGGCTGTGGGGAGCGATGCCATCCTAGCATATTAAGGTTATACAGATCCAGGCAACACCATACCAACTTTGAATCATATGCCATTAATTTGCTTTGATATAACGCTGTAAAAGACTTCAAACAGAACTATAGATATTGCCCCCACTTGGACGTGCCGTCCGCTCTATTGGTACTTCAATCCATCTTTCTCTCTTCATTCTTCGGTTCAACAGTTTGTTGAGGTGTAGCGACTCTCACGGGTGTACCATCCATGACAGGCGTAACGCCACCATTCATATAATGATCCTCCCAGTCAACATCGCTGAGATACTTGAAGTCAAGACCTCTGATCTCATGCTCCTCGCTCGCTCTGAGATGGAGTCCAGGAATCTTGTTGATGACAAAGAGAAGTAAGCAAGAGACAACAAAAGACCAGGCTGCACAGGTCACAGCACCAGCCAGCTGTAGACCAAGCTGCTTGTAGTTGCCTTCCCACCATCCACCCTCATAAGAATCTCCAGATACACCGTCAAGGGCGGGGACGAACTTGGCGGCGAACAGTCCGGTCAGAATATCGCCAATTACGCCTCCAATTCCATGGATAGCAAATATATCCAGTCCGTCGTCGATCGAAAGAAGGTACTTGTACTTGACTGTGTAGAAACAACCAACGGTAGTAACCAAACCGATAACAGGCGCGACGTAAATGGGTGTGAAACCTGCACAAGGCGTGATGCCGACAAGACCCGAGATAATTCCAGAGCAGAATCCAACAAGGCTAAACTTGCGTGTGTGCAAATACCCCAGGAGAACCCAGCCAACGCCGCCAGCACATGCCGACATGTTCGTGTTGACAACGACATAAATCGATCGAAGACTCAGGTTAGCCGTACTGCCACCGTTGAATGCGAACCAGCCGAACCAAATGAGGACGGTACCGAAGCACATCAGCAGGGGATTATGAGGTTTGTAATGCACCGCGGCCTTTCGATCGGTGATAGTGGCGTCAGGAATTCGCGGACCTAGCATCATTGACCATGCTAAGGCTCCGAAGCCACTTGCGATATGAACGGGACCCGAGCCGGCGAAGTCGTAAAGTCCGAGGTTGTATAGCCAACCGCTTGGGTTCCATTCCCAGTAGGCAAGGCTGGAGACAGCATGTTAGCTCCTTCATATGCTGCAGAGATGTGAAACGTACATGTAATATACAAACGTTGTCCAGCAGAGTAGAAAGACCATGCTGGGCCAAAGTCTACCTCGTTCCAACATAGCTCCGGCCAAGATCATTGCAGTTGCTGTCACAAAAGTAACACCGAAGACAGCATAGAGGATTTCGGGAATGTCGCCATTCGCAAGTGACGGCTGGGCAAGGACGTTGTGGAAAGCCGCTAGTGACAGATCACCAAGGATCGGATTGGTGGTACGGCTTTGGTAGAGAGAATAACCATAGATCCAATACTGGATACCGACAGCGCAAGCGCAGAAGAGCGACTGCAAGACCATGGTCAAGGCAGCCTTTCGGCGATGCATACCCGCATACTATCACGATTAGACATGTGTCTCAACAGGCAAACAAGCGACTCACCAGGAAACCGATCGCAGGTGTAATCTGCCAGCAAAGAATCGTGCATACTAGCATCCAGGCCAAATCTCCCTACTCAATGGTTAGACACAATACGGCAGGTTGGTTAACGGTAGGTACCTTATCGTACGGCGCATTCAAGTCATGGGTGATAGGATCACCACCCGTCGGGTCGACCCCGTAGTCCGGCCACTCAGTGACTGGGGTGATTGAAGAATCCGCCATGCTGTAGCAAGTTCAGTTGTAGAAGAAGCTGTTGGCTATTACCATGCACCATGCTGATGGCTTAGATTGACATGCTATATAAACCTTGGGCAATTGAAGCTCGGAATCTCGATATCTTAGACATGGCTGTAGTGTTTTGCCAAGAAATGGATATCATTACTCCTTCTGGATCTTTTTACTCTTTCCGGCGAAGTCTCGCGAGATAAGGACTGTTACACCAAGATACTCTGAAGATGTGGCGTATATGCTTATCTTTAGGCACCGGGAGTTGAAGGCATGTGAGTGGTGGGGTGAAACGATCGGCATCAAGATAACGGGCCAACGGACGCCGGGGCAGCTGGGACTTTGAAACTGCCAGATATTGGAAAACACGAATTGACAACGTTAAACAGAATCTAGAATAACGTTTCTAATTTACAGCTATTCAGATCAAGTCTTTGACAACTTGATGCTCCATGAGTTGAGCTTGGGAGTCCTCCCAGCTTATCTATGGAATAAGCCAGGCCTGATAATATTTGATTGGGGTCAGCAATTTATAGCCCTGCAAGGGGCTCTACACTCGTCGGTACTTAGCTGCGGCCTTATCTCTGCGCCTTCGAGTTGGTACGCTAGTGCACAAAACGCGGAGGTAACTAAAGGCTGGGGTTAATTGGTGGAGGGAATTAGGATACGTACAAAGTACTAAGCCGAGGGTGGGTTGAGCTCCCTATCAACAGTGAAACAATGTCAATAAAAAACATGCTTATCGCTCTCAAACCTATCGGAAGACATGAAATCCCGAGATCAAATTCCAACCTCTGCATTGTGATGTGTAAGCTGACATGGCAATGAAAGCCTTCAGTGCCAGCAGGACCTTTTTGTATATAAATGCTCGACTTCCTCAACAGACGCGCCGCCCATTTATGCACCCTTTGTGTAAGCGAAATGGCGCCAATACATCCACTTCCAACGTTACCTAAGGTATGATACTATATCGCATTCCGGTCCCAACTCACGGTCAGGGTCCTGGATTCTACCATATACAATCCGGCTTTTGGAATTGAAATGAAGAGACTCTAGTCATCAGAATCCGCGGCAAATATGAGTGATCTTCCTCTCCCGAGTGGCTTTGCGCCAAAATCTGAGATAGAGCCCTCGAAGCGGTGTTTTTCTATATCCTAATTTCGTGACCCATGGCTGTATTCTTTGATCACCATGGATGTTCGCCCGCCTCAGTTCGTATTTCACAATACAAATCTCCACCCTACTCCATCGAACAGATTTCGATTTGATTCCTTCTGCTCGAATCGTCACTATACGTCTAATTGCTACACGAGCCCTTCCGTCGAGTCAGCTTTAGTCAGCGTCTGTCATTATGTGTAAGGCTTCACTAGCGCGGCCCTCGTAAGACGGACGCTTAATCACGATTACGTGAACGAATTGTAGAGGCTTAATTCAATATTTTCTTCAAATGATCAAAGCAAAGCAAATCCAATACAACGACCTTTCTGATGCATCCAACTCCGCATAATCGATACTCTTTCATCAATTGATTACGACCATGGGAATTACATCAAGACACACTAACAGTCAAGGATCTGGTGCTGGAGATGTCGAGACAAGACCTAGCTTCGAGCCTTCAGGCAGTCGTTTTCACAGCAACGACTTACCTTTCGCTGGAAGACTCGGTGCCAATCAAGCGTATGTGGTCGATGGCACAACAAGTGAGAACGAGAGGTTGCTGGAGCACCAACCTGATGCCACACCACACATGTCATTTCGCGAGTTGGTAGACCTACGTCCCATCACTAACGTTGATCTATGGAAAGCGGCGCTGATAGAAGGAATTGGTGACTTGTCCACCTCAATTCTATTGTCCAGTACAAGCTAACTCGAAACAGGGACACTCTTGTTCGTCTTTATCACAGTATGGGCAAACGCTTCGCCCGACGTGATACCTGCTGGACCGACTCGGCAGCTGGGCAACTTTGACAATGCTAGTTTTATCGGCCCGCTTGTTGGTGGTATACTCAATGCGATATTTATTACTTTGTTCATCACATCTTTTGGTGCGATATCGGGGGCACATTTCAACCCACTCATCACCTTCGCAACGTTCTGTGCTCGCCTTTGCTCGCTGCCGCGTATGATGCTGTACATATCAGCCCAAGTTGGCGGGGCTGCGTTGGCTGGTCTAATGGTCAGAGTCAGCTGGGGAGGTCGAGACTTCAAGACTGGAGGCTGCTGGCTGTTCCCTGACGTCGTGCCAACAAGGGAAGCATTCGTCATTGAGCTTGTATCAGCCACGATACTATTGTTCCTCGCGTTTGGTGTAGGCTTGGATCCAAGGCAGGCCAAGATAATAGGACCAGCACTGGGTCCGTTTCTCGTGGGTCTTAGTGTTGGAACCATGAGCTTTGCGAGCGCCTTTACAAGATATGGATACGGAGGTGCGGGAATGAATCCGGCGAGATGTATGGGAGCTTTCGTGGGTAGTAGATTTCCATCTTGGCATTGGATACACTGGTATGTCTAATCCAAAGCACCCCTTGTTCGACTACTAACACACACTGAAGGGTAGCAAACGGTGTTGCTTGTGTTGCCCACGGAATCTGTTACTATTTTATTCCTCCCTGGACGGAGGTTAGAGGATAGTATGATAAGAACGCCAGTCATTGTTATGTTATTGAATGAAATGTGCTTTGCATATCATAGGTTCAAGATAATTGTAGGAAATCCGTGCCGCATGACTTGCGAATATCACAACATTAGTCCTTTGCGCTCCCTCTCTTTGAACTCTTCCTCCATCCTGCGACATGACGTCACTTCAAGCTTAAATCGCTTCCAGATCCACTCAACCCTACTTCACTAGAGGTGCGTCTCAGAAGGAGTTTGACAAAAGGCCACAAACGTAACCCTGGGTCATGTCGTTTTCCAACCGCTTCGTATACACCTGGATGACTCTTTAGAAACACTGCGTAAATGAAAGGACTTGGGCGACTCAACTCACCGTCATCTTCATTGTCCTTCAACCTCCTTAGAAAGCCGCTGATAACTGGCCCTTTCCGACGCATTTGAAGAAAGATTTCCGTTTCGGCAAGTTCACTCCTGACCTCGATAGTTTGGGGGATCTGGAACTTCCCTTCGTCCTCCATCTGGGCTATCACGCCCTCGAGAGAAACAGACTTGGCAGGATCTGAGCCGCTCTTGTGAGTCTCTTTGATGTGAAAATTGGTAGTCTGTTCTTTGCTTGCATCGTCTCCAAGCGGTGGCCGAGAAGCTTGATACTTTCCGGCTGTAGACGACACTCAATGACACCTAAAAAGTCAGTTTCACCTTTCATCATTACATAAGATTTGACTTGCCGTGGCAGTGGTATGCCTCTCTTGGCCTTTCGGGAGTGGCCTGCCTATCGATTCTATAGAAGAAGCATGATGCTATGAGCTAATCCGCAATAGACTCAAAAATTTCGTTTAGAAGGCTTTTGACAGCCTCTCGGCAACAAGTGTATGTATCTTGAGTTGGGTTGTCCATCTGTATGACCTGACCGAACTCAACATTAACCCGGCGATATCTGGATTCGAATTCAGTGCTTGGCGCCCTTGCCTGTAGCCATTCATGCCAGATTCGTTCACTGTTGAGACTGCTAGTAAATCGATTTATCCCAGTTTCAGCAATACCACGTAGAAAACTCTTTTCCTTCACGCTTTGGGCTCCAGGCACGGCCTCGTTGATGATCTGATCCAGGTAAACTTGTGTCCCGTTGCTCGCGTGGATCTCGGACTCATGGTATCCTGTACCGATCGACAGTAGAATGTCTGGATGGGCATGTTTATTGTCGGGCCAGATTGCCGCAGCTTCACTGTTGGCAATCCGGATCGGGTTGTTGTGCCAAAGACCTCCATCTAGGTACACCTGCTTCGTGCCTTCGGTAGTTACATCGTAGGTACCTTCTCGACAGAACGGTGGGAAGTAAAGTGGTGCTGCTGAAGCGGCTCTGGCTCTGTCGAGTGTCAGAGTTGTGTCATCTCAACGAAATATTTGACTGACGCTTCCCATAGGCGCATCTCGTAACCTGGGCCTAATCTTTGCAACTGGTAAAAGGCTGAAGGGTTTTCAGCCTGTAGACAACTCGGTTAAGACGTAATACTAAACCTACCTTGTTTTGGGGGGAGCCTGTTATAGTTGCTCAGGACGACAACTTGACCTTCCCGCGTTGATGTTGTGATGGCTGTTTTCACACACGGTAGCTGAAATCTGCATTTACCACCAAATATTGGAATTTCAGGCATTTCCTTCCTCAAGGAGTCCTCGAAAGGTTCCGACAGGTAAAGGCCTTGGTTCAAAAATGCAGTCATCTTGTCAACGATAGAGCCGACTGGGCCAGGCATGATACTTGCACTTGGCTTGGTAAACGTTTTGTTGGAAACTTCAACAACCTTGGCACCGCAGTCCTCGATACCTAGTCCACCAGGTTCAAGGGCACTAGCAATGATACCTCCAGCGCTACACCTTTGATTAGCTTTGGAATAGCAAGGTTGGAAGTTAGGGAATTTACGCACCTCGTTCCAACAATAAGATCAAAGCAATCTCTGATCGGTATCTTGCCAAGACATCTTTGAAGCCTTTTCAATGCTTCGATTATCACCACTCCCTTGATGCCTCCTCTGAAAGAGACTTGTTAGCTAAGTCAGCCCATCTCGGCCACGGCCCCTTACCCGTCCAGAGATAATATCCTTAACCCTGCTTGTGAAGGCTTGTCAAAGCCGGCCCAGCCCGGTTGCCATAGCTCTTGTTGATGCACATGAAGGGGGCACTCCTTCAGTTTCAGGAACCCCCCAGAAGTTGGATTCCCGATATCCCTTGCGCACAACCTGCAAATGATGTGTCGACAAGTAAGGCTATGCTCCGGAGCACCATTAAGGCAAACGAGGCATGTGGAATGACTGAGATAGTCGTCTATATCATGAATAGTACTGTAAAATCTCTGCATCTGTTGCCGATGGATCTTGAATGCCTCTTTGGATAGCGTGTGCCAACCATCTTTGCCTTTGAGCTTGGCCTTGAATTTCTCAAACGTCTTATCCACGAGTTCGCAAAACTTTGACTTCAGTTGTTCGGGCGTATGACTCGCTCTATGTGACTTATCCTCACCCTTGATGTGCTGGCCGATCTGGTGATGGGGATGTCCTGGTGGTGCGTTTACACAGTACTGAGGTCCATCTTTTCCGTCTATGCTGAAGCTGCAAGGCCAGAATTTCTTCCAATAGCGCAATGCCGCTTTACCAAATTGCTCCCAGTACAGAGCCGATGGTCTGCAGCCTATGGCATTATTGTGTTAGTTGCATTTGGGTGTGGGATAATATATCGCAGGCATATACATACCTGGTTGGTTTTCTCTTACGCAGTTGAGAAAGAGGCATGAAGCTGCGAACACGCTTATTGCTTCCCATAGTTCCCAGCCAGAAACACCACGCGACTTCTCGGTCTTTCTGGCAAGGTCAAAGATGAACCCCTCATAATTGAACGACAGGCGTTGGAGATCAACCCATGCATCAGAGAAGTTGAATGGAGTCTGGTAATTGGACGCAAAGTGCGTGAAAGCCTTGCGAACAAATCGAGGGAGGGTAGTAGCATCCCACTTCATAAGAGCTATTTCTCTTCGCTCGCAGAGTTCAGTGCATACTTCGTTGATCTTCTGATATAGCTTCTCTACCTGCTGCCGCATCTTGGTTGGGTCCCATTTGGAAAGTGGACGACATTGATAGAGGAATAGTAGCATGAGAGAAGCTCATCAACGGTTTTGATGGTTTAACCATTTTCCGCCCAGTAATCAACGTATTTCTGCAGATTAGGGTCCCTAGTAATATCTTTGAGACTTGTTTTGTTGAACAGTGAGGTCTTGCCTGTATCCAAGTCGTAGTTTTGTGGATCTACTTGTCCATCTCTATTGATCAGAGCAATGATGACGCCTGGGAGGATAGGCTTATTGTATGCTTGCACAGTTGCACTGTGACCCCATTGAGCCAGTTGCAGGATGTAGTCTTCTAGTCCACTATTTATAGTCAGTCCGCTTTCTCATTCAAGGTTTAGAGGCCCTACATTCGGTTATAAGGAACACAGACGACGACTTCGGAAAATATATAAAGAATCCGTGGGAAGAGTGATTTAGTGGTCTCTTTTCTTGTCCAGATCCCGCCTTTACTTGGCTCTTTTTCCCATGTGATGTCGCGAGAGTCGAGACCCCATGTTTGGAAAGTAGATGGTGGAGCGTTCCGCATCGCAGCAGGCATTTCATCACCGCCCATTCCTTCGCAGTCCGCATATAGAAGCGGATTTTCTTTTAGGAAGGAATCCGGATCCGAGTAAAGGTTGACATTGGAAGAGGTTGAGTCAGTGGATCCTGAGTCGCCGACAGTAGGAGTTTTGAAGAGTTTGTTGAGCTGAGATGCGGAGAACTAAGAGCATGTTAGTGCCTGCTGTGTTTGGGACTGCCACTAATTTCATTATTACAAGCCTTTGACAAAAGGCTGATCAAAGAGCTTTTACCGGAGCCTATGGAGATTAGTGAATAGAAGGATAGATAGGATCACGATTATACTGACCTGTCTCGCCAATAAATGATACAAGCCTAGGATAGATGTTTGATGCAGATGTCCAGACTGGCTCCATCATTAGGTCGTACGCCGGGCCCTCTGTCAGAAGGAACTCTCCATCGTCATTCTTCGGCCTGACCCCAAACCACTCACCAGCACCACTATCCAGGTGCCGCTGTTTGGGGGCATGTAGCTGCTCGATCTGATCTTTCAAGAGACCATACTCGTCAAGTCTAACATCCAGTGTAGAATGGACTATGATGGCATCTTTGAGGCTAGTTTTGTTGTGACCTGGATCAGGCTTCTTGTGTTTTCTTTGGTCAGACCAGCAACTGGCGCATTGCGTTTCATTGCAATGCATGCAATAGAAGAATGGCCCTGGGTGATTTTCATCATCCGAACAGGATGCTCCTTTCCATGAAGAATCTTCTGCTTCTGAAATGAGGCTGTGAAGACTCAGAGCCCCCAACCCATGTAGCCTGTTTTAGAATAAGTATACGCGGTCAGTGGAATCTATAATTGACTTACACGTAGGTTGGTCGCTCATACTCAAGTACTATGCGTTCCCTCTCTTCGTTCCAATTCCAATCCATAATGACAACAAACACAGCGCTTAAAGGGCAGTGGAAATACTAGTTGAGGGGCCAGCACATGCTTATGACGGACCGCGGGGCAGCCTGCAGTATTAAATGGCTGTCAAGAATGTGAGGCAGCCTGGTCTAATGCTCCTGTACGTATCGCCGGCGCCAAGGTCTCGCACGCTGGGGTTATCAGGCTCTGCGCATTTCTGGGCTCATTTTATTGCATATTTACTAGGTTCGTAGCTTGTGACACTTTCCACGCGCCCAGTTCTGTTCCGTGGCTAGCCTTCCGATGCCTGAATAGATCAATGAGAACGGGACCTGTTCCTGTCGTGCAACGTCGGTTCTCAGCTCCAGCCACTAAGACGCCATCAATATGCAAAGCTGGCGCGTGAGCAAAATGGTTTTCACAGCCTGCTTGAACGAGGATGAAAACGAAAGATTACTTGTATAGCCCAACAAGGCTCCGCAGACAGACGGGCGATTGGTTCATATGCCACTTTCTCGGTGGAATGAAGGATGATCTCGGCAATAGGGTGTTGAGTGAATGGAACTTGCCACTGCACATTACGCAGCCATGAACTTGCTTTGTTGTAAAAAGCTGACCACAGCCAAGCGTCAAATTAGGCTGTGGAAGGTCTTGTAAAAGACCAGGTTCTCGGCATAAGAAGAGAAGTAGGCTACTTAGCTGCTGACCTGCAGGCTGAGTCAATCATCGGAGGGGTTTTGAAGATTTACATTAATAAGCCTTTATCAGAGTACGCAGTTATTTGTCGCTTATATCTACCAACACCTTCACTTGGTTATTCTTATCATGAATCAGCGCCTTGATTCCATCCTCCACGATATTGTCAAGCTTGATCTTTCTCGTGATCATCTGGCTAGGCTTGATGGCACCTACGGCATCTGTTAGCGGGTCTTTGTAAACCAGAAATACCTGTGATTTTACCTGAGGCGAGGTTCGCGATGACAGCTTGAAAATCTTCCCGGGAATATCCCAAAACAGACTTATATGAACTCTCCTTCATCGTAATCCAGTTTGGGTTGAAAGGTATCTCCTTCTCCCAGATGGCGAGGTTTACGACGGTACCCTTGGGCCTGACAACTTCACACGCGCTTTTAATACTAGCAGAATATTAACACAAGCACACTTGCTTGGCAAAGGGTACTCACCTGATCGGAACGCCGGCGCAGTCAAACACAACATCAGCGCCCCTTCCATCAGTCAAACCAAGCACAACCTCGTTGAGGTTCTCCTCAATCGGGTTCACAACACGTGTTGCACCAAACTCTTTCGCAAAGTTCTGTCGCGAGGTGGCAACCTCTGAAAGAATTATTTCGCTAACACCTTTTGCCTTGAGACATAGAATCATGGCCAATCCAATGGGACCACCTCCGAGGATCACGACCTTGGAACTTGAATTGATCTCAGGCGCCGCGGTCATTGCATGCCACGAAACCGAGAGAGGCTCAACAAGCGCTCCAATCTCTAGAGGTAGATCCCGTGGAAGAGGATGAACATGCGTGGCGTTGACGCAAACAGCTTCGCTTAAGCCTCCGCCGCCTCCGCTCAGCCCGACGAATCCGCCACTATGACAGACATTCTCGGCGTGGTTATGACAAGCTGCGCAGTGGCCGCAGAATAGCGTTGGTTGAATGGCGCAAGGCTGACCAACTTCGAAGCCCTCGACATCAGGGCCGACTTCGGAGATGATGCCTGAGAATTCGTGTCCAAGAGTGACCGGGATCGATTCCTTGGTGATGGGATGAGGTGTTGTGGGGCAGAAATTCGGGCCTCCTAGATACTCGTGCAAATCTGTTCCGCAGATGCCGACAAACGCCGGAGCGACCTGTTCATGGCTTGAGTTTCTGTGGTCGACCTCAGAGCTGGGGGGCCTACCTTGACTTGTCCTGGCTGCACCGTAGGCTGAGGAACTTGCTCGACACGAATGTCCTCTATGCCGTAGTATCTCGCTGCTCGCATCATGCTGCTGTAATACGAGCGATGAATGGCTGTGGGTGGTCTGCGGAGGGGTTGTATAAAAAGAGATTTAAAGGCTGGAAATGGCAATCTTGGCATAGTGAAGATCATATATTAAATGCTTCATGGGAGGTGAGTCCAAAGCTGACTTTATATACACCGGATTCACGGATTCACTGACACCTCACCTGATTGAGTGTCAGCTCACTGACCCACTGGAACCTTACGTTGGCAAGGGACCAAGCCACGAGCACTTGTTTAGCCTCCGCAGTCGAATCGACGGAATTCGATCTCCTTTCTCGGGTTCATCCTGGCCCAGCGTTTAATTCGAGGATTTCTTCATGCAAATCGTTACCAAGCCATTAGAATGCGGGGTATGACGATGATCTTGCTCGTTTTGACTTCCATTCGACCTTTTCCCCCAGAGCACAAGTTCTAGAATCCCTGCTTAGCGTTGGTGTGCGGACGTTGGGCCGCACGAACGTCGGCTCCGATGTTGTCCCTTCTGGGGGTGTGGCAGATAGTTTTCGGCCTGAATTTAGGGTAAAGACAATAGATGAGCCAATATTACGGTCGAACCTACTACAGGGTGGTTGAAGTATTCCGTCTAGATTTAGGGCTTCTGCCACACAAGTGTTAGCAAGTCAGTTGTATGTCATGGATCCTTGTTATCGATAAGCTTGGAGCTGGGTGAACCTTGTCCGACAAAGACTTGGATGGCAACAAAAGGTAATAGTCTCGCATTCACAGAAGCTATCACGGGTGAGAGGCAAAGGGGAATCTTTGAGTGGGAGGGCTACATAACGTGCTGTGGGACTGGACCGCTGCAGCCTTGAATGGGACGTCGACGTCACTGAGAGAGCTGTGAGCTTTGAAGATATCCGCCAAGTAACTCACGAAGGTCGCACTTACCTCCTAGTTCTTGACTATATTGGAAACTGGATCGCCGGGCTTGGTGGTGCGAGAGTCTCCAAAAAGCACTTACGGGAAGAGAAAGTGGTCAAGAATTCAGCACCAGCGGGCGCCATGTAGGAGATGGGATCGATCATATGGCTCAACAATAAATTCATGAGCTATCACTAGGTTCCATTTTCATTGTTCAAGCTCGAATTATGACGCAGAAACAGTCAACAAGACCGAGTGAGCATAGTTGAGGCAAGCCTGAAGTGAGAGAGGGTCAAATCCTCGAGACGTTGAAAGCATGACATGCAATATGCGCACCTAAAGCAAGAGAGGTAAAACTGTGGAACAATGTTTAAAGCTATTGTGATAGCATCAGAAGCACGATGCTAAGGCTGTGTAACAATTGTGTGCTTATATCGCGAATTCAGGCAAAAGCCCACCACCTAGACAGTACGATTCTTTCCTTCCTTATTATACATGACTGGGGCTATTAATATATCGTAAATGTGGGAAATGACCACGTACTCTTAGCTGAGCTGACATGAGACGACCCAGAAGCCACCGCTCACCTATGACGCGATTGGTAGATTCGAGGCTGAGCCTGATCACGAGCTGTCAGCAGCGTAAGCGGTATAACATGTTGACGTATGATTATAAGATCTATAACTTGTTATCCCTAGGCCTGTCCATTAGTTCTATATATCTTTACCACAACTTCAACATGGCTGTCCTTGACTCCCTGCCGTGCGAAATACTCTTCCAGATCTTTCGCGATATTTCCCCACAAGAGTTATGTCACCTCAGTTATACATGCAAAAGATTGGAATTCATAGCCAGTTCTTGTCTATGGTCAGACATCGAACTTCACGAGAAAGGTTACCATGAGTCGAGCGCTGAGCTTACCGAGCCACCACCTTTCAGGGCAGTACAGCGGCCTTACAACAATTCGAGGAGATATGGCTGGCAGAGTGACATCTACAAAAGAGCAGAGAGGCTATTCGCACTATTACAGAATCTACACGCGCACGATGAAGCGCGACTGCGGCAGCTTACTGGTAGAGTGAAAAGTCTGTGTACGGTGATAGAAGCGAGTTGGCACTCTGAAGTAGATGGGCTCACCAATCCCATCTCGATATGGAGCCTTCTGCCTTACTTCATTAGCGTCGAGTCGCTTGAGTTGCACGGCAGCTCTAATGCCTTCCACAATGGCGACTTTGCTATGCCCCTGTGCGATGCCCGGCCTCTGGCTAATCTTAAATTTGCCAAGCTTTTCGCCTACATACCGCGAGATGTTGCAACATATGTCCTGCGGTCCAATGCCAGCCTCGAGCGCCTCGAGCTCGGGATGCTAGACAATCCAAAACCCGACAATATTGGCATAAACCCGGACGACAACCTCAACGTGGACGGAGAGAACTTTTACCACGGTGGAGTTATTCCTCGGCCATTAGGTGGCTTCTTCCCCGACTCCTGTCCATCATTTCGGAATTTGAAGCATCTTCACTTGTGTCAGCCTTGCAATAGTCGAGGAGATTACTTCAATCAGAGTAACGCCTGGTCGGCACGTGCAGAACAAACCAGCCTGGGATCTTATAGGAATATCATAATAACTTCATGTCAAACACTGGAGACCTTGGTGCTGGACCAAAGACCTGGAGCTGGGGTGGAAGAGAATGAAGGGTTCTCTGAGGAAGAGTTCCTCAACGCTGGTTCATCAGGCCTCGGTAACAAAGCGCTTGTTGAGTCGCTCGAAAGCATATTGACCAGCGAATCGGCGCTTCCCAAATTGAATCAAGTCTATATGTACGGGTTTATTGTCAGATCTCCGCTTCGCAGGAGACCATCTGAAGAAACTCCTGGGGACAAGTTGTTACACGGCCTTGAAAGACGAGGAGTAAAATGTGAAGCGAGGAGAGGGAAATGGTGCCTCTTTGATCAAGAGTCAGGAAAGACATCGTGGGCAAGATGGGATGGAGATGGATGCACCAATCTGCACGATGAGTACATGGGAACCAAGTGGTATACGGTTTTGGCTAAGGTATAGTGAGGAGGATGTGTGCCTGCGGCTTGGTGTAAACGGCAGTCTCGGTTGGCAGTTTTTACTAATTTTAGAGAGCGTCACTTAGGGTATATCGTGCAAAATCAGACCGGGTTCGATATTTTGCAGTGAGATAGCTGACCAGAACCAGACGAAACAAAAAAAGAGATCGTGACCATGCTATGATTCACAGAAAAACTTGCCTCAACACGGGATCGAACCGTGGACCTTGTCATTACTAGTGACACGCTCTACCACTGAGCCATTAAGGCGGGTCATATTTGTTGAAGCATGATCTCTAACTAGAAAATATGTACATTGAGCGCTGTTTGTACTGTAAGGTTTTGCATGAAAATTGGAAGCGACAGGTGGTACTGGAACGTCAATATCGTAGTCCATTGTTGGTTGCATCTGAAGTTCTTATTATATTCGACTATAATAAATGTTTCATAGAAGCCTTTACATTGCAATCTATTTATAACTAGGATCATCACTGTCTTTGTCCCTGGGGTGTAGTAGAGTAAGACTCAGCATTGTAAGGATGCGACATCAGAGCATCATCCGAGTTATACCCCGTCATCGCAACTGGAGTTCCAGGTGATGCGCCCCTATCGCTCCGCTGGAAAATAAACAGGATCGCCTTCAACGAATCGGATGGGTTAAGCATGGCCAGCCAAGCATAAATGCCAAAAGGCCCTCCTTGGTAAGATTGCTCAGGCCTGTCGCCCTCTTCCAGCTTGGCAAACGTTCCGCGGCCGTAACCGTGGACGTAGACCTTCCAAGGGTATGCATAAGTAAAGAATAATGCCAGAGGAACCATTTCGATGCAGGTGACTAAACAGGGGATACTGATGTGAACATCCGCGTAGGTGAGTGTGTCCGTGGGCTCAAGGATGCCCTGGTCTCCGAGAATCCAAAAGGTAATCTGAAAACAGTTAGCTACCTAGGTTTTGCCATAGTATATCAAGAACCGCTTACCTCCTGGAGAAGAGTCAAACCGACGACGATTTTAAACGCGGTGAGCTTGAGCATTGGGGAGTGATGAGCAAGATCCTTCTTGAGAAGCATGTACATCTGAAGGATCGCCCCAACGGAAACAATGAGGGAAATGGTCATGATAACGCGCAGGTAGATATTGGCGAAATGGCGCGAGTTGCTCTCTTGACAAAAGACACCGACAGCTTCGGTGATATCGGTGGCGGTGGAAACGGCAATGGCAACGATTGGCATCTGGAAGATCATCACCCAGCGCGTTTTGAACCATTTCATGCCATTCTTTCTCTTGGTTGCGAAAAACACATCGCGCTGATCTCGGTGAGGCGATACATAATCGCAGAGGAGCAAAAAGAAGGATCCAAGCGCGAAACCTTCAAAGACGTGCAGCCATGGCTGAATGTAGACTTCAGCAGTAGGGAAGCAGATGGAGAGGAATGAGATGACAGCGAATGCAGAGATGAGATTGCCGACTCGCATAATCCTGAACATTCATTAGCTCTGATTCGAGGCCCTTGGCTAGGAGAAGATCACATACTTGACCTGCTCGGAGGGATTCGAAAGATGTGTTGCGTGAAGTTGCTTGCAGGTGAACATGATGATCATAGACAAAGCGGAACATGAGCCACCAATAATCATGCTAAGCTGGTAGAAAGTGAGATTGCCAACGATGTTTTTCTCGGCATCTTCTGATCGTTAGTAAATGAGACGTCAAAGCGCTGTGTAATCATTGCTTTCTTACCTTGGGCTAATGAATGCGAAGGACAAGTGACGGGTGTGTCGTTGTCGTCGTCACCTCTGAAGATACCCATCGTACTGCGTATGAAGTTCGTGTCAATTGGGTGGCTTGTGGATTGATAGATGCTGTCACTCGTTGAAGGAAGGATACTGTGATAGAGATTTTCGTAATTGAGTGCCGACGTCGATTAATATATGAAAACAAATAGGATCAACATCCATGGCAGACCATCCACGATGAAACCCAAAGCTGATTATCTTAACGCAATGACACTGCCATGGGCAGAATTTGGATCAAGTATGTCAGCCCTATCAGGGCCAGTGGAGACCAAAATACCCTCCCAACCGGCCTTTCATACGAGGGATCGTCCCAAAAACGCACCCATGAAAGCAAGGCCGTCAAGGGGGGAAAAAAGACATGAGAATCCCGCAACCAAATTTGGGTGGTGAGCTACTTCCAAAATTCTCATGCAATTTGTCTCTCACCAGCATGGGTATCTCACTGTTGGAACCAATGATGCACAGCCACCAGGAAAACAGGAACGGAGTTATCCGCGGCTTGACCCGACAGGTATGGGGATCAGCAGTACAGCCATTCAGAAGACGACGACAATCGAGGGCTTAGCTAAGGTAACAATGCACACAGTTTCTTACAGCCTACAGGCGTCCTAATTTAGGCCATTTTGTTGGGTTCATGAACGAAGATGCTACGGCAGTCTCACTGCAGGGTCCTGTTCTGTTAAGATTCAAGCTTACTGTACTCTTGAATTTTCAGCTTGTTCTTGGCCCTAATTTCCAGGTCTTTGACTCCTCTCAGTGGCTCGCATTTCTTCTTCTGTGATTGGTCATGGATCTCTATCAGTGGAGTCAGACCTCTAAATTCTCCTCCTTCATCTTCAATCTCAAAAGAGATGACATCCCTCAATGCGCTTCTTTCAGTTGCGGCCTCCCATGGCCCATGGCCATGCTTGATCGACAACAACTTTCACGTCTTCAATGTCGAATCGTTTCCTAAAAACGGTGAGTTCTTTTTGACTGTGGCTTGGATTCAATGACGATTGACGGGTAATTCGGCATGCTCCTTTAAA
Source organism: Fusarium brachygibbosum (assembly GCA_018886245.1). Classification (NCBI taxonomy): domain Eukaryota; kingdom Fungi; phylum Ascomycota; class Sordariomycetes; order Hypocreales; family Nectriaceae; genus Fusarium; species Fusarium brachygibbosum. Next base: position 1,405,003 of record MU249526.1, read on the forward strand.
GTCGAATGGCATGCTGGATACGGTTAGACTCACTGTCAGGGTGACATTCCAGCTTTTGCAACTCCACTAGCAGCGTTTAGATAAGGCGAGTAGATAAGACATCGGTGATCGGCCTCTACAAGTTCCGTGTCACGTCTGATTACTAGGGCCGGTTGTTGTTCGCTATTTGTGTGACCCATCATTCCACAACGTATGAGCTACCCTAGACACCTCTCACTAAGCAGTGTATCTTTCTCTGACTCTATGTGTATCGTTGATAAGAATTTATGTATATCCATCTCAAGGCTTATGGTTCTAGGGGAAAGAATGAATACAAGCATCATGCGCTTGGAAGTTGTGAGAGTTGATGTCATTGTGATGGGGGATGCTTCCATCCCAAAGCTGGTATTGATATCATAACACATCTTAGCCAACTCACGACGATTCAATTACAACACCTTCAAAACTTACTTAAACAACATTATTTCATCCATCACGACTCATCCAAGGCTTCATAAAGTGAGTCACCTCGTATTGATCCCACCCAATCTCAAAATATTTGAATGCTTTGAGACGGACAATCTATCTGACCATCAAGACTCGCATCTTGTTGCTCATTTGCTTCAAAACCAAGTCGCCCCACGTATTAACTTGAAGAGCTTCCTAATCAAGATAAGCGTTTGGAAATTTTCGTATTATTCCCAAGGCGCAGCAAACGCGACTCATCTCAACGCGCATGAGTGAGGCGCGTAAAGTGACTATTAATTAAACATTGAGGAGCCCTTTTTTGGACGTGAATCTGTAGATCTCACCACTCACTTGTTGGACGCTTTCATTCTAGTCATTCGCTACAAAGATTTTCACAATGGTCCGCTTGCCCCACTCGCTTATGCTTATCAGCATCCTGAGTTCCGGTGTTGCTGTCGCAGCTCCTGAATTTGATCAAGAGGCTGAGCTGCGCAGGTCAAATTGCGATGTGAGGGTCTTTAATTCACGCTTGAGGAACTTTAGCTAACGTACTTATCCTTTGCAGAATGGATGCTTTGACGATTCGTTTCCAGGGGGTTCATGCACGAACGACGCAGCCTGCATGTGCAATCAGAACAAATATCGCGAAGCGTATTTTTGCTGCATGGCTAAGAACTGTGAAGCCATCGTATTGACCAGTGAGAACTGACGAGCCCATCTTGTGTCGATGAAGCTAATGAGTCGCTTGCAGGATCTGTGGAAAGGCAACATGATGAATGCCAGGCCAGAAATCTTGACTTCACTTTCGATGCAGAGAAGGTTTGTGGGATCAAGTTGGCAGCCACTATTTCGTCGGTAATAACGGAAGCCTCCGCTACTACATCCGTTGTTTCAGGAACATCGTCTACAGTGACAGCACCTACAAGCTCTGGTGCAGAAAGTACGACGACGTCGGACAAGAATGCAGAAGACACTGCTCAGGCATCACCAACAGGAAGTGCTGCTCCCGTGACTGACGATGTACCGCAGCTAAAGCCTGCTTTAGGTGGTCTGGTACTGTTCATGGCCTTCGTTTTCCTCCTTTTCTAAACTGCTTCTGTGTATTGACGGATAATAATATTCCGCTCGGATTAGAACATATCTGGCTTCTGTATAATAAGAGTAGGCAGAAAGCAAACTCTAGTAATTATTAACTAGATAGAACTTGAGAATTTATCGTAACTCATAAGTGGCATAGAACTTCTCACCACGATCCTCACGTCACCACATGGGAAGATTGTAAAGTCCGCATCAGGTGCACAGGGACCAGTATTATATTCTACAGTAACTACTTTAAGGTAAGATGCGCGTGATATGACAACTGAACAACCGTGCCGCAGTAGCACAATAAGCAGGATATCTTACGGGCAAGGATCATCCAGGTCGGTCTGGCTATCTATTTTCTCACCATCAGCTTCTCTGCGTTGATTAATTCAGCACCAACAAGAAAGGCTTCAAAATGACTGACGCAGTATACTCCACGCCTGAATGGTATTTGAAGGCTCAAGATAAAGATGTGAGCAGTGACATAGGTCGATTGACCATCCATCACCTTGGCTTTAAACAGGCGGCAGAGGGTACTCTGGTCTTTGCACCACTTGACTTTACCAGTGCGCCTCGAGCAATCCTTGATGTTGGGACTGCAGATGGTCTATGGATGCGCGATGTTCAATCATCTATCCCCGAGGCAGCCCGGCGTGGACATACGTTTCTCGGTACTGATATCAACGTTTCTTTCTTCCCTACTACCGCCACGAAAGGCATCACGTACGCGAAGCAAGACATCAAGGATCCGCCACCTCAGATATGGCGCGAATGCTTTGACCTCATCAATCTACGAATGATACTCATTGCCGCTGGCTCCGGTGCCGCACAGCGCGCCGTAGTTAACGAGCACATTCAGCTTCTGAAGCCTGGTGGATGGATTCAAATTGGAGACTGTGATCGAATCTGCCCTACTTCAGAAGAGGAAAACCCTTGTTACAACGACATGTTTGCTTGCATTCGCGCTGTATGCCAAGCTTCAGGACTAGATCCTCTTGAGGCACCAAAAATGAGATCCTGGCTGGTAGAAGCTGGGCTGGAGGACGTCCAAGAGAGGACGGCGATGCGTGCTGTTGGGAAGCGCAATGCAGATGAGGAACTTGGGCGTTTGGGAATTAAATCAGATTTGATCATCGCGACAGGATTTGCAGCTGGCGCTAAAGGTGAGGATATACAGACTAAAGATAACTCTCATACTGACCGGTTTAGCCTTGGACCCATCTCTCAAGCCATTGACGGATGAGCGACTCGACACACTGGTGCAAGATCTGGAGGTCGAGTTGACCAATACTGGAGCATACTTCCCGATGCGATTTATCTGGGGCAGAAAGCCAGTATAGGTACCTTGGTTGATTTGATATTCCGACACAAATGAGGACAGAACTAGTGGTCATGTTGGGAACTCGAAGACATGATCCCTCAGGTTCAAATTTTGCCAATTTCAACCCTAAACGCATTGATTTACAAAGCCTAAACCCATATGGCTCATAAGAAAACCAAGTTAGAAGAGGTGTTAGAGTGATCAGATAACTCCTTGGTCATAGACCCTAATGAGCATATGGAGCTTCATTCGAGAGCCTTCCTGCCATATGTTGAGTAACTGTATACGTTAGCATCATTATCTTGGAACAAAGTAAGGAAGCATACACTGGCCAATAAGCATGAATCGTCTTGTTGTTGATATCTTTCCTGACCTTGGCCAGAAAGACTGTTACCTCCTCTTGGCTCCAACCAAGCACCCTAGTTAAAACGGCAATGGAAATAGCTTCGAGTCCCTTGAAGTGGTCCAAGTTCAAGTTATTCCACTGGCCAGCCTCCTTGTGCTTCTTGTCCTTTGGCCAAGAGTTGCTAGGCCATTTGAAGACTGTCTCAACGATATCGACGAACCCAGCATCACGCAGGATTTCTTTGTTCTTCTTATTATCTTGGAACGGACGGCCAATCTTTGTGGAGGCCTCATCGAGAAGGTGGAGGAGTTTAGACAGATGATGGTCTTCAGTAAGAGTGTTATCGTCGGAGTTGGCGAAAAGGTCGATTTCGAGAAGCTCTACGTAGCCACCGGGGACCAGGTTGCTAGTCGTATGAGAGACCGGACTTCGTTAATAGGGAGAGGACTTACTTGTAAATACTACTGGCGAGATCAGGCCAACTTTTGATACTGAACGTCATCATGCGACTATGGACGTAGTCGAATGGCTCGGAGAACGTCCACGGTTCTTCAATATCGTCGATGAAGAACTCCACATTTGGCGGAACACTAACCATCCTCATTTTAGCAAGGGATGTGTCAGGACAGGAAGAGATATCCATACAAACCAGGCTGAATCGGGGATAAGTCAACGCCAATGACCTTTGAATCGGGGTGTTCGTCGGCGTAGTCAATCGCCCAGATTCCAGTTCCTGTCCCTACATCGAGAACCCGCTTCACCTTAGCACCTGGATCGTTTGGAGGCGCCAGTCCGAGTCTGTTGTCGAGCGTCAGGATGAATAAGTTATGCTGGAGGTCTGGGATCAAATATCAATAGCTGCGAGTATCTACACTTAAGAACTGCCATACCCAATCTTTGCTTCTCAATATCATCATTGGGGAGGTTGTATTCTGAAGATGTTAGCTGAATACCAATAGTCAAGAGAGATGAAACTTGCTTCCATCCTTATATCGATGATACGTTCGGCCATTTTCTTTGCGATAGTCCAAGATGGAGCTTCTTAGGCTTTCCGACGTTGATGCATTGACCTGAGTGCAAAATCGAAATTAGCTCGGCTGTGAGGAAAGATCACGAAAGTAACGCACAGATCCGATCGAAGAGTCTTGATCATCCTCAATCTGTAGGTTTGTTAGTTCACCGTATAGTGATTGCCTTTAGACAGAAAAACCTCTTCATCCGGCAAGATAACATTCTCGTGATTGATAGTTGGTTCCGCCATGTTGACTTTAATCGCGCAACGTGGCACAAGTCAAATATGAATTCCCCCTCACTGGACATATCGTCCCTGTTTTATCGACTGTGCATGATCCTGGTCGAAAATCTGTCATTTGTGTGTTGGTTGTGCCAACAGTGGATAACCTTTACAAGGATCTATCTATCATACGATATCTGCCAATTTGATGTATCTTTTCTGAATGTAGCTATGTGATGTATCTACTTATCCATTTAATGTCGGGCGGGTAGTATTGGAATACTCCAAGCTCATGACGCCTCTGGCGACAGGAGTCTTCTGTTGAAATGAGTTTCACCCTCGATAATGCCTCCATGTCAAGAAGTGTAGAAGTGGTTACAATGATTGTATTGACAAGACCCCTCACGGCAAGATCAGTTGGAAAAGTTGAAAGAGACTTAGAAACCGTCCCAAGTCCTTTGAACAGCTCCCCAGTACCTTTCATCGTCATGTCTGGCATGGGCAACATGTTTCGAACCATCGAACTTCTCCATCCGCACATTAAAGCCCATCTCTACCGCCCGAGAGGCTTGAGTCTCCAAGTCAGTATGTAAAACAAGATCATCCGTCTCACTGTAAATGTAGGTTCGACGAAGCTCACGCTCCTTCTTGCCCTCTGCTTCATTATGGGTCTTACCCCAATGCACCAGCCAGTCCTTAGTAATACCAAGATTCCTCAACAGCTGCCAGCCAACGGCAACAAAATAAATAAGCGGCGAAAGAATAAGACGTTGAAGTTTAGAAAACCCAACGATGAAGAATGCATGGGAAGTGGAAGCCCTCTGAGCACCTGGCGCTGAGTCGAAGACCATTACATGAGGCGGTAGGTAGGGGTCAATATCACCACCACCAGCAGAAATAGAATATTCCTCGTACAAGGCTGAGATACAGGATGAGCCACCGTTGGAAAAGATGTGAATCAAAATACTCGGCTCCGTAGTCGAATATGCAGCCACAGGGACGGCCGCCCTGATTATTGGCACCATCGGCTTCACAACACGTGCAAGGACCTTTGGGTAGAAAAAGGTCCTATTATAACTCTTGACCAGCAGAATTTCCGCAGCTGGGTATAGCCGCTTATGCTTGTCGACATATTTGGCAATGTGAGCATCAAGCGCATTGGTCCAGCTGGCGATGATGATGAGCTTCGGTGATACCGATCCACTAGAGGCTGAGTCACTAGCAGCGCTAGCAGAAGGTCTATAAAAGAAGACCTCATCAGACAGCTTCTCCATGTAGGAGAGGGGCTTGACCTTGGCTGAGTGAGCGGCGTCGGTGGACATTTCAGGGAACAGGTGAGGCAATGAAATGGAATTCTTGTGTGGGTTGTGGAGTTATTCGGGAAAGATTGACGAGAAACAAAGAGGCTGAGTTACAGGTTATCTAGCGGCGTGTAAGCCCTTGTTACAGTAATCAAAAGATCGATCTCTGTGCGCTTGAGACGCGGAGATAAGCATGGTTGGCTTCGTTTGTGCTGACGGCGCTTACGCTATCAGATTCGGGCTGCATGCACCGCCAATTGAGCTTTCCGCTGACGTCGTTTGAGTGAGATTTGATCATTGCCAAGTAGGGACGTGGCACGGTTGCCAGCTGTTTCCAGATCGTCCACACTGATTACACAGAGTCGGGGAGGATTGGGCTACCGTGAAGGCGATCATCGCCAACCTTTTCGTAGACGATTCCGAAATTGGGCATCAGAGCAAAAGTGGATCTGAAAGCAAGAGCAGAGTGACGATATCGATGTATAATCGTCTTTCCCGAGTTACGATTCAGAACCATGATATCCTCTGTCAGATTCTCATCTAATCTGGCGGAAAAGGAATTTCCGACCACCTTTTACAGCCTCTGAATATCTTGCCTAAGCTGCCAGCAAGGCTAAGTTACTCTAAGCATAAAAACGGCGCTTATTTGCCTCCACTTAGTTAAGAAGCGCAGTACAGTAGAATCTTTGTGTAAGCTGACAACAGGCGTGGTTGGAATCATGTTGCAACCACTTCCACTTCGCCTGACGTGGGGATCATAAGCAACACACCGTTTTGACGGACATTTATCAATCAAGGAAGTGACCTAGCTGTTGTATATATGTACCGCGTCTATCTAAGACCAGATCTATGTTTCAGCTTATATCACAATTCTTCTCGCAAGCGCCATCGTTTATATCATGTCTGAATCACACAGATTGATGAGAGACCCTGAGCCAGGACAGCATGGGTACCCGGGGAATCCCGGCTTTCCTGGCTTCCCTGATTATACTCGGTATAGTGGTGCTACGCAATTCGAAGGGCATTCGTTCGAGTCAGATCGACCGAGCCACAGCGAGAAAGATTCCACGCGTAACGGTTCGATGGCACCGGACTCGACACATGAGTTGGATTGGGATGGAGAGAAGGATCCAGAGAATCCCATGAACTGGTCGCTGCGGAAGAAGGCCATTCATACCGCTATACCAGCCATATATACATTCGGCTTGTATGTAGTATCCCATCCTGAAGTGTTCGAAGGTTATGCTGACGAATGATGAAAAAGAACCACAGGCATCTCAACACTTGTTGCAGGCCTTCCCGGTATCATGGAACAATTCGGACAGACCAGCAGAAACGTAGCACTTCTACCGATAACAATGTACACGGTCGGATTCATTCTGGGCCCTTGCATTGCTGCCCCGATCTCTGATCTCCACGGCCGTCTCGTCGTTTACAAAGTCAACATCATCATACTCATCATCTGCAACGCCATCGCCGTGGCGTCAGACAACTTTGCAGTCCTTGTCATCTTCAGATTCTTCGCATCACTGGGAGGAAGTGGAGTTATGGCAGTGGGTGCAGGGACCATGGCTGACCTCTGGCCGCCGAGTCAAGTCAGTCGTGTAGGCGTTGCATACTTGCTGGCACCTTTCCTAGGTCCTAGTATGGGTCCTCTGATCGGATCGTACGCCATTCACCAGTATGGCGACTGGAAATGGGGAATCTGGGTCGTCATATGCATTTTAACACCTGTTGCGATCGCTATCTTCTTTAGCTCCGAGACATCAAAGAAACAGATCCTTGGTGCGCGGGCCAAGAGACGTGGTAGTCATCCCAAGGGGCAAGGCTTCACACTAGAAATGCGAAAGGTTGGTACAGCCATGCTCAAGCCGTGGCATATGTGTATATTCGAGGTTGGTCCTTGTCCCCCGAGTTCTTTCTTCATATGTACTAACTCTGACATATAGCCTGTGTCACTTGTTCTCGGTCTTTATACCGGCTTCTCCTTTGCTATGATCTTCTCGTTCTTTGGCTCTTACACATATGTCTACTCCACTGTCTACCAATTCGATGCACGGCAGACTGGTCTTTGCTACATAGGTCTCATTATCGGTAAGCCAGCTCAAGATCTAATCCATGTTAAGAGCAACTAACCCATCCAGGCATTCTCTTAGGTCTTGTGACATTTGCTGTGTTCGACGCAACTATCTATCAGAAGCAAGTGGCTAGAACCGGCGACAGAGTGGCGCCAGAGCATAGACTATACGCAGCTCTGGTAGGCAGCATACTCGTTCCAATCGGATTATTCGTAAGTGTCTCCAGATCACCGCAAATGATCCGCTAGACTAACTCAAAACAGTGGTATGCATGGGCCCCTGATGAATCAGTGCATTGGATTGTCCCTGTCATGGCTGGCGTACCCTTCGCGTGGGGAACAATGGCTTCATTCCTCAGTTGCCTAGCCTACCTCGCCAGCGCGTTCAAGCCCGGAGACCTTTCTTCAGCTGTTGCAGCAAACGGAATTTTCCGCTTTGCACTCGGAGCTGCGTTTCCGAATTTCGTGTTTCAGATGTACCAGGAGATGGGTATTAACTGGGCTGGAAGCGTGTTTGCGTTCATCAGCCTGGCATTTATTCCAGTACCGTGGCTGTTCTTCTGGAAGGGCAAAGTGCTTCGACAGAAGAGTACATATGATCTGAGCAAGTATTAATTGGTGGATACTAGCGGGCGTTGAGCGGAAATGTCTTTGCGGGTTGAGGTGTTGCGATGTTATGCGCGTGTCTTTGTTTGGTTCGGTAATGTGGATGTCAGCGATGCAATGCAATACCCAGTTGTTTGGTTAAGCTATAGAATATACGATGTTGTTACACCACATCAAGTACGTAACGACCCTGCAATCGAGTCTCGTGCCTGTGATGAGCCTCACCGTCAAAACCTTATTTGCTGTCTGAAGCCGAGGCTACCGAAAGTTGACCAGGGTCGGATTGCGCTGTATGTCGCCAGCAAGGACCTGAAATGGCGAAATGCGTCAACTAGCCTTGCCATATGTTGAGGCATTATGTTTTGATCTCATGAAGCTGCTGATCTCGGTCTCCAACTTACCGAAACTCCAAACCTTTCTGCTCCTATCAAAGTTTGTTGCTTCTCGTCCCCGCAATGTCAAGGCCGGACTAAACCTCCAGATCCTTGCTTGACTACCGACAGGCCCAGGCTCTACTCCGAAGATCTTGAGGCTTTAATTGGCGCGCGTCTCTATTTCCTCGGCCAACTCAATTCGCGCTCCAATCAATCCCCAGATTCCCCAGATTAATTACGACGCGACCCCAGACTCTGGAGCTCAGTTTCTCCGCCTGAGACAATTGACTATACTATACTGAATGAATGCTGGGGTGACAATGACCATGCTACATGAGATGACATGACATGAGCGGGGCCCTGCTCGTTATGTGATGGAGATTGAGGACAGGGCCACTATATAATAGATGGCTTCGGCCGTATCTCCATCTTAGCCACCAGTCTCAGCATCCTGCAATTGTCGACACAGACAGGTCTCATCATGCGTTTCGCCGCCATTGCCTCCTTCTTGTTGCCCCTCGTGGCAGCAGGACCTGCACAGAAGGGCAAGACCTTTAGCAACGTTGAGATCTTTGATCCTCCCACCAACTATAGAGATCCCCAGGTCCTCTACGCCCGCCCTCTTGAGTTGTCTGACGGCACACTGTTGGCTACTTGGGAGAACTACTCCCCGGAGCCTCCAAATGTGTGGTTTCCAATTGTGAAGAGCAAAGACGGTGGCAAGACCTGGAAAGAAATTTCCAAGGTCAAAGACACCCAAAACAACTGGGGTTTGCGATACCAGCCCCAGCTTTATGAGCTTCCTCGCGCTTTCGGAAAGTATCCCAAGGGTACCGTCCTTTGTTCAGGCAGCAGTATCCCCTCTGACCTGAGCGAGACTCTTATCGAGGTCTATGCTAGTCGTGACAAGGGTTACACTTGGGAGTTTGTCAGCCATGTTGCTCTTGGTGGCGAGGCTCTGCCTAACCATGGGTGAGTGAAGCCTTGAATCCGATTCATTAAACGAAGACTAACAATATTCTAGTCTCACTCCTGTCTGGGAGCCTTTCTTGATGACCTACAAGGAGAAGCTCATTCTGTACTACTCCGACCAGCGCGACAACGCCACTCACTCGCAAAAGCTTGTTCACCAAACCACGACCGATCTCAAGAAATGGTCCAAGGTTGTCGAAGACACCAAGTACGCCGACTACTACGCTCGTCCTGGTATGCCTACTGTTGCCAAGCTGCCTAACAACGAGTACATCTACGTCTACGAGTACGGCGGTGGCCCCAACCCTCCTGCTGGCAGCGACTACTGGTTCCCTGTCTACTACCGCCTCTCCAAGGATCCCCAAAAGTTCGTCAACAAGGCTCACCACCAGATTATCTCCAGCGATGGAACCACTCCTGCTGGCTCTCCCTATGTGGTCTGGACTCCTTATGGAGGCAAGAACGGTACCATTGTTGTTAGCTGCGGTACTCGATCCGAAATCTTCACCAACCAGGCTCTTGGAGAAGCGTCTGCTTGGAAGAAGTGGGATGTTCCTCAGCCTACTGCCTATACCCGTGCACTCCTCACTTTCCAGAAGGACCCGGATCTGCTCATGATTATGGGTGCTGGTATCCTGCCCCCCGCGGGTGGTAACAACACTGTTAGCACTAGCGTTGTTCGCCTGTCCGAGGTCATGAAGGCTTAAAGGATGGTCATAAGATGTATAATGTGCTATAAGTTCAAATAGATCATAATGATTACAGAATGATTCTCAAGTGTGGCCGTCGTTTTGTGAAAATAACCTTAGTTCATGAGACTGGAGGAGCCCAGAAGGTTACTTCAGTTCGAATTAAACTTTAATCACACACGTTGTGAGGAATTTGGCTTTGGGGCACTCGTGATCGTGAGATGACCGTTGCGAAAGCTGGAAAGATAGGCCATATTACGAGTGTCCATTGATCACGCGGCCACTTTACTCCCGTCAGTACCTACTGATTGGCAACCTTGTTTGCAATATCTCCTTGGAGATGGATTGAGGTTACAGAGATAACAGCACAATACGAAGTAGACTTTGAGCCATCATGGCCGGTATATGAGTTAAACTTATTCGAGTATCTCCCCAGAAACAGATAAAGGTTATAGAGAACCTTTGGGCAATTGTAAATGATAAAAGCGTTTCAACAGAAAGCGCACCTACAAGTATCCGGCCATTCACTCTGCTTGAGCTCCACGACCACCCAACAAACAGTCTGAATTTACAACGTCACATATCTATCCACCGCGAGATAGAGTAATGTGTTACCACACGATTTTCTTCCGTTTTACGCCAAGACGTGATCTTCTACATGTTCACAACCCCTCCGCCGACAAACCATCGTCCGACTCATTACCCCAGACTGAGCGCCGTTCTTTTAAACGCAAGTCCTTGATTAATCAAGGGCTCCGGGAGATCACAACTAGCATTCGGATCTTGCGCGAGCAAATGAATAACATCTTGAAGGAAATCAAGATTGTCAAAAGGGATGTGCCGCGTGAGGATTGGAAAGACATTGATCTGCTGGAGTCCCTGCTGGAGGAGGCCAGGCAAGGACTAGGCGGGTTGTTGGCACTCAGACGAATCTTGGAGCATGAAGCTATGGAGCTGAGAAGAGCGGGTATGTAAAATGCCCCCCCGAAGTGATTACGGCTTTTTGACTCTGCTGCTAGCTCGACGACAATTCTTCCGCGCGTTAGCCTGTTGAAGGAAACCAAAGGAGACTGGCTGGATGTATATGGCGCCCTTAGCCGTGAATTGGAACAGAAGTTTAGATGTTTCTGTTGAGCATCAAGTTGATAGAAATTTACGATACCCTGCCCTGCCATGGTGACTCGATGCATGAAGACTCTAGGAAATCCTGGGTGTATTGTAGTTCTAGGTGTGACTGCAGTCATAACCATCGAACAAGGTTTCGCTCTTTTGACAAGCTTCTGAAACTTTTCTATGCGATAAAACTCAGTAAGGTGCACGTGGAGGTAAGACTATCACTTGGTGTCTCTGACACTTTCTTTAGCTCGCCTCTTTGCAACTTATAAATACTTCGCGGACCTCCCCGTAATAACTCATCATCAACTCCCCCAGCTTGTAATCACAAAGTCCGACAACGCCCTCTTCCAATTACGCATCCCTATATATCAACATGAATCATCCACAGCGTATCGATCGCGTCTCTCACGTGATATTGGGGTCACGTACATCCTCTTCCTCCGCCAATGGCCGAAGTTTACAAACAATCAGTAGGCTGGCACCATACACCCATTGCCCACCGATGTCACAGCCAGCGCAGCCTACAAATAATTATCCCAAAAAGATCGAGTACGTTTACGTCTACACGGTCGAGATGAAACGGGAGGTTCAGAGTGTTGCTTCTGAGATACAGGCCATCAAAGCAGGGCTCAGATTGAGGGACGCTGAACTGCAGCGTGACGTCGCACAGATGAAGCTCCAAATAGAGCAAATGCGACGCTTACAAGCACAGAGGACGACAGACAGCAGTAAGTCCAACTGTCCTACCGTTATGAACGGATCTGATTATTGATAGAGAAGAATAGAAACGTGGGTTTCTGTACCGATTAGCTGGTCTAGTCGCCGAAGGTCACCAAGGCCAACGCGATGGAAGTTACCATTCAGGCAGTAATTGGTGTCAAAATGCTTGAGTGGAAAACCCTAGCGCAGACTCCTTATTCTACAAGTGCCATGTGGTCCCCAAAATCATGCGCGTTTCTTGCGAAGCGAGACTTGGTAGAGTTTGTCGTATTTGTCTTGCTGTTAGTTCTCTGCCTGAGTTCGCGATATACAAACAGACAATTATTACGCAGTCTTGGGTTTGTCATCTTGAATCTTGCTACGCAGGAATGAAACTGTAGTTGAGTTAAATATTTTAGTATGAGAATAAGTACAAGCTTGAGGTCAGCAATACGCAATCAGTTTGTGGTAACTATGGGACACATGGCAGATACTATCGCAGATTATGACAAAAGAAAGACCATCATCTGAGATCTGAAACCAAAGTCTAAACGTTGGGCTTGAAGTTCTCGAGGGCATCCCTTGCCAGGGCAAGATTCTGAATCACAGCGAGTCCATACTGTGCAACATCGTTCGTCGAGATCCATGGAGCCTCCTTTCCAGGTATCAACCCTTCGTGATCGGGTATAGGTGTTGTTTCGAAAGTAGCATTGGGTGCCTTGAAGCCATCACTGTTGAAGAACTTCTCCCACACGAGATTGGCCATTGTGTCATTCTTCTGTTGGTTCGCCGCATAAGCCGTGAGACGTGAGTGACCCTGGTACAAGTTCAACTTTCCAAAGCTTTTTCCGTAGCGAGCTTCCTGCTCAGCTGCAGTGGCCTCGAAGTAGTAACAGTAGTCGAGCCATGCTTGCTTAAAGCCTTCGGGTAACTCGTCACCGGCATACTCGATAAGTTCGGACACGACTTCAGGTAGACCGAAAACGGCTGAGAGGTGAGAAACTTCCACATGGCCCTTGTTCTCAGGATCAGCGGGAGGAGGCCCAAGGGTCCAATTCTGAAGGCTATAGAGACCGTTGCCTGTAACAAAGCCATTCTTGAGCTTGGCGATGCTCTCAACAGTGCTGGTGAGCTTTGCCTTGGACTCTTCCCATCGTGGACCACGACGCTCCCAGTCAATCAGCCAGCCGCCCGCAAGGGCGCCCCAGTCTGTGCCCAGACTAAAAGCAACTGTTGCATTTGGCGTTGGGACCCAACCATCCTTTCGGACCTTTCGTTGTGGGTCGAGAACACCATACGTCTTGTCCGTGTCAAGGAGCTCCTCGAATAGCTCTCCGATGCGCTCGTCACCGCCAGAAAGGTAGTAAAAGTACTTCCTATACTGTGGCTGCGAGATGCGAGCTTGCTTGGCGCTGTCGCTGAAGTGCTGAACTCCATGTCGTGTTCCAAGACCCTTCCAGTTTCCAAGGTGGTAAACGTCTACTTCGCCGGTGTGGCGCGTAAGAGCCTCAGCGAACCGATAAATATCCTCGCGGCCTGTACGGAGGAAGTATTGCCAGAAGAACAGATCGGGCGAGAGCTCGGAGTTGTCCCAAGCGTAGCCACCGATGTCGTATCGCCACTCATGGCGGTCTGGATCGTAGGTGTGCATGAAGTCACCATAGTCAAGGAATCCATACCATCTGCGGTGCTCGACTTCTTCCTGGTAGAACTTTGCGAGAAAGTTGATGTTATCTTCCAGCTTCTTTGATGCGGCAGTGGAAGTATCTGCAGGAGCCCAATATGATCCGAGAGCTTTGGTCTTGCTGATGTACTCACTCTCGGGAACAAGGACAGGAGGGTTGTTGATTTGAGTGACGTGACTAGCGAGAGTGTCGTGAGATGGGGTTTTGTCAAAGGCAATAAGATGAAGCTCGCTGGTTCTAGCGATACCATAAGGTGTGTCAAAACCTTCTTCCCAATCTTCGTAGGTGATCTCCAGGGCATCGAGCTGGTCGGTGTAGTTCTTTTGCCCAAGACCATCGTGGTATGGACGAAGGTCAAGGGGCTCGGCAGAGGGACTGTAGAGCCACAGGGTAATGGATCCAGTATCAGAAGCGGCAGAGGAGATGTCAAAGCCAGTCGGATACCTCTTCCAGAAGTCACGGAGACCAACCGCCAGACCTCCTACGGTAGCACCACCAAGGTATGCGAGTCCTTCTGCTCGGGTACCTCCAGGGATGGTCACCCAGCTCTGGCCAGGCTTAGTTCTTTTTTTGAGAGTAAATCCATCAGACGAGAGTTGACTCAAGCTGTAGTCGTTCCATGGGGGGATCCAGTGCAGTCGACTTGAAACACGGGCATCCCACGTAGACTTATCGGGTAACTCTTTGCCGTCAAATTGATCAGCTCGAACATTAGCACCAGGGTCTCTCCGGAGACCTGTGATGCCCTGGACAGCTTCACTGAGAAGACCTCCATCAACACCAGCAATTCGCACATGTCGATTGTAAAGCTCCTCACCCTCGAGTGGAATGTCAAAACGAAGACCAACGCCGGAGATGAAGTCCTTCTCGGCATCTCCATCAAATATCAAGCTGTGGATAATCTTGATGGACTCAGAGCCAGAATAGAGATAGACACGAAGCACAAATGGCAGCCAAGAATCATGGCCCGACTTGTCCGTGGCCTCGTGTGAGCCTCGAACAGTGACCAGAGCTCGTACTGAGCTTTGGTCGCTCACGGTCACGTTGTCGATGTTGCTTTGGAAGCGAAGAGTCTTGAAGGACTCAGCGTCATCATCAGAAGGGCGAGAAACGCCAGATCGAGATTGCAGTACAAGTCTGCCGTTTTGGGCGATGCGCTTGCCGCTGGTGTGAATTTCTTTGACGATGACTGAGCCCTTCTTGGGGAAGATTGCGGTCACTTTTCCTGTGTCGACTTTGATATCGCTCGAGGTTTGAGTGACTGACATACCATCGGCATCCCCCCCGCTACCAGTGGATGCGGTAGAGTTGATGCCGCTGTGGTCAGCCACAGCCCTGATGACATATTCGTCAAGAACTTCTTCTAACCCAGGAATCGCATGGCCAGTCCACTTTACTGAGCCATCGGCCCAGTAACCAGAGATCCAAGATTGAAGATTAACATTCTGACCGGAGGCACTTGAGGCTGTAAACTTTGTGCTTTTGGGGAAATGCTTTGACTGAGGCCAAGGAACACCAAAGGTAGTTCCTGAGGTGAAGTCGGGTTTTTGGCCGAGCCAGTGGACCTTGGCAGCTGACGAGGAGTTGCTAGGAGCTGCAATGGCATGGCCGATGAGTGCGGTGAGCAGAAAGGAGTGGACGGTTTGTCGCAGCATTTCGCAACGACTACCAAGTTGGAATCAAGATTAGATAGAGATGATGTCAAAAATAAGTGAGCGATGGAGATTCTTGACGCGCCCTTATAAATACTGGTCACTGTAAAGTGACGCCATTGGCAGTCGCAATGAGAATATGCAGCTCATTTCGGAAAATATACCCTCTTCGGTCTATTTCACATTCAAAAAGTCGATAACGACATTGACCCCCTGCATATCGGCCATCGGTCTAGTATGCCCCGAGCAGCTGCCCTTTTGAAGTCACGTCAAAGTTCGGACGACAGCGTTTAGTGTGAAGTAACACAGTCGATTTTGACGATCAGTGCCAAATTTGGTGTTGGGGGTCCTGTAATTTCCGTCTGCTTGAAAAGACATGGTTCCCCGCAACCTCCTTAGGCTTGACTTGACTCGCCTTGAGCGGACGGAAGAATAAATTTCAAGTGAGTCATTGGTGTATGTACTTTGTAAACGATATCTGCAAACATGGTTAGAGCTTTTACATGACCCGATTTCGCTTGGCATTGGGGGTTGCACCTCACCTCTGGCTTCTGTTTGGGGGATTAACAATAATCATTTTGTCGCATCGATAAGAATTCACGGCGTAAGGATTTCACTCAGTGACTCTTAGCAGATTAAATTCTGAGGGCCTTGTACTACGGGAAGATATCATAAATGAATTGGTCTAATCGTCAGAGTGATCAGGTTAATAGGATAATATCTTACCAAGGTAAGAAGTCAGTATCTAATGCTTAGCATCACCAAGATACGTCTGATCTCAGTCGCAGTCCCTTAACAAAGAATTCCAGGAAAGAGAAAAGTCCTAGAATATCCTGACTATTTCCATTTCCTTACTCCGCCACGTGAACGGATCTATCCGAAATTAGTTCAATTTACAAACTCCTCTCGTGTTGATCAAGCCTGCGTATTCTACCCTGCACTTCTATCCTCCATCACCTAATAATCCAGGAAAGATTACAAGATAACAATTCCGTCCAAAAGAGAAGTTTACAATTAGGAAGGAGTATTCCCTCATTACGACGTTTTTGAGACGCGAATTACGCGGCCGATGCACAGCCTCATCCTCATGGAACGGATTTCGGGGTTTATGGTTGCACGTGACTAAATCTTCAATATCATGTCGTTCCTCGGTTCCCGCGAACAAATATTCGCAAAAGATACATACTACTACCGCTCACCTTACAAGGTTAACACCTTTAGACTATGACTCCATCTAACGACCGCAGCTCGTCCATGCCTTTACTGAAAACATGTCAGACATGTTTCCATCTCAAGATTCGCTGTGAAAAGACACAGGACTCTGATCTGTGCGACCGCTGCTTACGGCTTGGCAAAACGTGTGTTTTCAACCAAGCCCGGAGACGACAAAACGTGAACCGCCAACGGTAAGTCAATATTGCTCATAACCGGCTCAGTGAACTCATATTAGACACGGCAGAGAAAAACTAGGTGCAAAATCCTCCTCGGACAGATCTTCCAGGTCACCAGCAAAACAGCAACAGCAAGCCCGGGGCAGCGAGGGAAATCAGGATATTCTCAACAAAGATGCATCACTTGACCCATTTGAGCAGGGAATCCTGACTCCTGAGACAGGGCAGCATCTCCTGGATGTTTTCAGATCTCGACTGATTCCGTACTTTCCATTCGTTCTCTTTCCCACTGATAGTTCCGTTGAAGAAATAAACTCCGAACATCCTTGTGCTTGCCTAGCTATGCTGGTCGCTGCGTCGTATACCGACGTAGGTACACAAGTGGCCCTTGGCAATCTGTTCAAACAAATTGTTGCAGTAAGGATGGTAGAGGGTGACTTCAACCAACTGGATTTGTTGCAGGGGCTGCTTATTCATGTTGCATGGTATGTATGATGAGTTCGGAACGATGAAGATTTTGTTACTAAACGCTGCAGGGCGCACTATCAACCGAAACCCAAACGATACATCCAGCATCTCCATCTGGTTACAAGTATCATTAGCGATCTGCGGCTTGACAGGCCCCGAAAGCCTAAGCTATGGAGTGCCGAGGGCGGCAGATACCAGAATAAGCCTGATTGGCAGCCAGACGAAATGCGAGCGCTTGCGGGTGCATATTACTTATCTTCCAGGTAAGCCAATCATATGAACCCATTCAGAATTGCCGTTAATGCCGTCGAAGCTCATCTATTATTCTTCAAAAGTCACGCCAAGTCTTCAACACGACGTACCTTCTAGCTTGTTGCGAATATCTCGCCTCGCTGAATCAGTATCCCACTGACAAGTTCTTGCCTTATATACTCCGTGTTCAGGCTCTCATCGAGAATATCGAGGATCTTGTCTGCAAAACTGCACCAACCGATAATGGTCTGCAGTTCTTCACTGAATGCCAAGAGATTACTGGGAAGTGTGCGAATGTCAAGTCGACATTACCTTTTCCGCTGAGTGAAAGTCGTAAGTCACACGTTTAAGCTCTATCTTTCCAAATCTAATTTAATTCACAATGTTGTAGCACCTTTGCTTTTACAAATACATATACTTGAACTTATGCTTAGCCAGTCCTCGCCACGAGGAACGTCTTTCGGTCTAGACAAATTTCAGAACCCGTTCGAGGACGAGACTACCCTCAATGAATGGCTGTCTACAAGCATGTCGGCTACTCGATCCCTAATTGGGGTGATTTTGGTCATGCCGCAAGGTGAAGAAGTAGCAATGTCCAATATGGGCTGGATTATGATGAACTGCGCCCTCAACCTAGCTGTCCGTCTGGATCTCATAGCTGCTCGAGGGAGCGTGTCAGGCTTTACCCAACATCTTCGAAGATTCCTGGATATGAAGCATACCCTTCGTCAACTCGTCCTCAGATTTGAAGCTGTACCCGGACTAGACGCCCCACCAGACCATCCATTCCACGGTATAGTGAAACGTATACGACGCCTGGAGAACTGGTATCTATCGCAAGTCGCACAGCAGAGAGCCGAGTCAACCTCATCTATAAGTCCTTCCTCTGGTTCCCAACCTTCTATATCGCTAAGCGACCATACTGGCGGGATGCCTGTCAGCGTACCGCTGGCGACGTATCAAAACACTGGCTCATGGAACATGGGCGGGTCAGAATGGTATCAGAACCCAGACTTGGACATAAGTACCTTTCTTTTTGCGGATCCAATTGATTTTCCGATCAATTTTGCATGGGCGGGCTAGATATTTGTTTTTATATAGGAACTGATCATTCTTTTGACCTCGAGTTCTTGTCGCTGAGCACTTGCTGGTCCGAGTCGGATTAAGGATTCTGGTACGGACTAACGTACGGACCAAGGATATGCCGTACGGAGCAAGTCGGACTAACGTACGGAGTAACAGCTCTGAAATGTGTATGCCATTGGCTGGACGCTATTTGGTGTGTAATTCATGATTTTGGTCCATTGAAAGATCCATTTTTATCCATACAATCACCCATCTAAGCCTCATTTTGAATGTTGCTGGCAACAATTGATGGATTCAGACACGAACGTGATTTATTCTCAAGGACCAGACTCTGAAATGTCAGCCGAGTATAAAGAGGAGAGCTCAGGGCTTCAAAGATGGCATTCTTCTACTTATCAACACCATTGTATTACCATTACAGGAATCGGCATCCATATCCTTCCAGGTTAGAACATCATGCGTTCATTCACCCTCCCCTCCATCTTGAGTACCATGGCTATGGTAGGTCTCGCCCAAAACACCTGCACGGAGGAAGATATTGCTTTCTTCGGCTGTGCTCCTCTCGGAGCATATTATCCACCGCCCACCATCGACACATCCTCGAAGCCTATCCAGAAATTGGTCTCGGATTTCACTGAGGTGTTCGACAAGCTTATCCAGAACGGTGGCAGTGACAAATATGGTCCGGTGAACGTCAACACCACGTCCTTCTCAGTCATTATCTTCGGTGGAGACAAGAAGCTCCAAGATGACCCTATCTTCTTCCAATATCACTACACATCCCCTGAAGATCGGATCTCCAACGAAAACATCACTCTGACTACCAAATTCCCCCTCGGCGACGTGAGCATGGTGTTCACTGTGTATGCCTGGCTTGCTAAGATGGGCGAGCAGTGGGAAACACCCATTACCAAGTATCTGCCTGAACTGGCTGATGTGAAGAGTCCATATGCTCCATCGTGGGCGGATGTCACCATAAGTGCTCTGGCGGGCCAAGCATCCGGATTGAGCCGCGAGTGTAAGCTTTTACTTCCCAAAATCATGAGAACTACACTAACCATAATCACAGCTAAGGCATGTGTGGTCGGCGAGCCCTGCGATTGGGAATGTAAGCGAAACATCCATGATCCCCTGTAGACCACCGTATTGATCCGAGTTATAGCTTTCAAAGAAGCCTTCGCTACCAAATCGCCCTACTTCTTACCCGACACGACCCCCGTCGTTTCATACGCGGCTTGGCAGCTTTTAGTCTTCGCCATGCAGAGAGAAAGTGGTGGCGACTGGTCTGCTATACTCGAAAGTACCCTTCTGAGCCCCTTGAACCTGACTTCAAGTGGTATCTTGAACCATGATAGCGAAGAAATCTTTGCAATGAGAAGCCTCAATACTTCCATCGTTGGAGAGCCCGGGTGAGTCTTATGTGGACTTGATGAACTTATTTGCTAATGGTTTGAAGTGCACTTTCATTTGTAAGCTCCATGGAAGACCTCGCTCGCGCCGGTCATTCCATGCTTGCTTCCGAAATCCTTCATCCGGCCGTCACGCGCCGATGGCTCAAATCCCACGCTGATACTTCCAACCTTCGCAATGGTGTCGGTCGTCCCTGGGAGGTTTACCGTGCTGGCCAGAACATCCGCCCCATCATGAACGTTTTGACCAAGGCTGGCACTATTGGCAAATATGCTAGTTACTTCGGACTCACCACTGACTTCAACGCTGGTTTCGCTATTCTGGCTCATGACAGTAGTGTCGAGGATCGAAAGCTGGACCTTAATGTTCACGCTGATGTCGTTAGTGAAGTCCTTGGATATCTCCTGGAGATTGCGGCTGCGGAGACCGAGGTTCGTTATGCTGGTGAGTTCAAGGGTGAAAGCTCGCTGGCTTCTTTCAACACGACGGATAGCGGCCACGGTCTAGTTGTTCAGGAACTTGTCATCGACGGGGTAAGTATCAAGGATCGCACTGCTCAGAAGCTAGGGATCAAAACGAAGGATCTTGACTTCAGATTGTACCCTACCAACGTCAAGGACGAAAAACAACACCAGTTCATCGCTGTTTTCCAGGATAGAACTGCCCTCATTGATATGGGTACTCCGACATGCATTAGTTGGCAAGAAGTTGGCGCCGATGTCGAGATTTATGTTCGATTCAATAAAAATAAGGCAGGAAGAGTTATTGGACTTGACATTCCCCATTTGGATGCCAAAATGGAGCGAATAAACTAGACTAGTTAATTGCCTTGTTCCTTGGTTGAACCCACATCGCAAAAATATCTAGGCTATTAGGTAGAGCCAAAGACAGCAGTATTGACCCTAGTGCACATCGATTGAAACATCAGTTCATTAGTCATTCTTATAGCGGGGCTGCTGCCTAGACCAGTCAGCACATTCACGATTGCTTTCCCTAAACATGAATCAATACATAACAACTTCTCGGACTCTCACGTATCTTGGACAACATTTTGACTCAACCTATGAAACATAATGGCATCTTCAGCACCCAAGATCGCCCCTCCAGAGCGTCGCGATGCACCTGAAGTCATCGATAAACAGGCAGACGAGCTTGTCGCCCTTATTAAGAAGAGCAAGCACTTCATCGTGTTCACGGGTGCAGGTGTCTCGACATCAGCCGGTACGTAAACCATAATCCTATGAGAGCCAAATAAATTGATTTATCGATCAGGTATACCCGACTTTCGCGGACCAGAAGGCGCTTGGACTCTTAGAGCTCAGGGACGAGCGCGTACAGGCAAAGCGACTAGCACGCTGCAAGCTATCCCTACCCAGACACATATGGCCCTAGTGGAATTGCAGAATCAAGGTGTCATGAAGTATCTCGTCAGTCAGAACTGTGATGGCCTGCATAGACGGAGTGGAATATCTAGGGTAAGACTTCTTGATATGTCCCCTGTGACCTAACTGATGACACTTGCAGGACCGAATCTCCGAGCTGCACGGTAATAGTAATCGTGAGTGTTGCAAAGACTGTGGAAAAGAATATATACGAGGTAAGTGACTCGTAGTTGTAGTTGGATAATCGCTGAGATGGTGAAAGACTTTCGAGCCGTTGCGACCTATGAAAAGTCAGTTCATGACCACCGGACAGGTCGCAAGTGCACGCAGTGCGGTGGCAATCTTCACGACACCATCATCAACTTTGGCGAATATCTTCCTGAGGAACCCCTCAAACTCGCCCGCAGCCATGCTAAGAAGGCTGATCTGTGCCTTGTTCTCGGATCGTCGCTCAGCGTACCCCCCGCAAGTGGCATTCCTGAGACTGTCGGGAACAGCCGCAAAGGAAACATGATTATCTGTAACCTACAGGATACCTTCATGGAGAACCTAGCGTCTATGCACATCTGGTCCGAATCGGATATGCTCATGACTAGAGTAATGGATGGACTTGGATACACCATCCCGACTTTCATTCTCAAGCGAAAGCTTGTTGTGAAGATGGAAAAGGACTCACATGGGCGTCAGATCGTTTTGCTGACAGGTGTCGACAATGATGGGACGCCTGTGACATATCTCAAGTCGGTCAAGCTTGAGAATAGCAGACGCGTGCTAAGGGCTGAGCCATTTTCATTCACCTTTCGAGAGACGTTGGAGACAGGAGCCGAGCTTGAATTCGTGCTCGAGTTTATGGGGCACTATAATGAGCCGAACGTTGTTGTCAGCTATGTCGTGCCTGAAGATGACAATGTGGCATCGGTATTCGACCTGCATTACGATCCTAGCACAGGAGAATGGATAACAATGCGCTCATAGAAGAGGTATAGCGATTGCTCTTGTTATTGTTACGACGTGGGCTGACAGGTCTGGTAAAGTAGTAAACGCACAACTATGATAGGGGATGGTCAGATACCCGTAACGACATCGATAATACATGCTAGTGAACGATCGTCAACTTTTTCATTATCCAGCTAGCTGGCCCCAGATTGCCTGCCCCTTGGCCAAGCTAACCAAATAATCTGGGGATGCCGCAATGACCACAATCCCTTCCCATAAACGAGTGATTCCTACTGGAGCGGCTTCAACTGATTTCACACTCTAAAAGTAACTCCGGAGGTAAACTCCCGAACTTTATCTGAGATGCAAGATGTAACCTGGGGAATCGACAGGGGCATACGCCACATGATTGGACCGCATCACTTCTACCCCAAAGATCGACAAGTCGACAAAATAATCTATTTGGCGCGGCAGTTAGAAGAGGATGTCACATGTTGTTTTATAGACTGAGCTTGAGCTTTATAGGAAGGTTACTGGCATTCCCAGGCACATAGCTTTGAATGATAAAAGGCCGAACTCAACCCACTTTACTTTGGTAACCCAACACGATCTTTGACTCGGTTATCTGTTAGCAACTATGGTATCTTGGAACATCTTTGCACTAGCCCTTGGGCTTGTCGTTTCGGCTCGTGCCTATACCAATCCTATCAGAAACCCCGGAGGTGGTGACCCTCAGATTACCTATACGGGTGGTTACTACTACCTGATATCGACGGAATGGACCAATCTACAACTGTCCCGTGCCACTACTATCGAGGGCCTCAAGACTGCCACTCCAAAGGTTATCTACACGGACTCAGACCCTTCGCGGTCTTCCAACGTGTGGGCACCTGAGCTTCACTACTTGGGCGGAAAATGGTATATCTACTACACTGCTGGCAAGGCCGAGGACCTTACTGGACAGCGTTCGCATGTTATCAAGGGTCAGTATAGCAATTCATTTGGCAGTGAAAGGACTCATAGCTAATCAATGGCCTAGGTGGTGCCTCGCCTTGGGACAGCTGGTCCTATGGGGCCAAACTCTCTGACGACTGGGGTATTGACGGCACGATCCTTCGAACCAACCAATTCGGCAACTACTTTGTATACTCATGCATGACCGGAGTTCAATATCAGTCGACCTGCATCCGCAAGCTTGGTTCCGACTTCATGTCCGTTGGAGCTCTGAGCATCATCTCTCAGCCCGATCAAGCCTGGGAAAAAAGCGGCACCCCTGTGCAAGAGGGACCCAACGCTCTCTATTTCGGCGGCAAGACCTATATCGCCTATTCAGCAAACTACTGCTGGACACCCGACTATTGTATCGCGACGCTCGAATGGGACGGTAAGACCGACCCAGCCAAGGCATCAGCATGGAAAAAGTCCAACGGCTGTGTTCTCAAGAGCGCGAACGGAAGTTATGGAACAGGCCACAACAGCTTCTTCCAGAGCCCTGATGGCAAACAGACTTTCATCACCTTCCATGCTACCTCTAACAAGAATGGCGCTTGTGATGACACTCGATATGCTATGACTCAGCCCTTGACTGCCAATGCTGATGGTACACCTAACTTCGGAAAGGTCCAGCCTTTCTCTTATCAGTTTGCGGAGCCTTCCAAATAGGTTGTGTGGAGATTATGGGTGTCCCGTTAAGCTTTTACACGAATTTTATGTATTAACGGGATCGCTAACATTGAAACCAGCTACCCAACGTGGCTGGTCTTCGTCTTGTTTAGACTAGTGGCGTGTAGGTGTGTCAAGCTTCTCAGCCTAAGCAAACAATTAAACACCGGTTTCTACATAATATTAGCATCATGATCCCATGTCAGTCACTTCAATCCAAGCCATTTATGACTTAGTATAGCTGTCTTCCTGTGACGATTGTGACTTCTTTTTTTTATAGTGTTGTGTCACCTCAAACGGCACTTATCACGAGTGTGCTACGCCGAATGTCGATGTCAACATTCAGTGTCTCAGGCAGTCAAGCCTATTTCCTTTTTATTGTTACCTTGAGCCATCCGCCACGCGATTTTACTCTCATCTACAGTCTCGGGCAGCTGCTCCATACTTTCCAAGATCTCCAAGTTAGCTCTTTTGGCCGGCACAACGATCAGAGTTTGAATCAGGGGAGCCCCTTTCAAGTTCGGTACCAGACGGTATCGAGAAGAATTGCGACCGCTGTTGACCGGCCTGCCCTTCCGGTCTCCCCGGAGCCACTACCCTGTCAAATTTGGATGAGACACCGTTGGCATACCGACCACTTCTTTAACGCCCGCTAATATTTGATGGAAGTAGAGACCGAAAATAATAAGCATAATTCTTCCTATACACTGATATCATCAATAACGGCATATACCGAAGCCGAAGCTGGGATTCCATTTTCGCTACCTTGAAAGCTTTCCCATGCTTGTCCCCCGTGCTTTGTTGTGGGTGGAGCTGCGGCATACGAGATGAAACGATTAACGGAATGGACCTGATAAAACTACAAAACCGACAACAACTTCTCTAGTGAGCGGGAGGGCATTTACCCAAATGCCCAACACTAATCTACATTGGTAAACAATGTCAAGAATGGCAAGACTCTGATGCGAAAAGGCGTAGGTGATACGAGTGCTAGTAGCCATGGAATGAAGGATATTGAAGGTAGGGCAAGTCGCAGGGTTCAGCAGCAGGTAAACAGTGCCGAGTTGGCTGAAGTAAATTATATGTGGCACTTGACAAGAGGAACAAATGGTGGCGTGAAAATCACATCCATAGCCATGATAACGAGGAGAACTCGGACAAGAAGGACAAAGGGTATCTCGAGATTCAGGGTAACAAATGCAATCGTGATGCGACGCTCGTTGAGACAAAGTCGAGAAATTCGTTTAACCATATGCATGACGGAGCCGAGACCTATTAGAGCAAAGCTCACCCTGCAGAAGGTCTGGGAAAAGTTCGCCGGCAATGCGAAGCCGATTGAGCAGATGAGCTCTGCCAAAATGGGATGTCTGGCTGAGTCTCAGGAGAGTTGGTAGCCAGGACTGCGATGGCGTTCGCAAGAATGCGGTAGACCGATAAGATCAGGGCGAGCTTTATGATGAATGGAATTGTTGTGGAATCTGGGCTACCGAGCCTTCGGCCATTAACTCAGGCGCCCTGACACTATTGAATGGTCTTCACCTACTACTCATACGAATGAAAAAGTACAACGATCAAAGGCCAGGGATGTCGGCAGGGTAGGATTTAGCGCCACTTAAAGATAGTGCTTCCAGTGCTGTATGCCTGCCTATCATAGACCCTAGATTGCCTTTCCGCATATCTGGAAGGCTTCGGGACCTGGGCTCCACTCACCGATTCTAGATTCGGAGTACAACACAACCCTCTGATTAAAGGCATACCTCTGCAATGTCTCACACGTTGGCTGGGGTATGGAGTGGTTTGTATATGAAACCGATCATTATTATTGTCTGAGTTGCCCATAAGTAACTCAACAAATCGCTTCCTGCCTATCAATTCGACCCTGCTTTGGTGGCTTATGCGGGTTGGCAACCAACATACAGATTCAGTAAGCTACTGTGCCGAAGACGCGGCCGTCTGGAATGGCATCGAATAGCAATAGAGCCAGTTGAACCACATTTATTTCAGCGAGACATGGAGGCTGAGATATAGAAAAAGGGGAAACTGTGGTGAAATGTTGTGGCGCTGATATGTTCGAGGCCCCCTTTCTTGGCATTCTTCAAAGGGAGAAGCGCCATCCATTTAATATTCCAACTCTCGTACAAATGTGGGAGGACTGGACCCAGCATATACTGTCTCTCCACTTTCCTACAGCCCTAACAGCAATCATGACTATCGTAACGACACTCCGCAGCTCCAAACCCAGACAATCGATCTTGGTAACAGGTGGTGCAGGCTTCATCGGCTCTCACCTTGTCGAAGCCCTGCTAGCCGACGGATATTGGAAGGTTGTGGTTGTTGACAACTTCGACGACTTCTACTCCCCCGAGATCAAGCGTGCCAATCTCGCTGGCCTATTACACAACCCCAACCTCACAGTCTACGAGGCCGACATCCGAGATGTTCCAGCCTTAGAAGCCATCTTCGCCGAAAGCAACTTTTCCGTTGTGGTGCATCTCGCTGCTCGCGCAGGAGTCCTCCCATCCTTGCAGTTCCCGAACCAATACTTTGACATTAATGTCACTGGTACTCTGAACCTACTTCAATGCGCCAAGGATTTTGGTGTGAAGCAGTTTGTCTTCGGATCATCCTCTAGCGTTTATGGCCTGGGCGCAAAGGCTCCTTTCTGCGAGACCTACAAGAACACAAAGCCCATTTCTCCATATGCCGCATCAAAGTCAGCAGGCGAACTGCTATGCCACACATGGTCTCATCTGTATCAGATCCGTTGCGTTTGCCTCAGATTCTTCACCGTCTACGGTCCCCGTCAACGCCCAGATCTTGCGATTCACAAGTTCACCAGGCTCATCCACCAGGGCAAGCCAATCCCTCTGTTCGGGGATGGGTCTTCTCTTAGAGACTACACCTACATCGATGACATTGTTGACGGAATCTTTGGGGCTATTGATTATAAAGGCTCCCTCTTTGAGGCTATCAACCTCGGAGAGTCCCAGACTATCAAGCTGATAGACCTTATCAGTGTTCTTGAGGGGACATTGGGAACCAAGGCGCTCATCGATTGGCGAGGAGAGCAAGCAGGAGACATGCCCCTCACGTATGCCGACATTTCCAAGGCGGGCTCACTGATCGGGTACAAGCCCAAGACCCAAGTCCAGGAGGGCATCGTCAAGTTTGTTGATTGGTATTTGAACCACAACGAGTCATAGTTCATTTGTACAGCAGTTCTTTTCTCACGAACCCTTGTTTCATATCTCAGTATAATGTATGATTGATAGACTTTTGTTATTACTTTTAGTTTAATGCATCTATATATTTCCTCAGTTAGATTGTATCAATGACGTCCTGTGAATTGTGTTAATTGTCTTCTTTTTCATGAGGCGAACTAGGCGATGGTATGTATATAAAGTAGCACAAACAATATCGCTCACAGATAACCCCAGTTTATTCATACACGTTATTTCATAAATTAATTAGGCGTTATGACCATTTATATCTATTAAAATACTCCACGTTCAACTACTTCATTAAAGACGGACACAGTTGATGGACAAGCCAAGACCAAGAAGCCTTTTATAATACTCGTTCTGTTTAGTGATTGTGTTCTCTGGGGAATCTAAGCAGGTTGCTATGTAAAGAGGGCTATCAGAAGACTCAAGGAATCTTTATATCGCATCAATCGCTACGGCTCAAGGTTGTGCCACGAAATTAGCTGAACTTCCCACCACCATCGCGGAACACCTCCTCCCACCAAGTTTCTCTGGCGTCTTTGAGTGGCTTCTCTTCCCACCGACACAGCTCCTCACACTCCATTTTGGAAAATCTACCATCTGCTGTTTCGTTGGCCTTTCGAGGATATCTGTCTCTCGCCTCAGCCGGCACAGCCCAGTATGTAACTCTGTCATCACCAAGCTGGACCGTTGCCAGAGGTTCATTGCTCGGCTTGGACTTCAGACGAGGAGCAACAAGCTCCCTCAGCCGCTGATGATACCATGGCCTATCCCACCATGTCTGGCGCCGCCCTTTGTACCCGTTATGGTGTATCATCGCCGGCACGCTCCCAATGAAGAAGTCGGCATAGAGTGGCATATTACTCCAGTTGGCAGTCTTGTCAAATTCAGCCAGTGGGTTTCGAGACATCTTGATATCGTCGGGTAGACCCAAGAGTCGGACTGGCGATATACCTCGAGCATCGGAGTACCGTTCGATAGCCTCCTTATCTCCCAAGGAGACAAAGTCAGCATCATAGAGATCTTGCTTTCTGTCGATATCCGTGAAGTGAACCTGGCCAGATATTTCCTGACCGTAGTCGAGTCCAGCGTGGTATTCAAAGTTCTCCTCCACCAAGTCTTTCAGTTCAACACTGTTGAGTTGATTTCCTCTTTGATACTGTCTCCAGACCTCTTGCTTCCCAATCAATTTACCCAACATGCCCTGCTCACTTCGCACAGGAAAACCTTCCCCAATCATTGCCTCCATCTCTTCCATTGCCCGACGAAAAAGCCGTCTCATGTCGCCTGCTGGACCCAGATACATGCCGCCATTGATCCACCTTGGTCTGTTGTCATGGAAGTTGGAAACATTTTTGTCCGTTTCCGGTCCATAAAGATCCGGCCTCAGGGGACTTTCTGGCCAGATGTCGCAGCGCATATCGATGCCGAACTTTTCAAAGTCATTAGGATAGCACTTCTTTTCGGCAGCCGTCACGATGGTCTGCTTCATGGGCATCGGACCTGATCCGGTCCACTGCTTGCGTAGTCTCTCGTTCGCTCTCTTGTTTACATCATGGTAGCGGCTGAGGAGAACTTCGACTGGCAGTTGAAACCAGAGATCGCGAGCGTCCACCATGAGAACAAGGTCGTCTTCCTCCAATCTCTCCAAGTCGGTGGCGTTGGGGTGCATCACAGAATCAAGATAATGCACGATACCTGGAATCTTGGGGAGGGCTCTACCGAACTCCCAGTGTGTAATGTCTTGATGGTTCTGTCCCCAATTTATAATCACAGGGCTTGGATAGCCCAGTGTGAGCGCGGAGAATATTGTCTTGCATAAATTGGGACTTGGTACGTTGATAGGCAGGATCAAGGCAAATCGGCGGTCCTTCTCGATTGGTGTAGCGGGTTGGGATGGGCGATCTTCGTATGGTTGCCATTGTGGAATACCCAACTCCAGATTTGAGAAAGATGACAGAGCGTAGAAAGAGAGAGATAATGCAAGAAGGATGATGATTATTCGCCAGACTCTCTGCATTTGAAGAATGCCTGACAAAGGCGTCTTCGGTTTTGGGTTACCATATCTCATGGTGATCGTAGACGTGCTTCAAATGAGGATGGAAAAGAGCCCTGTGTGTATCAGATCTTGCAATCAATTTGGTCAAGATGTATTATAAGTTGGAGGTTCAGAAGAGGGTTTACGAAGCTTTAGTTTCACAGGGCACATCCCAGCCATCCCATAACAGGAATGTGGTGGAGATGCAGTGTCTCAGAGTGAAGGGCCAGATAATCTGGTAGCCCGGCCCAGATGTCTCAGGATCCAAGGAAAAGGGCGATGACAGGGCCAAATGTCCACCCCTTGCGGAGGCCAAGAAAAAAGGGAGGATCTGGAAAGATTTATCAGCGCCCTTGCTAGAGACTACATTGATTTATTGGCTAAGACAGGAATCATGAACAAACTCCTGCAGACTGCAAGGGAAATTAGGGATTGATTATTGATAGCCACTTCTGCCCTGAACAGTTGAAACACGTGTATCGCAACCGGCCAGCTCGAGATTCCCTGGTGCGCCCCGGAAAGTTGGTCTTGGTGTACATAAAAGATCGAGAAATTACTGGTGGAATACAAGAGCCTGTTCGTTGAATGTGGACCTCGGTGTCTAAAATTGTCTTAGCCTTTGGGCAAGATCCTGGATCCTCCCCATGTTCAGCCTTAAACATCGAGACAATTATATCAAGGAATTCTCATTTCGGCACCGGCATGGTTCCGTCAAAACAATGTAGCATTTAAACTATGTCAAGTCTATAGATAACTCTAGTCGCTGTCATGCTGCGGCTATGGCCCCTATGTAAAGAATGTGTCGAAGAAGATTACCACCATCTTTACCCCCTCGCTTCTCGCGACTAAGCCGCCCCCCTCATTCCACTAGCTCAACTTGTAGCGGGAATAATGCGTAAATAGTAACATAAAGAAGACATTAAAAAATTAGAAGGAGTGTCATGTAGTCTCATAATCCATCAAGTTTTGTCCGTGTCTAGCAGGCCAGAAGTGACAGGCTTTGGCCTCAAATCCTTGTGAAACGCCAAGATCGAGCTCTTAAGCCTTGTACTCCTTCTTGTGGCCGCCATCGCCGTAGCCAGGGTTCTCGTATCCGGGCTTGTGGTAGGTAGGCTTGGGCTTGACGGTGATGGTCTTGGTGACAGTCTGGGTCTTGTACTTTGTGACGGGGGGCTTGTGGATGTACTTGGTTTCCGTGCTGTGCTTGGTCACTGTCTTGGTGACAGGAGGCTTCCACTTGGTCTCGGTCTTGGTGACGGGAGGCTTCCACTTGTACTTGGTGACGGTGTCGGTCTCAGTGACAGTCTTGTACTTGGTGACAGGAGGCTTCCACTTGGTGACATATTCAGTCTTGGTGACGGGAGGCTTCCACTTGTACTTGGTAACCGTCTCGGTCACTGGGTACTTCTTGGTGACGGTCTCTGTCTTGGTGACAGGAGGCTTGTAGATGGGCTTGGTGACAGTGTGGGTGACAGTCTTGGTAACGGTCTTGGGCTTCTCATATCCGTAGTCCCCGGGGGTAGCGAAGACCAGAGGGAGAGAGAGTAAAGGGGCAATCACAGCGGAGAACTTCATGTTGTCGGCTGAAGTGAAGGTCTTGAGTTTAAAGTCTGAGAGTAAGGTGTTCTTGAAAGAATGGTGAGGAAGTTTGAGCCAGTGGGTTGAAGCCTGGGATAAAATCTCATGAACTGAGGGGAATCGGCGACATCTTTATACCAGTTGATGAACCTGGCTTTTGGTTCTTCCCGAATTGATCAAGTCCGTCAGGCCATGAGATACACAAGTCCGGCCAGACCATATCTTGGGCTGGGTCTGGATTCGCAGTCTCACAGAACGGCATGAGTAGACTGGTTGTCTGGACTCGATTCCTACAATGATGCTGCTGGCAACTAGCTTCGCACAATATTTACACGTTGGACAGACCAGGCCACCAATGGCGACACAAGAATTCAGCCATAAGCTCGTATCTGCCATCTCGCTCGTGTCTATGCAATATTAATGCAGGTCGGCAGCCATTATTGATGCAGGTCGGGAACAGTTTTAGCCCATACAAAGTAACGCCACTTGGCAAGTAAGCTTACCAGTGCTGCCAGTAAGAGTGCAAAAGACCCAACGTCGCTTTGCATATTAAGACGCCACACCGGGTTCTACGATTGGGCACATGCAGCAGTTTCCCCTCTAGTCTCTTAACTTGGCAACATGTTTTTTACTGTAGCTGCTAACGTGCGTTGCACGAGCAATCGCGTGATCGGATGAGAGATTGCAGTGCTTACGAGCCTTATGTGAAGTATCGCCAGATGCTACGTCGGATCATGAATCATCATATGACAGTGGAAATAAGCTAAGCTCTAAAGGTCAACATGCATAATGGGGATTTTTACCGGTTGTACCGGTTCTGCGGGGGATTTCCAGGTACAGAAGCTTAGCATTGCAGGGTAGGGCTCGGACAAAAGAGAGATGCCAAGATCACAGCACAAATGCCACCAGTACCACAAACCACCTGATTTGCACTTAAACTCTCGTTCCTCTTGGTCACTTGGCAGTCAGCCTTTCACAGGCAGGTAATTGTCGCGAGCATGTTCGTTGTCAGACTTGTCGATCGGACTTTGTTTTAGGCATGCTTGGAGATGATCTCGATTCTTACAGCCTTACAGTTGATGCAAAGTAAGCTCAGGATTGTGCCAAGTGTTGACCGGTCTTCGTGCCCTGGTAGCCAGCCTCTGGACTGAGCGGGTCTGAGCTTACCATGCAGTCCAGCCCCGCGTTCAATTGAGCTGCCACCAATAAACAATGGATAATGGTAGCCGGGTATGGGGCCTTGGCCGTTGATAGTTTACAGTGGTCGATTATTGGAAGACTGCATAGTAAGAAAAAACTCTCCATTGGTCACCGTAGTAAGGTACAGGACTGTTGGCTCCACGCAGCCTGTCGACGATCAAGGCCGCAATGACGCCAAGAAAGAGCAACACTGCGGGCAATTGACGAGATTCTATGTTTACAAGGATCAACTTGACCAGCTGGAAAGCTCATATGCAAGTAGATGTTGCCCGCTACATTAGTCTTGTTGGCAATGGAGTATCAAAGTGGCTGCTCCAGCTGGTCACAACTCTCAGGCTATGATAGTAGATCTCCAATGTCAAAGCTGTAAGATAAACTTTGGTCATCTATGTTATCTCACGAAACGTAGTGTAGCCTCGAACTAGTTCTCCAAGATCTACTTTTAGAAAAGCCCTCGCCAATAGTTGTTGAGGCCGTACACATGGCGGGTTTTCCACGGCCATAACACCGTTGAAAGGAAGTTGTCAGCTGACAGTCCTGTTGGTTCCTTGTTTTCCGTCATAAAGATTGGCGAGACTTTTAAAAAAGGCGTTCGTGGCTGCATTAGCCGTGCAACTGGATGTGGCCCGGCCTGACGGGATTCAGCCTGATATTTGCACTAACCACCACTACTAGCTAGACGTTGAGACTTGATGATGAGCAAATCAATTCACGCCTCAACAATTTGTTCACATAATTTCTCCGTCATCGACGACATATCATTGGTGAGAGCAATACTGGAGACTGGTTATTATGACAATGGGATTTGGAAGGATTCATATCCGTCGGTGCCGACGTAGTATCTTATCTGACACTTTCGGGCGAGTTGCTTCCAATGGCAGACTGCAGCGTGCTGTCAGACTTTTTCAGTACATTATGCAGGCTTATATAACCTGGTCTAAAGGCTGGGCTGACAACTGTCATGCCTCGTTATAACAAGTTCGCAAATAGTTCAGGTCGTGGCGGCGCCATCAAAGCCATATTTTCCCCGTTACCAAACTTTCTTGATCAGGCCAGAGCGCCACTCATTTCCGATCACGGCAATTGATTATATCAATATGGATCAAACAATAACAAAAACAGCCAGGTAGATATAGACAAGCCAAACCTTCAGGTCGAGCAATTAGCAGCTGCACAATAGAAGCAGGGTAGATGTGATGACGGTCTCTGCCAACACAGAGTCTGACGATCCCGAGTTCATTCTATGGATCCATCGAGGCCATCCACCATTTGTGTAACCAATTGAACGACGCATGCACAGCACAAGCTCCGTATTCTGTAAGCCACTATGTTGTGTCGGTGCAGTATTTGTCGGCTGCTTCCATTTTCCGTCGCTTGTGATACACAAGCTGTCAACAGGTTCGGAAGCCAGCTTTTAGTGCGCATCACGTTATTTTGACCTTGCAATTGTCCCATGTTCTTGGACGACGAATCATACGCTTGACCACTTTATACGATATCAAGGCAGCCACAACAACGTGCGGTAGTGTCACCGGTAAGCTATCGTTGAACTAAAAACGCCTCCAGGTTTGTCTAGGTTCTGACTCACCAATTTTCCGGCTTAGCTTGACAGATGAAAGGAGTAGCAGGTGCGCCAGATATCACTTATATAATGGGCTCCGACTGGATACGGAAAGCCCGAGAGTCGTACAGTGGCAGACGGAGACAGCGAAAACAGTGGCAAGAGAGTATACAAACTAGGCTCGATGATGTCCAATTGATGTAATGCAGACCCGGACGGGTGATCAATCTCATCCACAAAGGCTGAAATGGGCATTTTGGCTTTTCTTATTTCTGTTTGTGTCCTGTGCCCTGTGCCCTTATCAAGCTTTCCACTACTGCATGACATACAGTAGTGCGCGCTACAGCGCCAAGTTATTATTAACTCATGTTTTTATCTAACCTACTTATCTAGATCTTGGCGAGGCAATGACCAATCCACCTTTTTGCAATTGACAAACATGACTTAACAGACAAAGCCCCAGGTTCACGTGCTCGAAATCAGACACATCATCATCATCTGACATCTTCCCTTTCCCTTCACTCTATCGGTACCGTATACTTGGGTACGATAGGTAGTTCGGTGTACGAGTCGATGGGACCTAGAGCCATTAGCCAGGTTCACCCATAAGAGATACGATTGCCTTACCCTGTCGTAGCTTTCGGTTCGTAAAGGCAGGGAAGAAAGGTCCAGGATGGAGGACGGTCTGTGCCAGTGTCGCGATAAGAATCATGCTTGAACCGAATTTGTTAGAGTTTGACTTGGTAAGTGAATCTACCAAGACGAATGGTACTCACAGTCCTTCGAGGAGAATGAAAGGAATTTGCTCCTTCATCAGCTTGTTGCCCCAGCCACCACGCATCTCAGCGATGCGATATACACAACGAATGTAGATCGTCAAAAATGCAGTTAACAGACCACAGATGAACCAACGAAAACCCGCGCTTTCCCATGTTTGAAGTGCATTGCCGCTCAGGGGGTAAGACTTGACAGCTCGCACACGCCTGATGCAGAATGCAGTGGCCAGCAATGCGAAGACAGATAAAGTAACCACCTGAAAGGCGATACCAGCCATCATAATGCTGTTCCCGAGGTTAAGCATATCCTCATCACCAATAGCGGTAGTGGCTGCGATCCCACCACCTGCAGCCTGTAGGACCAATGACACGATATCCGCACCGATAAAGATGATAGTGTACAGCTTCGGCTTCAGCAGGGACCACTCGGAGCCGAACAGTGCAACGATGTATTTCAGCATGAGATACACAGCCGCGCTGTTGAAAGCTGGACCAATGATGAGGCAGCAGACCTGAGCTTGAAAAGGGATGGCGTTGAAAGGTAGGAAGTACATTCCAATTCTTGCTCCATAGCCTACAATCTGAGCCAAACAGCCGAAGGCGAGGACGATGGCATAGGCGCGGATGCGGAAGCGGATGCCGAGCCAGATATTTGTGAAAAAGGCGATTGTGAAAAGCGACACGAGAAGAGTGTTGACCCAAAGACTGGGACGGTAACCGTACACCGTGTATTCGATGGGGCACTCCTTGGAGATGTGCACGCAGACGGGCGGGTTTTCTGCCATTTCGACGATAGATTCGAATTGTAGAAATACGACTGGTTGTTATTGAAAGAGTGTTGGAACTGGCTTGATTGAGATGGAATTAATTTCATGTCCGAACCCACAGATTATATATTTCTTCTAAGTATACTATCTATCTTGCCATCTCAATTTCTCTCATCTCGGTCTTCCACACAAGGCTGTGCAGTAGAGACAGTCCAGGTTTGTGATTGGCTAAAACACCGAAAGTTCAAGGGTTGTTCTCGTGTTTTTATGTACAACAATGAATCACAATAATGGGCGTTGAAACATTTGATAAATAGAAATTGACAAAAGGGGAGCTGGATGCTAGCGAGGATCATCAGGAACCAGATTGCATTAGAATCCTTCCACTCGATCTTCGTCTCAGCCTCAAGACGTCGTAAGCCAGGAGACATTTAATCATCATTCCATTGGATGACGACCCAAGATGCCCCATTAGTTTCCTCGGTCTTTGAGTTCACGCTAAGACGATTCGGTAACTCCCAAATCTCCGATATGCTGATATGTCTCGAGTACCTTTTTGCGTATCGAGATCCTGCGCTGTTTTCAAGTACAGCTACATTGTCTGACATCTATCAGCCTTGCGGGGGCATTTCAGGGAGAGGCACGGGTTTCACAATCGTTATTCATTTATTTCCAGCTTTCGGTCTTTTGTTGAGTCGGTCTTTTTTCCTCAATCCTAGTTGGTTTCAAGAGTTCCAGTATGAGAGCGTCACTTTCAGACGCAGAAAAGCCCAAGCGCACCAGAACTAATGTTAAGCAATCCAAATATGGCTGTTACACATGCAAGTATGGCCTCATTTTTCTATGGATTCGGTCAAGCATCGCCAATTGCAACCAACTGACTAATGACATAGAGCCCGACGCATCAAGTGCGATGAGGCTAAGCCAACATGTCAACGCTGTCAATCTTCAAAACGCCAGTGTGAAGGTTATCCTCGCGGAGCACTTATGAACTCGCCTCCTACAACTCAATCCACGAAGTTACTATTATCCATGTCGGCATCGCCTTCGTCTTCAATTTCCTCCACGAATTCATCACATATCACTTCGCCCTTGACACTTCTCGGCTTCGACCCCTACTATCTCTCTAGTCCCTTTATCGATCTGGCTTGCAGCGTCTTGGTCCAGAGTCCTCGGCGCGCCAGAAACGAAATCGAGCAATCATTTTGGACTCGAACTGTGCCCCAATTGGTACATACAATTCCTTCGGTGCGAGCTGCAGCCGAAACATTCGGAGCATCTTACAACGACTATGTTCTCAGAATAGACGCTCCTGATTCCGGTCTTGAGACTACGAAACGATATACACAGGCTTTGAGGCTGGTGCAACACGATCTAGCTACTTTGCCACATGGACCTATCCCTTGTATCATAGCCTGCTTGTTCCTCGCATTTGCCGAAGCTATACAGCAGAGGTTGGACAACGGACTCTTGCACATTATGGGAGCATTTTCTGTCATGTTATCTCGGACTGACAAGAAGCTTTTAGCTGATGTGGATACTAAAAGTTTGTCCCTGTTGTTGCAGAAGTTTGACCTTCATGTAGCTACCTACGGCATATGCCACCCACCAGAATTGCCTCCATTCCCACCAGTTACCAAAAATGTCGTCGAGTCACTTCCCCCTGATCAGGCACTATTCAAAATCTTGCATTCATGCTACCACTTCGGCGCTCAGGCATTCACATACAAATACACCACTCGCCGAGCGATTCCACCCGAGATGCTCATTGAGCAAGGTCGTCAGCTCGCGACTCTGAAGCTATGGCTGTCACACAACGAGCTTCCTTCAACCTGGGATCCTGACTCGCACGAATCACTGGTAGTCCTTCGCTCCCAATGCATGATTGCATTGATCCATACGGCCGTTATTCTGGAGCCTCGCGAAACCGGTTACGACTGCTACGGCCCAGAATTTCAGGAAATTGTCACGACGATAGAAGCGTTATTACTCAGCAGGGATTCTCAGGCTGATCCATTTGGCAGCGCACTAAGTCAACTTCCATCTTTCATTCCGGAAATGGGAATTATCCACCCATTGTATTACACAGCTAAGAAATACCGAAATGGATTTTGGCGACGAAAAGCCCTGAACTTGATTCGACGAAGCGGGAAAGAAGGACCATGGTGTGCCAAGACAGAAGGTTCCATGATTGAAGTTGTCATTAGAATAGAAGAGGGACAGTTCGACAGGGCATCATTGGAACTTTCGAGGAGCGAGGATGCTGCCCTTGATTCGCCTTTGAACGTTCCCGAGAAGAGCCGAATCAATGCATGCTGGACGATTATTCCCGAGGCTGAAATAAGAGAGCCTGATAGATTTATAAAACAGAAGTTTACAGAAGGTCTCCTATGTAAGTGTGTCGACGTGGAACGGTTATTGGCTGATGACGAAGGGCAGAAGCCTCGCTCATGGCCATGGCATGAGTCTACATGGTGGGAGTTGTGGACTGAGCCTCTTGAAGGTGTTGCTTAGCTTTTAATAGAAATACTGTTCCAATTCCCCGCTGTGTGTTGAATGTTGTGGATACTTGTAATTTGTACCTAACGTAGCCACTTCTGAATGTTATCGAGAGATAGCTCACGTTTATTATTTCACTAAAGTCGATATCCCAGTTCTAAATTCTCAAGAAGTCACAGAGTTTATACTCAGTAGTACTGGTTGGAATCAAATGTTAGGTTAATAATTAGGACGTCATCAATATAGAAAAACAGATGTCACAAACAGGCTCTTGAACTCGTGAACCTACCCTGTGCCCATATCAAGAATAAATAAGATGGTGACGATATCGATAAGCTTATCGATTTTCGGCTTCTTGGTGGGTCACCGGGAAGAAGACACCGACCAGAACATTGCGTGACCAATTAGACTTTGCTCGTGACAAGGTTAATTGAGACATGCCCGGAATAATTTGTCAATAACACCATGGCGAGTAATTACATATCAGGAGATGTAGTCCAGTTCGCGTTCTTTTTTCTCATCTCAATCTATCATCTCGATCTTGTCGAAGACACCATCCCGCAGCCTTTCTCGATTATTCATCTCCAGCATTAATCATGGTATGAGGGTCGCAATCAAAAGCCACGCCATGGAGCCGACAGCTAAGAGTCCCCATGGCTGATGTAACCATACGCTAGTTATGGCCCGGCGCAGTTCAATAAGTTGTCCGAGAGACTCTCAACAAACTTGCACCTGCATCGTGAGTTGTAGGTGTTTCGGTCAATGACAAATCTGCGCTCTCGATGAACAAACCCTCCTTTGGGCTTTGCGCCAGCAACATGGCGTTCGTCCTACACAATGACGTAGCATATGTACCTACCAGATCCATGATGATTAGTGATCAAGTATCATCAAACGGAGCTGTTACAATTGGCAGCCTCAGCCCTATCAGGCGTTTTGCGGCCGGAGGCATTTTATAACTTTCACGACGGGAGTTGAGTAATCGCTCAATTCGCGCTTGAATTGAGCTTTGGTTGCCACCTCGTGGCTATTTGCTTGTCATTTGTTGCTGAAATGGCTTGGCGCGACGAAAACTTTATAATGCGACTTGCCGATACGAAAATGGTCTCGCGATAGGAAGATTTATGGACATAGAGTCTAACCATGTCAGATAATGCAAATTTGCAGTCGCAGCGACGGTTGGTGTTCCTTGAAGAAAAAAACACACGAACTGTTGATAAGCTGACAATTGCTGGTCTCTAGACCTCAAGGAGTTGCTTGCACTCCATGTCGACGCGCCAAGATGAAATGTGTTAGCTCGAACTCAGCATCAGCGACATGTGATCGCTGTCAAAGACTACAGACGCAGTGTATCTACGAAATGCATCGACGAGGTCTGTGGCGCAGAAATCAAGCAGGGAAAAGGTATGTGAAGACAGGAGAAAAGAAAAATATTTCGGTTGCTGACTATCACTTGCAATGACCAGGGAAGAGCACCAGTACTCAACGCATGACGGTCTCTCGGAGTCTTTCTCTGGCAGCCTTGATGATTTACTGTCCAATCTGCAAAGACCTGACTTCCAGACTCAAGCTTCTGCGTCGTATTCCGTTGATTCAGGATCTGACCAGACACCATTTACACCAGGCACCCTAGACGCCGCTCTTAATGCAGAAAGAACATTTGGAACGTCATCCTCTGGCCAGTTCGACCTGTTTGTGCAAAGACTTCAGCAAACACAAAATCTACCGAAGAACCATGATCCCATAGAGATGGGATTGGTTAGTAGCCCATCTGCCCAAATTCTGTTCGAGGGGTAGGTATGCTATCGCGAGCTGGGGACTTAAGTCACTAATCACAAACAGGTTCTTTAAACATTTCAATTCCCTTATTGGACTCCTAGATCCGCACTTATACACGTTTAAATACACAAGAGATCGATCTAGCCTGCTCTTTACGATGATATTGGGCATCGCATCCAGGATGTTCCAGCCTGAAGCGCATACAGCTATAAAAGAACGCTCCGAAGCACTGTTGGGTAAAGCTCTGCTGGAATGTGATTTGGGGATAGAGACCATATGGGCAATCATATGCATGTACTACTGGAAGGACGTAAATGACAAGCGGGGGGAAATCTTGATTGGTTTTGCCTCGCAGATGGCAGCCTCTGCAGAATGGAATATGACGCGCCGGGATGCTTCAAACGATGGACTGACCCTTGACTCAACAGAGGTCCAGGTTCGACAGGAAAGAGACCAGAAGCGAATTTGGGTCGTTCTTTGTAATAGAGAGCGTGCGTAAGTGCAACACGTCTGTGAAGGCTGGTATACGACCACTCTAGGCTTACGCAAAGTCAGATTACGCTGCTTCAACGAGCGCCAACTACTCACATCACTCACTGTTGATAACACGATCTCTCGAACTTGGATCGACCTGACAGAACATAATTATCACTTAGGCGATTGCGCATCTGTTAGCGGCCATGAGATGATGGATATTGCACGCGATGTGTATGACGGCATGAGGAAAATCGGAGAGCACCACGATTCCTCTCCAAATTCTCTTGTCGAGCTTGAGAGCCTTCGAGGTGTCATGAACTCTTTCAATAACAAAATCGATGAATGGGGAGACAATTGGTGTGATATTTATTCGAATTGTGAGCAACAGCATTGTCCAGTGTCAGTTGTCTTAAGAATTTGAGCTGATATTCGAATAGTTCCCGACCCGGAGCCTTTGCAACAGTCCATCACCCTTCTGCATCGCGACTACACGTGTCTGTACTTCAACGTCACCCATTTACATATGCTTTTGACTTCGGATGGTAGGTCTTTTCTCACCGATCAGATAGCACATACAACTTGTATTTGCTTATCGAGCGCTTTCGGCATATTGCAGCATGGAGTTCATTTCGGGAATATGAATGTTATCTACTATCTTTGGGATAATGCTCACCACATGATCGCATATGCTGCAATGCTTGTTCTAAAGTTGATCGCACAAGATGTCAAACAACCTACCGTCTCGAAAGAAGAAGCGGCTGGGTTACTTGATCGAATAACCACTGCATACCTCGTCGCAAGCAGGTCCATGGGCAGCCGGGAGTCTCACTCATCTGACTGCAGAACAGGAAATGGAAACCTTATTACTGCCCAGACACAACTTCTATCAGCCATTCTTGCGAGACTTGATGCTGTTATGATACATGTCGAAGAAAGCTCTGAAGCTAGAGAGGTACCTCACATGACTTATAATCCAGACCTTCCATGGCTTGAAGAAGACATAGATTCATTAACCGTGTTTTCCTATGAGAGGAGGAATCATCAAGAGTCTCAACAGATCGACCTTGATGATAATGCTGTCAGTCAGACGGACTATCTGAATTCTTGTGTAGCGCAGGAATACGATGAGCCCGATTTGCTAGGGGACAAAGAATTTCTCAAATCTAGGTATCTTGATGCTGGGCTACTACCATTGGACGAATCAGGTATCCTTCTTCGGCGTCGTTGAAGGAGATTTCGGTAATCGGTCTACTTGAAGAGTTGTTCTACAGGAATACTACAACAGTCGTTTGTAAAGACAGTTGGAGTAAACTCTTAATTCTGTTTAGTGACTGCATAGTATTCTCAAATGGAAATCACTGCATAAGACTCAAATCTAATGAGCAGAAAATAAGTCTAGTCCTGATTCACATTCATTGGCCTTGTCCTTATCATTCATTCCTTGTGTCCTAATCAAGCCTCGTCAACAGCCTTCAGAGCTGACTTGACTACTTCATCCAAATCCTTCTTAGGCAGCGCCAATAACTCATTCATAACTTCCCCTTCCTTCTCCAAATGACCTCCAAATCTGCCGGTAACAAACCCTGTTTCAATCAGGGAGTATACGGCATATGGGTCCCCTGCTTGGACTGCAGCCTGCTTCTCCTTGATGAGCTGAGTACTGTCGACCCTTTCGACAGTGAACTTATCGCCACTGAGACGCTCGATGGCCTCAAGAAGCATGTTTTGAGTGATGGCAAAGTCGCTCAACCACACAACCCTGTTCTTCGTCTCGTCCCACTTCTTGCCCAAAGCATTCACCATTGCTAAAGCGGTATTGTCTTCAGTGGTGCTGCTGAACCAGCCATTGCCGTCATCCCAGAACACAAATCTCTTCTCTTTGATATGCATCCCCAAGAAGTCGTGAAGCGCACTCCACTTGATCCACATACCGCAAGCAATAACCATCCATTCCAAGCCCGTAGACTCTTTGGATCGCAGATAATCTTGAATTTCACCTTTTTCACGAAAGACTGAATTGAGGGCTCTTGCATCGGGGTTGTTGTTGTTGAGACCGTACTCAGAAGCAACATAGCGTCTGACCTTGGCATCAACTGCAGCGTCTACGAAACGGAGTTGCTCGCTGACGGCCAAAGATGTCATGCAGTTGACGACGGCATCCTGGCCAGAGAATGCAGATACCAGTGCATCTGAAGGGTAAGAATCATCGATAGTGACAACTTGAACGCCTGTGGGAAGTTTGCCTTTGGATGATGAACGTTGCAAAACAGTAACCCTGAATGTCGGTTCCTTGATCAGGGCATCTAGCATAATGGAGCCGATAGAGCCTGTAGCTCCAACGACAAGAATGTTTCTGAATGGTGATGACATGTTTGAGGGATAATGAAACCAAGGTAGATGTGTTGTGATAGTGAACTAAGAAGGGATATTATGGTCGACTCGAACTTGCTTGGACTCACTGTATAAGTATCTTGCCTCCCTATGCATCTGCCAGCATGGTCTTCGCTGCGATCCATCATTGAGCTTACTGAGCATTCCTTGTGGCTTGCTTACACAACCCCTGCAATACCCAGACAGAACCTCCACTAAATGGCATGTAATGTCAGCAAAGGCTATCTTCCATTGGCTCGGACCTTATTACTGGACGCTGCGGCCGGGGATGATTAGTATTCCCGCCGCGACTAGACCAGACCAGGAAAAACCATTCGGCAAAGTCAAAAGTCCTTGATGACTACGAACTTGTACTTTGTAATTGCCCCGGCCTTCACCAATTACTAACATTGACCGGCGACTGGAAAAGGTAAAGCAATAAAGCAAGTATGGTAAAGGTTCCTCGTCAAGAGCATGTAGAGTAGTAAACCGTACAGGTCGAGAATTATAAAGCTTTACATCCATGACCTTCAGGAGTCTTCTTCCATTTCTAGCCCTTGACACAATATCAAGTGATTGTCCCATCTTTAGCCAATTAACACATATTGAAGAATCTGAAAGTACTTGTTACTATACCACTATGTCTCAACATCTTATTGGATCCGAGTATACCGTCTATCGTTCCGGCGATGGCAATGGGGGATTCACTGCAAGCTCCGTCAAGATACCGGCTCTCGGTCCCCATGACATCCTCGTGCGCATCACACATAGTGGTGTATGTCACACGGATATCACATTTTGTCAGATGGGAGCTCCGATAGCTCTCGGTCACGAGGGTGTTGGCGTTGTTGAAGCTGTGGGATCCCTCGTGACCCAGTTCAAGATTGGAGATCGCGCTGGTGGTGGTTTCCATCGAGACGCTTGCGGCCACTGCAAGTACTGCCTTTCTGGCAAAGACATATACTGCTACGACCGGGTCATTTTTGGTGAAGGCGATTTCGACAATGGTACCTTTGGCTCGTATTACATCGGAAAGGAGACATTTCTGCACAAAGTCCCGGATGGCCTCGCCAGTGAACAT
The DNA here is from genome assembly GCA_018886245.1 of Fusarium brachygibbosum. Taxonomy (NCBI): domain Eukaryota; kingdom Fungi; phylum Ascomycota; class Sordariomycetes; order Hypocreales; family Nectriaceae; genus Fusarium; species Fusarium brachygibbosum. The sequence continues at coordinate 1,448,542 of MU249526.1, forward strand.
GCCGCGCCTCTTCAGTGTGCTGGGGCCACTGTCTACTCTGCTCTGAAAGCGACAGTCACCCCCGAGAAGAGGGTAGGCATTCTAGGAATTGGTGGTCTAGGCCATCTCGCTATTCAGTACGCGAACAAGATGGGTGCAGATGTTGTTATATACAGCACGAGTGCTAGTAAAGAGGACGAAGCACGTGAGCTTGGTGCAAAAGAGTTCCATCTTATTGAGAACATGTTTGAGGACATCAAAGCACCCATCGATGTTCTTGTCATCTGTGGAACCAGATATCCTGACTGGGACCGGTAAGCACTTGGTGTTAATACCAACACGCGGATTTACTAACTCAAGTCTTGCAGTGTCATGGTGAAAGAGTTTCTGGCTAGAGATGGTGTTATCGTCCCTCTTGCAGCCCCTGTACATGGACCTCTGAGCCTACCGTATGTATCCTACCCAAAATCATATCTTAGCTAACGCTGTCCCAGTGCTGGAGCCATGTTCTTTCAGGGATATCATGTTTTCTCGAGCCTAGTAGGTTCCCGCAATATCCACGATGAGATGTTGGAGTTTTCAAGCCGACATGGCATCAAGCCAATGGTTCAGATCTTCAAGCACGAGGGGGCTGAGACAATCAAAAAGGTATTTGAGCTCGTGGAAAAGAACAAGATGAGATACAGAGCCGTTTTGGAAATTCAGAATTGATGGGCAACATGTTGTTACCAACATCAGGTATTTTGCCAATTGCAGTTTAAGTTTCATAAGTTTAGTAAAAACATTTAATTACAACCTGGATCCCTTCCTGGTCATGCTTTCGCTGGTTGTACGCCGAAGGTGTCTGCCCTGGTTAATCGTGTGCGATTCACTCGCGTACTTTGTGCCAAAAGACAAGGCGACAACAGATAAGGGTTCGTAATCGAGGGTTATCGGGTATCTCACGGTGTTGGGCTGGGTCGAATCGGATGTTTGTCGGTTTTGGACTCATTCCAGTCCTTGCAAATGCATTTCACAAGTCACAATATTATCAGAGAACTCAAAGGGGTACCTGTCACTTCAGGTCGAGATCGTTCTATGCTAACCGTAAGGAGCATAGTCTCCTGGAGATGTTGTTGAACGAGAAACCTCCAAGGTCCTGATGCAGTTTTGAACCATGTGTTGGCTGTAATTAATTGGTGCGAAATGTCGCACACACGATAGGAAACCTCTGTTTGATTAACGTGGTTCAATGGGCGTTGACGTCGGTTTCTTAGATACGAGACGCCGGGTTGCGCCATCGCGCCACTTCTGCAGCGAACCCTCTCCAAAATCTGACGTAAGATGAGTTGAGGTCCCCGAGATATGGGTTTGTTATATGAAGCCCTAACAATAAATGAAACAACTGCCTAATTGTCACGATAAACTTGTAAGCGTGGGCTTCAGACGAATAACGGGTGATCTTACCTGTAGAAAAATGATGAGTAACTAAATTGTGCAGTTATCACGGATGGAAATATGTACACTTCTCTATCCCTTTATCGCCAGCTTTGGCGTTGGATAGCGCATCGTGGTATATGCCGGTGTCTTGGTGGAGAACCGGCGTCTTGGAAGCACAAACACTACTGCTATGTCATTACTTAGTCACAGTATTCGACGATGACCATTGGTCGATTGTCAAGCTGAAATGCTGTTGCTCGCTTGAAGCTCTGTTCTGTGCGGGCCGCAATTCCACGTCTTAACATCGAGGCTTTAGTACCATGGCAAATATATGCCCCATGGTTGTCGCTCTTGGCTGCTATTCCAGTCTCCGCATATGTACCTGACTCGTGTATACACTTTGCTGAACTGAGTAATAAGTGCCCAAAATCTTGACTTCTTCAGTTTGCCATACAGGCATTTTGGAAGACACATTTCTCAAAGATGAGCCCCGTATCCAGCACAGATTCGAATGTGAGAGCCATCGGTAGTGTCGGTGATGGAGGAGATCCGGCCTCCGGACCCAGAAGGGGAAGACGCCCTGTGGAAACGCCGGCAGTCGGATCTGTCAGTAATGTAAGTCACACTTTCACAAGTACTTGGCACGACTAGTCATAGCTCCATTCAATACATCAAATCTTGTTCCTTACATTCCCAACTGACCACCAACCAGCGCCGACGCATGCAGAATCGAATGGCCCAGCGTGCATATCGGCAGCGGAAAGAGTCTGCTATCGACATTCTGAAACAGAAAGTCCAAGAGCTGGAGAAGTCTAAGGAGGACATAGGGAATGAGTTCCTCAATTTTACAACAGTTATTCTTCAGAAAGATAGTGTCCGGAACTGCCCTGAAATTGTTCAGCACATTAAATCGTCTACTATCAACATTCTAACTAGGGCTCGGGAGATTGATGAGAATGACGAACGAGGCGACCAAAACATGGACGACACTTTGTTTATGAATGAAGTGCCAACTGAGGCCTCAATGGGCTATGCTTTGACTACAGATCAAGCCGGGTCCCTTGGCTTCCCAATGGCTGATTGCGTGCCACAGCTCGAACTCGACAGCGTGTTCGAACAAAGCACCAATGCACAGCCGACTCCGATGCCGAACTATGATTACAACGTCTCCTCGGCACCGTCTTCTTTTGACGATAGTTCTTACTTCCATCTTCCAATCAACCAGACGCAGAACTACAACATGTACCAACTTCCTGGATCTACCTATAATTCTTCACTGAATTGCCCCCGATCTTATAGTTCACAGGAAGCCACATTCGGACGTCGATACCACAGAGCGGCTCAGGAAGGTGCCTTTCTTCTCGCTTCAATGAAACACTCACCACCCTCCTGGTACAAGAAGGTGTTCGGGTTTTGCATGCACTTTGAGACTAGGGAAGAGATCAGCCAGCGCCTAGGTGATTCTGTGCGCAAAGCTCGCGAAGCGACGTTGAACAACTGGAGATTTCCTTTCACCAACGTTGGTGGTGCTGGACTTTTCTATCCTGACCAAGGGTATGACAGTAGCGAATTGCCTATTGGAAACAGGTCTCTTCAAGGTGAGGCTTACAGACCATCCGAGTTGTCGGGCTTCTCCATGGGTCCATTTGGACCATCTATTGAGCAAGTTCGAGACCTTCGTCTCAACCCGCAATTGCGTATCATCGATCCCGATTACGACGGCGATTTCTTCGACGCAGATGAGATTGAGATCTGCCTGAGAGGCTATGGTGTCACGATACCTGCTAGTAAAGACTTTGTGACGGCCCATATCGACATGGCCATGTTCGAAAGGGCGGCCGCCAGAGAGACGAGGGAACCTCGCGCTGAGAATCTTGCCACGCCCCCTGATGCTTCAACAGATAGTGGAGACTTTGTTGAACACGATTCGCAGCCGTTTGATACAGAAGCTACGTCTTTCTATTGCCCCACTGGCATGTTGGGTATGGCAATGGGGGCGATGCCACCACCTCCTAAACCCCAACCTCAAGAACAGTGGAAGACACCTAGAAGGAGGGAAACGAAAGTCAAAATCGATGTAGAACGGCTGATTACGTGTAAGTTGGATTGCAGAATCGTCAGCCTCGAGTTAACTAAGAGTTTCGATAGGTTTGTGTAACTCAACTGTATGCTTGGGAAGGACACCTGCAGTGAGACCGAAGGATATTCGCATGGCATTGAAGATGTCTCTCATCGACGAAGATTGATTGAATGTATTAAGAAGGCGATCTGGCCTTCGGTGGGTAGATTGAAGAGACTTTGAGGGTACATAAGGTTTAGACAGGAATGGAACCTGTAAGAGAATCCCAGAAGCCGTACTGTGACTATAATGCTAAACCTCAGGTAAGAAAGTCTTATCGACCGTCAGTCTTAGGGCTCTTGTGTGTTCGTTCGACCGATAGATAACCACATGCGCAAGTTATCAACTTCTTTAGATATGTGACATTCTATAGAGGTACATCGCCTGATATACACCTGCTAACCTTCCAGGAAAATATCGACGTGTTTCACAAATGTCGTCGCATACTGGAAAAGAAACCCGTGTCCACTGTTAGGATAAAGAATGAGTTGGCCATTCGGTACCTTCTGGTAGATCAAGTAACTGTTCGATGTGGGGATCATGTAATCGTTCTGTGTTTCTGATGTTAACATGGTTGAATACTCAAGCTCCCATAAAACGGTACTCACGTTTCCATTGGCGACCAGGATAGGAATCTTGATTTCTGATAGACGGTCATAGGCACCCTCCTTGCCTCCGCTTGTGTCGGCACTCATCGTGAAGGTATGGCCCTGTGTCGCCTGACCCTTGATACCCTTTCCTTGGTCTTCGTATCCGCTGCTCAACCATTGAGAAACCTCTTCACCACATGAAAATTCGTTCCGCTCATGGATGCGACTCCACCAAGCCTCTGCAGCAGCTTCACCTTCATGATTCTTATGGAAGAAGAGAGTCTTAAAGACATCAATGTTGACGTCTTTCACACCAGCAACTGCACCAACATCATCGTTTGGTGACAGAGCTAGATCTTTCCCGTAGCTGGTGCCAGTACCAGCAAGGATCAACTTGCGAATTTTGACCTTGCTCGTATCAGAATTGAGTACAACCATCTGAGCAACATATCCACCAATACTGAAGCCAAGAAGATCAACCTCAGCCTCTTTGATAAGCTCAATAAACTGTGTGATGTCGGCTGCTGATTGACGGATTGAGGTGGCCACTTCGCCGGTGCTCAGTCCAACACCGAGGTAATCAACTGTGATGACGCGACGATTGGCAGCCAAGTTATTGATGAGAAGAGGATCCCATTTGTCCATCGTTCCACGGAAGTGGGTTAGGGCAATGAGTGGTGTGCCAATAGCAGCGCCGATCTGGCGATAGGCAAATTTGGCGCCACTTGGTGACTTTACATACTGTGTCCTAGCTGTCTGCTGGGTTGACATGATGAAGTAGAGAGTTGCTGAGTATCGTAATTTCTGTGTAGGAGTGAAGGATTGATGATACCATTGACGGTTGCTCTTGGGTATAAATCATTCTGTGACTTGGAGGTTGCAATATTAGTGTGCCTCGGGGTGATTACTGAGTGGAGGGGGGTGCGAGTTATCTACCCGACTCTGAGCTTACTCACGCAGAAATCAGTTCAGGCTTTCCGCTGAGACCTGAATTCTCGGCCGAGTTTCGTCATTCCATTTTGTGATGTTTCATTGGTCGCCCTAGCGAGCTGCCTTTCGCTTTCATCTACGGAGAACGGACGTACCGGTCACTTCATTCGGTAGATACACGCACAACAGACTACTTCGGTAGGGTCTAGAGACCGACCCCCCTTGCTGATTGGACCTCGCAAGCTCGTGCTACAACCTGTGGAGGGAATCAAGTATGGGGGCCGGTCTCTAGGCCCTACCCAAGTAACACTCGTGTCAATAGTTGATCAACATGGACTTCATGGCATAGTCAATCGATCAAAATGATTATCACAACTATATTGACGGTCTCCTCAAATGAGTCTGAAATATTCGAGGTAATGAGAAGATTTAGCGCCGGAACGTCGGACTGGAATCTTTGACTGCGCAGCTCCCAGAAACAGATTACCTATTGATCACAGGTCACAAGATCGATTGAAACTATACCTGTGGTGCATGGTTGTTTTCTACTAATATTATGGAACTGACTCGTCTAACAAAGCCATATATTGCCCCTGCCCTCTGGTGTACAAAGTTATCCAAATCCAGAAAGGGGGAGCGCACGTCAATTAGGCCGCAACCCCATCAATTTCGTATGGCGTGTAGCTGTAAATGAATTATCAGTAACTAGATACCAATACGTTCTGGGTTGACGAGTAACTTACTCGCTGTATCCGACTTCGTTCACCTTATAGAAAGTCGAGCGATCGTACTTGGTCAACGCCCAGCCATTTTTGATTCGGGCGGGTAGATCTGGGTTTGCTATAATCGCTACCTTAGTCATGCCCCTTGCTATAGAGTGTGGTGCAGAAATATACGTACGGATGAAATGTCGTCCAAAAGCCACAAGATCATTTGTCTCGCTCGTATGTTCCAGTGCTGAATTGGGTGTGAACCCTCCAGCTACGATGAAATTGACGCCTGCACGATTGGCCACATCGCGAATAGGATCTAGTGTCTCCATTCCTTTCTGCAGATGCTCAGGTGTATCAACTGCACCATCCGCACGAGGCTCAATAGCATGTATGTAAGCAATAGACGGCTGAGAATTGACAATAGCTTGCGCCCATGGAACAAAAAGACTCAATGGGTCAGCTTCACGCATGCCTTGGAACCTAGTGAAGGGTGACATGCGGACTCCCACACGCTGGGCTCCGATAGCCTCACTGATGGCGTTCACGACACGAAGTGGGAATCGGATACGGTTCTCAACACTACCACCATATTGATCCAGTCTGTCATTGCTAGTCGACTGAAGCTGAGTTATTGTTAGAAGGAAAGCCTGAAGGTGTCATGTCTGGTGATGATTTACAAATTGATCGATAAGCTGCGTGTGGCGATGAACATCAGTCCAACCTGTAAGCTGATAGGATTGGGAAGTCAGATACTCACATATCCATTGGCCCCGTGAAGCTCAACGCCATCGAAACCTGCCTCTATAGCATTGAGTGCACCTTGTCGATAATGCTCAACAAAACGGTCAATATCTGCTTCGGTCATGGTTCTAAACTTTTCGATCACTGCAGACTTATCCGGTGGTTTCCGCGAGGTATCATCGTTGTCGAAATATGGCTTCAACCCAGGGCTGTAGACCGCTGATACCAGGTCAGGCTCTGCAATTCGACTCTCACGGTCAGTATACCAGTTTACGATGGGCGAGTCCGTAGTTAGTTTACCCAAGAGCCCAGAGCTGAACTACAATCAAGCCGCCTTTAGCATGAACTCCGGCAGTCACATGCTTCCAAGCTTCAATCTGTTCTCTGGAATAAATACCTGTCGGTTCGTTAGATCGAAGGTCAAACAGCTGGCTTGAGAACTAACCTGGTGAATAGAGCCTACCGGCTCCTTCCGGATGAACGAAAGTTCCTTCTGTGATAAGCAAACCACCGTCTAGTTAAACTCAGTCAAATCATTTCTTGATGTATCAGTAGGAAGCATGTTTTGTCTATACCTGTGGCGCGTTGAGAATAGTATTTCGTAGCATATGGTGCTGGAACAGATGAAGCGTCTGCACGACCTCTTGTCAAAGGAGCAAGGACAACTCGATGTTGGAGGTCGAGTGCACCAACTCGGATGGGTTCAAAGAGTCTCGAAGACCTTTGACTAGGCATTTTTATGTGACTTTGTTCAATCAAGTGGGCGTAGATTGTTTTGTACACTTTCTGAGAATGAGCTCGGAGTCTGGTTGATTTATCGTCAATAGAGGGAGTTACGATTTGGCAAGCTATATATTCATATGCTCTTCTTTGTATAGCACATAAATGCGATCTCCGAATTACCAATCCAAGGCTTCTTCAAGATCTGATTTGTATCTGGACTTTACATCAATCCTGCTTTCATTGGTCATCATCCCATTCTCACAGCATTCAATCTCATTATCCCATTGGCTATTGCTGGTGTGCCAGACCCCGCATGGCCCTCGGACATGATTACTGAGCTCATTATCGGTGCTTTACGAAGGAGCCCCGTCTGCATAAGCAGGCCATTTCTTATGCTACAGAATTACTCATGAATCTAGCAAGTGGCTTCCCTGTGCTTTCCTGCTGACGTCACCAAAGGCAGTCATGTCTATCCCTAGTAGTTGTTTGCGATAGTTTGCATCATGTGAATCAGTGAGCCCGGTCATTCTTCTTTCTAATTTAACTAGGGGATAGATTATCGACCATAACATTCTATTCAGAGGCGGAATGACCAGGTAAGCAACTTTCATTCTTCTGTCAGCTGTCATGGACTAAAAGATCCATTTCTAGATGGCTGAGATTTGTCTATAAGAGCTTGTGTTGATCATGCGCCAATATCATATTGGACAGTTCATAATCCATTCAGCGTCTCACTATCTATCGCTTCAACTCTAGACTTAGCCATGGCACCATCTCTAGAGCACGTTTTTACCATGCGGCTGTACACGTCGCCCGATAAGGCGCTGGTAATTCCAGAAGCCAAAAGCAACAATCATCGCATCATAGCCTTCCTGACGCACGGCCATATCAAAGGCAGCGGCTTTGAGGCAGAGCTTCAACCTGGAGGTGCTGACTGGATCTTGGTATGTAGAGTGCAGGGCCCCTCAAGGCGGTTACTCTTCACTAATAAAAGTCTCAGCGTGACCCGGAAACAAACACAGGACAGCTTGATGTCCGGGTACAGTTCCGCAGTAAAGAAGGGCATGGTCTCTACATACACTTCCAAGGTGTACTGCAGATCGATGAGAAGTGGATGGAGGTTTTTACCCAAGGACCAAAGGCTCGGACACTTGAGTTTGGTGAGAACTACTGGCTCAGTGCTCCTATTTTGGAAACTAGCCATCCTGACTTCAAATGGGTTGAACGGTCTGAATTTGTGGGTGAACTTCGATGGCTGGTTGACGAAGAGGATGGCGGCTCCGTCGCAGTGGAGAATGCTATTTACAGGGTCAATCCAAGTAATAGTTAGCGATATGAGGCACATTAGGAGAGTCTTACTGCTGATCAAATGAGTTTTATCCCAACCTCCAGTTATTATTTATTCTCCTCTGTCACAAACTTAGTTGATACTATGAACCTGATGGAATCACGGTAAATCATGTTTTCCTATTGCCTATACCAACAAGGCGTATCTGATTCGTCAATGATAAGATAACATTTGCATATTTTATTGGCTCACTACATAATCGTGTCCCAGCTGAGTCATCATGATAAGCTCAGGAGGCCTAATTTGGTGCTGACTCGTCAATCTGGTCTTCCCCTGTTGGGCCTCTCCCCTCCTTTCCTCAATCTTCCCACTCTTGAACTCAGCTCGATGCAGGGTGCCGATAAAATGCCTGAAGAAGAAATACTATGCGACACGCTGACTAACAAGTCTGCACGCGTACGGCAGTTTCATACTCGCAGTAAGACAGGTTGTTCGAGTTGCCGAACCCGCCGAAAGCGTTGCGACGAGCAGCGACCAGAATGGTAGATGATTGCCCCCCAAGCACCTATAAAACTCCTATATATCTAGCTGGGAGGCCATTACTAAAGTTCAACGTTGTATAGCAATAACTGTATCAATGCGGGGAGGGTATGCTCCTACGGACCCATCAAGATTCCACTTCGAGAACGCAGGGCCCAACAGAAAGAGATTCAGCCATGGGAACAAACACCCTGGCAAGTCGAACAGCCATCACAACAAATAACAGTAAAAAGGACACCAATACCCACTCAGTTGCGTTTCTTGAGCCAGGATAGAGGATATAATAAACTGGCCTGCGAGATGCCCTTGAGATCTCATGAACTCTTCCAATATTGTAAGTTGACATCTTCCAACATTTCTCCACATCGATACTGACGTTGACCAGTATTCGAGTGTCAGCAAGCACCTAAAAACGGTTCAAGGACACCCACCACGAATTTGTTTGTTCACCCGCGTTTTCCTTCTGCGTGTTTCTGGTTACTAACCCAAACAGCATGATGCGATTGACAGATGACCCCTTTGCCTTACGCAGTACCATACTGTTAGCTGGAATGCACTTTTGTTTCCAGTATGGCAACTTGGCAGCTTTCGAATCGACCTTTCTATATCACAAGGTTGAGGTTATGCGATACATCAACAAATGGATCGCATCCGAAAGTCACAGGTGTGATACCACCATTGTTAGACAAATGGCTACCCTGGCTTTCACAGAGGTAGGAACCATTCCATTTCCTTCCTGATACTCGTGGTTTTGAAACTCATTTATTACCTCAGGTCTGTAATGGAGAACTTCTGGCGGCTGAGACGCATGTGAGTGGCATCTTGGCTATTATCGAAAATGCAACTAGGGACGAGAAAGATGAACCGGCCGTCTCGAATTGCCGTTCGTCTGATCAGGAACTGGCGAACCGCTACTTCATCATGTACGTCAAATTACTTCAGCCCATGAAGCCGCTTCTTTTGGTATTAATCTCTTCAACAGGACATATACCTATATCTGTGGCCTCAAAAGCCTTCTCAGCGGCGTATGTCGTCTTGAGGGAGGCAGTGGTGCCAGCATCGAAGATTTCTCGGCAAGGGAACTGGTTCAAATGTCTTATATATGGCATAAAGGTGAGGCACTACAGTCGTGGGCCTTGAAGCTCCAGGCCCTCCGTTTGTTACCCTTCTTTCTAAGCCCACTGCCCCACGGGGCGACGTTGAATTACGCCGACGGATACGCCATCATCCAATGCCTTCGTCAATTCACAGTTGGGGTTGGCCATTCACCTATGGGTTTGTGTACTGAATCCCCTGATGAAACATTCGACGGCTTCTGGAGACGAGGTCCAGCCTCTAGAATATTGGGGGAGTATGTCCTCGCACATATCAAATCCATTTCGGTCAAGAAAGAAGAGCGCGAAAAGCTTGAGCCGCACCGGACTTCTTTCGAGAGCCCATGGAGCTCAATAGTAGCTGCATCTATTTTATACATGCAGGTCGTCCTTAATGCCCTGGAACCGATCGATAAGCGCATGCACAAGTATACCATCACTTTGTTCCACCATGACATGGCTCCATATCTTTATGAAAGTCAGACATCGAATAATTCTGGGTTTTTACTTTGGTTGTTATTACTCGGCCTGGTTGGTTGTCACACATATCCCAAGGGTGAGAAGGACAAGACACCACATCCCAGTTCCTCCTTTTTCCAGACGGCTGTCAGGCGACAAGCCAAAGAAATGGGTATTTGTTCTTGGTCAGAAGCAACAAGGGTCCTGGCCAAGGTGGTATGGCCAAGTGCTGGCGACAGAAGTGGGTTCATCAAAGATCTCTGGGATGAGGCTGCTTCTGCTGGCTCTACTGGATAGTCCACAGCTTGGTAGCATTAAATAATAAGGAAAAGAGTGGAGGATTCCATTCGAGCCGTGATTCAGTCTCGCGCATCCTCGCAGTTGACGAGACTCCATAAGCAGATGCACGCAGCAGCAAGGGTCAAGTCATGGTTTCATCCACACTCCACCTTCATCTTGTGAACCACACAGAAAAACATTGACAAGTATAATGCAGTTTTTCCTCTTGAATGTCCTTTCATTTAGAAAAGACCTTGGACTGACATTTCCATGTAGTTAATTCTGTTACACCTGTCCTAAACCTGGTGTTTGTGGCTACCCTATGGCTCCGTTTGAAAAATGGCCCTTCGGTCTACTGGGCTAGTCCTCATATGGTCTAGTAGTATCTGGTCTCGTATCACATCGATTGGTAATCTGAAGTCGTCGCAAAAAGTTGCCTGATACCAGGATGGAACAAAATCTCTCCACAAATTTGACGCTGTGGCTGCTTACTTGTCCGTTCTTCGGCAAGGTGGACACCTATATTGACAATCTCACTCATATCACCTTCCTTCTGAACTGTAGGTAGACAAAAGTCATCATTGGCAACTTTTTGCGAGCATCTATCAGAACTAGCGCCTGTCTCATCCCCCCCCGAGATGCCATCTTTAGGATGTGGAACTTGTCGAAGTATGTCCCAGACCCTCCTAGCACCATTGATTAGCTCTGTTGACAACACTGGTAGCTCGCAAAGTCCGCTGCGATCAATCCTTCCCAAAATGCAATCGGTGCATCAAGGCAGGGCGAGAATGCAAGGGCTATGGCTTGCGTCTCTCTTGGCCACGTCTTAATGACAAGCGCCGTACTATTATTGGACCCAATTTGAAACAAGCGCGATTGAAAGCCCTGCCATTAAAGCATCGACTAGTGAATGCTTCCTCGAGGGATATTGAGCTACATGCTCTGGTTTCGACGTCAGATAGAGTACACGGCTTGACAGTGCAAGGAGCATTCGACATCCCATTCAAGTCTACCAAGGATATACTTCCCGAAAAACAGGTAACGCCTTTATTATTGTTGAACTCACCTGCAACTGGCGCTATTGCGGAGCTGAGCCCTTCGAACAAGAGCTTGTTTCAGTATTGTAAGATTCCCTGCCGCCGATGCTTCAAGGTGATTCCAGCTTACATCACTTAGTTGTAGAGAGAGCCTCGTATTCTACAATCACGTTCGGAAAGGATGCCCAGAGAGTCCCCGGAATTATTATCCGCATGGCTCTCTCAGATAAGACGCCCTCGTCTACAGCAGTACTGAGGTCTTGTCTTGCCCTGGCATCATTCCATCGCGACAACGCATTACAAACCACGGCGCGATCCAAGATTGCTGCTCTGCGAGCCTTGTCCGAGTCCACACAAGGTTTTATCGGCGTGAACGAATCGGTTTGTCATATTGCCGCTGGGATCATATTGTGTACTCTAGAGGTACGAATGGGTGTTAGGTCTTTGGCCCTGGCATTGCTGATACTTGTATTAGATACAACAAAATTCGACAACATCGAGCCATTGGCTATGGTATGCCTGTGGCGCCACCAAAATCGTGAAAGCAGCTGGCCTTGACGAAATACAATCAGACAAGGACTTGACAACCCTTGTAGGATGGGTTCATTATTTCAATACCATGGCTAAGTTCAGTCTACGACATTGGCAACCAGACTTCATTTTCGACCCTAACAAGACAGTTGACATCGGATTTGATACATTTCACCCCGTCGTTTGTTCGAATGGACAGGTATCTATCCACCCGTAACACGTATTAATAAGACTGATTGGCTAATATTGTTTATTAAAGCCAGCGAATCTGAAAGAATCTCCTCACGAGATACTATATCTGCTCACAGAAGTGTTCAACTCTGTAACAGTGGCCTCTAATCCACGTTATGATACAAAGGAGTACAGAAATCGTCTACAGATACTAGACTGGAAGCTGCAGAACATTGGCCAACATGCAACAACCGATCTTGATGCGAGTGACGAGCAGCCAGCGTTTAACATGGCAGTCGAGCTGTATCGGTTGTCTGCCTTGATATATCTCAGACGTGCATCCGCTGGGATTCTCGACCTGGAAAAGAACTTTAACGATTGGGTCGATCAAGCCTTCATATTATTTGCCCATTTACCAACTTGCCAATGGCCCTTTCCGTTGTTCATATTTGGCTGTGAGGCACGTGATGATGAAAGACGCTTGATTATTCTCGATCTAATACATAGGACAACTAAGGATGGGAGGTACAGGAATCTAGCACCAGTAAAGAGATTGATTGAGATGATATGGGTGCAGCAGGATCTGTTGGATGAAAGGTTTGACTATGTGAGCAAGCTTGGTATTATTCTGAGCTCAACTCAGAAGTCTGTTCCAGCATTCCTGTAGTAAATGTAACTGTGTTCAAATAATCTCGAATAATCTTGCATGTTGCTGTCTAGAAAGTTAGATCTTTGTTTGTGATAGCGAAACACATCTCGGTCACTGTCAAGTCCAGTCAGGTAGGCAATACGGCTGTACAAGGATTTACCACCAATGAATTTCTAATCTTACAAATCGCTTGAATTATGTGCTCGCATTGAGCTTCCCTGCTTGCAATGGATGAGAACTCGCGGTAATTGATTCATAGTGACCTCAAAATTGACATCGAAGTTGGGCTTACTATGCTTAATTGACTCTCGCGATGATTCAGCTTGACGCAGGTGGAATAAGCTCCGCATTCTGCAGGGCAACTTTCTGCGAGGGATCCACTACTAAATCCCCGCTAACTCGCTTTTGGGGGTGTTCGTCAGCAGCACAGAAGCACCCCAATTACCAAGCAACTTATGGGAGCCGTACTTTGTATCATTGAAGGTATGACAAGAATAATATATAAGAAGACGGAAATGCTTCTACTCACCAAGCCATTCACTATTAACATACTCTTCCACTCAACACATTCTATCAATCCAACAGACTCCATCAACATCTCTGATTCATTCACCCATTCTCAATCAACATCTCAATATGCCTTCCTACCTGATTACCGGAACTTCCCGAGGGCTCGGAGTAAGTCCCTTGTCTATAGAGGTTGGCGAACAGTTTACTAACATGTCCAGTTCGAATTCGTTCGCCAGCTATCCGCTGACCCAAACAATACCGTTATCGGCTTTGTTCGCAACAAACAAGCTACTGATGAGAAGATTGAACAGGAACTGCCTGGCAGATCCAATATCCATATTGTTCGGGGAGAGATTGAGAAGTACGATTCTGTCAAAGTACGGTTCCTTATCTGATCTCAATCTGATCTATTACCTAACAAGTCGTATTAGAGCCTGATCGAAGAGACCGCCAAGATCACAGGCGGTAGTCTCGACTACATCATTGCAAACGCGGCCATGCAGTCTGAATGGTCCGGTCACAACCCAATTGGCGTGTTGTAAGTCACAATATCTTTTACTGATGAAGTTCTGCAATTAACAAACCAGGGGCTCTGAGCCAGAGAAGCTGGAGGAGGATTTGCTTGACTCCTTTAAGATCAACGCAGTTGGAAATATCCACCTTTTCAACTTGGCGGTCCCGCTGATCCGCAAGGGACAAGCCAAAAAAGTCATTGGAATATCCTCTGGCATGTCAGATCCCGATTTTATTACTCGATTTTCGATCGTTGATGGTGTGTCTTACACGATTAGCAAGGCCGCGCTGAACATTGCCATCGCCAAATTCGACGCCCAGTATAGGAAAGAGGGTATCTTGTTCATGGCAATTTCGCCAGGACTTGTCGCTACCAAAGACTTTTCCGATGGTGAGTCTCTCTCCAGACCTTGGCTGCTACTTTCACTCAGCATGCTAACTCCATTATAGCTACAGAAGAGCAGTTGAAGGGTTTCGCCGAGATGGTTAAGGCATTCCAGGTCTACGCGCCACATTTTACCGGTCCAATCACACCTGAAGAGTCTGCTAAGGCTGTGCTCTCTGTCGTGGACAAGGCCAGTATCGAGTCCGGCAGTGGCGGTTCTTTCGTCTCCCACTTCGGTAACAAGCAATGGCTCTAAAAGAGAGATTACAGTATGGATGTAGAGGCTACCTGTTTGCAGCATTTCTATATATACAGTCTCTCGTTAATGGAATTTGAACACTGTTCTTCATGCTAGGTAATAATAGACTTGCTTTATCTTGGCTACTCTGTCACTCAAATCTTGGTCTCACATAGGTACCAGGTGCACATATCGCATGTAATTATCGTCTATCATCCATGGGTTGCCAGTGGAAATAAAGGTTTCATTGTCTCCTCAGGTAGAAAGTTACAGCTGAATGAGAACAGAATTGCGAGTTATCGACCCTCTCTACCTCCCGGCTGCTTTATTTCAGGTTTGCCTCCTATCAAAAGTGGGACACCGTCCCTCCCTTGCAGAAATTGGAGACCTTGGCCAGTATCCCTTATTGGAAACTACATATCAGGGGTAATTCCAACGGGGCCGTCAATCTTGAAGGTCACAGGCTTGACCTGAGTGCAGATTTCGTCAGCTGGGCCGCTGCCCTGGCTGTTGTCGCACTTGGTGCGAACATCAGCGCCACCGCGAAGGTCAGCATGGCTGGAACTCATTAGCAGGAATACTTGGAAGGGATCCTGGTTGTACATACGAGTCTCCGACATCATGGTAAACCATGACACGGAACTTTGCACCCTTCTCACCCTCCCAAAGGGTGAAGGAGTAGTTGGAGTCACCACAAGGGTAAATCTCGTCGGGGATGGGGAAAGAAACGTCCTTGGCGGAACACTTGAGGTTTTTGGCATCATCGCCATTGAGAACGAATGAGACGCTCTCGATCTTGACACCGACGGGGCTTCCAATGCTATGAATGGAAAGCTTGGAAACAGTGACAGATTCCTTGGCCGCGAGAGCGCTGGCGGCAAAGGTCAGAGCGGTGCAGAGTGAGGCGCGCATATTGCTTGTTGTTTGAAGGATATGGAGTTGTGTAATTTGAAGTGTTGCTGTGTTTGTATTGATATCTGAAAGAAAGAAGGCGAGACTTATTGTTCTTTATATACCTACTTGATGTTCCGACTTACATAGCATGAGGCCACGATACTCCACTTCATGAGAAAGAATAAGCAGTCGTATTACAGGGGGTTGAGCCAATCACGTCAACTTCTACTGGATGGTCCACATCACTCCATAGAGTACCCCAGCTTTCAAGGTGCGGCGTTTTGTTCTGGCCAAAAGGATTTAGACATACGTACGCCCTTGCAAAACTTACGGAATTAGGCAATCGCCGACTATCCGGACCAAGATTCTATTACGGAACTCGATGAAAACACATATACTACAATTTGTTCGGTTCGAATAAAGTTCAACTCTCAGAAAATAGTCTATAACGGTGTCATTCCTTCAACGTTGTCGTTTCCTATCTACTTAGCGTACAGTCTTGCAGTGCTACCTCTAGCTCCTTCTGCAGTATACGAAAACTAGCACGCGACTATTCTTTCCCCTGCATTTCACCGCAAAAAAACAATTCATGATATTGTGACAACTGCCCAGTTGAAGGATGCGGCGCAGCAAAGGCTTAGCGATTTTACGAAAAAAAAGTCCGAGGGTCTTACGTGGCCCAATTGTCAAAAACGTAAAGACATGTCAACAATCGAACGTTCTGTCTAACTGCAAGGCATATTCAAAGCTGTTGATGCAGGCAACATGTCGTTGCATCTTGTTCGTTAAAAATAGGAAGTTCAACGGTCAGTATAGAAGTTTCAAAGCACTTTGGTGTCTGAAGATGATCATTTGCCTCCATCTGCCAGGTAGCCTTTTCTTTCACATGTAGTCACAACGTAATATTGCCCATGAGACATCAGAGGCTGAACAATGCATTTTCATACCGGGGCAACAGTTGGGCCGCTGTGATGAGGATCAGAGATCCACCAGGCGAGACAGAATCCCCACACGAGACCAACACCCACTAAGTCCTATGGACTAGTTGATCGGAGCCTTTTGTCCTGTTTTCGATAAATTATTACAGAACTATTTTAGTATGCAGAATTATACCGAGACGTTTCGACTGTGTTAGATGCAAGTCTATTTATTACATTTTTCTCCTTCAATGATAGGGGAAGGCTTGGCTTATTAGCATTATCCGGGGTAATATTATGCACGGTGTCGATCAGCCCCTTCAGTCACGACCCTAATCATATAACCATGACCACGAACACTTGCATCTTTTAGCCTGTTTCAACTTCTAATATGACGATGTGGCAACAACCTGTCATTAAATCGTAGGCAGCCTTGACTAAGTCGAAAACTTGTATCTGACACTGAGTTCCTCCGATGTGTTTGGCTGGATCTATACAAGGAGACCACTCTTCTCTATGTGACTGAGTCGTGACACTGGAAACCGTGACATTGAAACAACTCTCTTGTATATGGATGAACCGCAAATTAGAATCGAGTAGCGCTATATTGGTAGTTCTAATTAAGATTAGGTGCCTATCAACTCCACCTCTACTGCGACTGCAACATAGTTTTGCAACCTTATTATTCACTATCCCAGGGGTTTTCAACTCAAAGTTTTGGCTTTTATCGGTAGTGGCCCCTGAATCAGAGGTAATAGGAGCTCCATTAATCTATTAAAGGCTTTCTTATCGCTTTTGATCTTGGTCTCTCGTTCCCACTCTTCAGCCTTATATGTCTTGTCAACAACGCCAATATGCGTCTGTCACTCTTTTTTTCGGTCATATCAGTCTTCGCTGATCCCATCTTGGGCTCGTGAGTAATCCCTTGTTTCTCTCGGGCTTCTTATTAATGCCAACAGCTCAATTCCACCAGGCTCTGTTAACAACAAACAAACGCACGACCCCTTCATCGGCAAGCGCGACGCAAGATCGACAAAATACGATTATGTAGTTGTTGGTTCAGGTGCAGGAGGCGGTCCTGTCGCTGCCAACCTTGCCATTGCAGGCTATAAAGTCCTCTTGATTGATGCTGGCGGCGACTCTGGCGATGACTTGGTCGAGAAAGTCCCTGCTCTGAACCTCCTGTCAACCGAATTTGAGAAAACCCGCTGGAACTACTTTGTCAACCACTATCCCGACATGAAGCAGCAGAAACGAGATTCGAAGATGACGTATGAGAAGTCTGACGGAAGCTTCTATGTTGGACATGACCCGCCTAAAGATGCCAAGCCTCTGGGCATTCTGTATCCTCGTGCTGGCACTTTAGGCGGATGTACGCGACACAATGCGCTTATCACGATTGGTGCTCATGATAGTGATTGGATCAACATCGCTACTCTCACCGGTGATGACTCATGGAGCCCAAAGAATATGCAATCGTACTTCAAAAAGCTGGAGAGAAATATGTATCTACCCAGCAGCATCGTCGGCCATGGTTTCAAGGGCTGGCTTGGTACATCTTTGACTTCCCTTACATTGGTCTTGGAAGATTTGAAGTTTCTATCTCTGGTCATTTCAGCTGCCTCGGCCACAGGTAAAAGCCTCGTGGGGTTCCTTGTCCACACTCTCGGTGGACTGGGTCAGATTCTGCTTCGCGATATCAACGCCCCGGGACAGACAAGCAAGACTGGTCTCTACCAGGTTCCACTCGCAATGACTGACTCGGTTCGTGGCGGTCCTCGGGATCTGATTCTTGATACGGCCAATGCTGTGAACAAAGATGGCTCACGCAAGTATCATCTAGATATCAAACTCAACACTCTTGTCAGTCACATAATACTTGCAGCAAACCGAATTCTTACCTAATATCTTCTAGGTTACCAAGATTCGCTTCGATAAGAGCGGCTCCAAGCCTCTCGCCGTTGGCGTGGACTATTTGGAAGGCCCCAGCCTCTACGGCGCCGACCCTCGCTCTGCATCATCCAAGCCCAGCGACTCCGGTAGCGTTGACGTCAACCGCGAAGTAATCATCTCTGCTGGTACTTTCAACACCCCTCAACTGCTCAAGCTTAGTGGTATCGGACCCAAGAAGGAGCTCCAGTCTTTCGACATTCCTGTTTTGGTTGACCTTCCAGGAGTTGGAACAAATCTCCAAGATCGTTACGAAGCTACAGTGATTGGAAAGACGGATAGTGATTTTACGATTACATCCAAATGTACTTTCATGGAGACGGATCCTGATCCTTGCCTGGAAGATTGGAAGAAAGGTCTAGGACCTATTGACAAGGGCGTGTACGCCACCAACGGAATCGCGCTAGCGGCGGTACTCAAGTCCTCTGTTGCTGAAAACGAGCCTGATCTTCTGATTTCTGGTGCGCCGGCTAGATTCACGGGGTACTTCCCTGGCTACGCTCTTGACTCACTCGCAGATGCTCGACACTGGGCTTGGATCATCCTCAAGGCTCACAGCCGCAACAATGCCGGTACTGTCACATTGCAGTCGAAAGACCCGAGAGATATGCCCATGATCAACTTCAACTACTACAGCACAGGTGTCAACGACAATGGAGAAGGCGATAAGGACCTGCAAGCGACATATGAAGGATTCCAGTTTGCCCGAAAAGCATTCGACAGCCTCATTCCTCTTGATGGTGACTTTGATGAAGTCTGGCCTGGGAAGAATGTGACCAACAGAGAAGAAGCCAAACAATTCCTCGAGGATGAGGCCTGGGGGCATCACGCTTCTTGCACGTGCCCTATTGGCTCAGACGATGACCCTATGGCTGTCCTTGATTCTCAATTCAAGGTTCGGGGCACTGATGGCTTGCGAGTCGTGGACGCAAGTGTCTTCCCCAAGATTCCTGGCTTTTATATCGCTCTGCCTCTATATATGGTCGCAGAGAAGGCCAGTGATGTTATCATCAAGGCAGCCGAGGCATCTTAGTTTTAATCGCATATAATAGGAATTGGCTTCAGTATTGGTCAACATGTATCTTATTTCATAATTAAACTTCGCAATAGTTTACGGCAAGTGCTAGAAACAGTTCTATGTTAGTATAGTCTGGGGAAATACTTTGATTCTATGAAGTTCAGTAAAATTCTAAATACGACCTTGGTTTGACTGATTATCAGGTTTATTAGCAGGGAGTTGAAAAATACTGGGTCGTGATATGCGTTGTTCGAAGTGACGTCAACCTGATATCAGATTCGATATGCGCCGAATTATAGTTGGCACTTTTCTGAACAGCGGCAATTATCACTTCTTGTGAGTAGGTAATTATTTTATATTGGACCCTGAACTTTTTGTTTCATTCTCTCTTGTCCGAGATCATCTTGGCATTTCAATACCATATACCCGAAGCATCAATTTTCGGCACAGCCAGCATTCAGCTACCCTTTTCTGTTCACCACTACAGTCACCATGTCAGAAAACACCATCGGAAAGGTTGGTAAATTATCCCTGTTGTACATGCACGCAGCTAACGGCTACTGCTTCAGATTGGGATGGTTGGAATGGGCAGCATGGGCTCCATGATGTCTCTCCTGTTTGCTGAGAAAGGCTGCCACGTTTACTACTTCGATATTAGTACGTGAGAAGCATGCATCATTATTGTCCTACTAATTATGTTTGGTCTAGGCGAGAATAATATGAGGGCTGCAGAGAAAATGGTGAAAGGCGTGGACGAAGAAAGTCGAGTTCATCGCCAACACAGCTACGCCCAGTTATGCAATGAGGTCAAATCCGAGAATCATCCAAGAGTCATCATCTTCAGCATCCCCCACGGCAACCCTGGAGACGAATGTGTCAAGGACCTTCGACCACACCTGGACAAAGGGGATATTATTCTAGACTGCTCCAACGAATACTACGTCAATACTGAACGACGACAAATCGACCTTGGGAGAGACGGCATCTACTATGTCGGATGCGGTGTCTCGGGTGGTTACCAGAGTGCACGAGCTGGGCCATCAATGTCTCCGGGAGGAGATCCGAAAGCATTGGAGATCATCATGCCTCTTTTAAGATCTGTTGCAGCTAAGGCTGGGGACGGAAAGCCGCGTACCAGTCCCATTGGCCCTGGAGGTTCTGGTCATTATGTGAAGATGATCCATAACGGCATCGAACAAGGAATGATGTCGGTTATTTCTGAGGTTTGGTACATTCTCACTAAAGGCATGCAACTCAGCTACGATGAGGCCGCAGAAGTCTTTGCAAAGTGGAACGAGTCAGAAGAGCTTCGAAACACATTCCTCATCTATATCGCCGTCGACATCAATAAAACTCGGGATTCACAAGGGGAGCATGTATTGGGACACGTTCAAGACAAGGTTGTCCAGGACGTCGACAACACTGAGGGGACGGGTACTTGGTCATGTGAAGAAGCGGTCAGACTCCACGTCCCTGCAGCGAACATTCTTAGTGCACACCTTTTCAGGTGCACATCAGCAGAACTCAAGAAGCGAGTTGCCGACGCAGAGGCTTCGGGATATCCGGTCCAGCCGACGCCTATCAAGCTCAGCTCTAAGGACAACTTTATTGAGGATCTTCGCAAGGCTACCTACTTTTGTCTCTTGCTATGCTTCATACAAGGGCTACAGGTCATCCGAGAGATGGATCAGCAGCGAGAATGGCACATTGATTACCCAGAGCTGCTGCATGTCTGGAGCTCCGGCTCTATCATTCAAGCAGGCGGTATTATGGACCTATTGAGGGAGGTTTACGGTCAATCGTCTTCATCGAAGGAAAACTTGCTCTCAAACCCTGAGCTTGCAGAACGGCTGGCTAGTCTTTTGCCTTCGGTCAAGCGATCGGTCATCGCAGCGTTAGAGGCAGACATGGTTATTCCGGCTGTGAGCCAGAGCTTAGAGTACTACAAGTACTCAACATCAGTTGAACTACCAACGCAATTAACGGAGGCAGAGCTAGACTATTTTGGCAATCACAAGTTTGATCTCACGGAGGAACATAAGGGTGAGGCTGTCAAGGGTGAGCATCACTTTGAATGGAAGCCCGCGCGAGGAGAATCGGACAAGTCTCGGCCCTGATTGAAGTCGCGAAGACGAGATGTAAATAGTATAAGCAAATAGGATGATTCGTATTGCTCGGAGTTAAAGTCGATGAACGAGTTTCTGTTTTAGACTCATTAAATAACCCCTTATCTGATCGGGCCGTAATCGGCATTTCTCTGCCGATGAAGTTATTCGCATCTTATTCCCGCTTTATTCTTCTCGCGACGCGCAAGAATGGAACCAACGCGAAATAAGCGCTGATCATCAATCAGTCTCCACAAACACGAATTGTCGCTGGAGAAAAAAATCGTCAAGACTAACCGGAAATGACGTCAAATAAAACGGTCAAAGACCCTGTTGACCGAATTTCCTTGCCACCAAAGGACGGGTCATTAGAGCCCAAACTCTGTTTGACAACCAACTTCGGCGTTAGTGCTAGTTGCCGATGGCGGAACCGGTACAGAAACGATACCTGAACTGAATAAAAGCACACTAAACCCCTCAATCGATTTTATTTTTGGGTGTTGCTTTTTAGCTAAGTGGATTTCGATCATCGTGATGGAGAAATCTCAAGATTTGCACACTCCCCCTGGGGATGACCCAAGACGTCACTCTACCTCACCATCAGCAAACAACACTAGCGATGAAGAATCTTCAATATCGTCACAATCGCCATCTCGTCAACCAACAAATCGCAACAATCGAGCCAATTCGGATACTTACTCTCTCGGCGACAATGGCTGGGAGAGCATCAGAACGCCTGCTAATGGCATATCCATGACTCGAACTGTTTCAAGAAGGGAATCAGCTCTATCTCGAATCCGATCCAGACCGATTCCGCAATTTACCCATCCTCTAGCTCATGTCAAGACGACAGAGGATCAAATTGTCGACTTTGATGGGCCGGATGATCTATACCGCCCCATCAACTGGCCCATGAAAAAGAAGGTTATCACCACCATGCTCTATGGCCTGGTCACCATGTCAGCAACGTGGGCATCATCGTCTTACTCATCAGGAACACGTCAAGTCGCAGAGCATTTCCATGTGGGTACACAGGTTGCGACTCTGGGAACAACACTCTTCCTCGTCGGATTTGGTATCGGACCTCTTCTGTGGGCTCCGTTGAGCGAAGTGTATGGTAGAAGACAAGCTGTTCTCATTCCCATGTTTATTGCAATTTGTTTTAGTTTCGGAAGTGCAGTGGCCAAAGACTTGCAGACCCTAATGATCACGCGTTTCTTCTGTGCCTTCTTCTGTTCGGCCCCGGTCACCAACACAGGCGGAGTATTAGGAGATTTATATCCTCCGACTGAGAGAGGCATCGCCATGGCTGGATATGCGATGGCAGTTGTTTCTGGTCCAGTATTAGGTAGGCCATTTCACAGACATTCGAATCTTATATAGAGAAGCTAATCTGTAACCTTCACAGGTCCCATTGTGTCGACTGCTGTTGTACAAGAACCAAGCCTGGGCTGGAGATGGACCGAGTACCTGACTGCCATCATTCAGATCATCTTTTTGACATTGGCAGTCATCTTTGTTGACGAGAGTTACCCACCAAAGCTTCTCATCTACAAGGCTCGACGATTAAGACACGAGACAGGAAACTGGGCACTTCACGCCAAATTTGAGGAGTGGGATGTCAGTATTGGAGAGCTTGCCCGGAAGTTTCTCGTTCGTCCAGTTCAACTTCTCATGACACCAATTTGCTTTCTCGTCGCTCTGTACGCTAGCTTCTGTTACGGAATTCTCTACATGCAGCTCGGCGCCATACCTATCATCTTCAGAGAGATTAGAGGCTGGGGAGCTCTTGTATCTTCCTTGCCTTTCCTCTGCATTCTCCTCGGCGCTATACTTGGATGCTCAGCGAATGTTTACAACCAATTGCTCTACAATAAAGCTTTCCACGCCGCGGGCAACAGAGCTGTACCTGAAAAGCGTCTTCCGCCCATGATGGTTGGATCAGTCCTATTCAGCGGTGGACAATTTGTAGTTGCCTGGACGGGCGGGAACACTAGCATCCATTGGATCGTTCCTTGCATTGGTCTGGTTCTGCTGGGAACAGGCTTCTTTACCATCTTCCAAGCAGCCCTCAACTACCTGGTGGACACATTCACTATGTACGCCGCCTCTGCTGTTGCGGCCAACACATTCCTACGTTCAATGTTTGCTGCTGCGTTTCCGTTAGTTGTTGGTCCGCTTTATCACAATATTGGAGTAGGTCCGGGATCCAGTATCACAGGTGGATTTGCGGCGCTCTTGATCCCTGTTCCCTTCGTGTTTTATACCTACGGAAAGAGAATCAGGGCTCGGTCCAAGTGGTCAAAGGCATCAGTATATGACTGAGATGGTGCTAATCAGTAGTTAGAATTAACAGTGTATAGAGAAAAGTCTAAAAGAATGCATGATACCTTGAACTCCATACTAGTAACCTATATGCAAACCCTCTAATGGCCCATGTTTATTTGCTCGCAACCTGTTTGTTCCACAGTTGTCTATATCTTCCGTCTATTGAGATCAACTCAGCGTGAGTGCCTGACTCAACGACCCGTCCATCATGAATGACCAAAATCTTGTCCGCGCTGACAATGGTTGATAGCCGATGCGCAATGATAAATGTTGACCTCTCGCGTTTCAACTCGTCAAGTGCACCCTGAATGCTGGACTCGGTATTTGTATCAATTGCACTGGTTGCCTCGTCCAGAATAAGGATAGGAGGGTTCTTCAAGAACACTCGAGCAATTGCTAATCTCTGGATCTCGCCTCCCGATAACTTGACACCTTGCTCTCCAACTTCCGTATTGTATCCGTCAACAAAGGTAAGGATCTTATCATGGATGGCGGCTGCACGACAAGCATCGTAGATCTCTTCATCGGTAGCTGAAGGTCGGGCGTAGCGCATGTTCTCGAGGATTGATGCGTTGAACAAGAGCGGATCTTGAGGCACAACTCCAAGAGAATTCCTCAGCGAGCTAAGAGTAATGTCACGAATATCGTAGCCATCTATGGTGATAGAACCTTCGTTGATGTCGTAGAATCGTAGCAGAAGCTTCATGATAGATGACTTTCCAGCTCCTGTCTCTCCAACAAGTGCCACAGTCTGTCCCTGCTCAACAGATAGGGAGAGGTTTTGGATTGTTGCCTTGCGAGGATCATAGGAGAAGGAAACATTCTTGAATTCGACACGACCCTGAACCTTCTCCAGTTCCTTGGCCCCTTCTTTATCGGTGATGCTGGGCTTTGTCTGCAGCAGGTAGAGAAGACGTTCGGCATCAACCAAGTCGGACATGAGATAACGATATTGATGAGACAGGAACTTGAGGGGCCAGATCAAGTACTCCCAGTACTGTATGAAAAAGACAAAGTCGCCTGGTGAGGATCCTCCCTGAAAAACGTCATAGATAACAAGACTTGCCAGAATGAAGAACGTGCATGGCACGATACCGTTCAGCAAGGCTTGAATGTAAGCGTCCCGTCTCTCCCAGTTCTTGGCAGCAGACAATTGTTTGTCAACGGCGCTTCCAAAACGGCGCCTCTCAAACCCAAACATGTTGAAGTAAGTCACAGTCTGCCAGCCCTGGACAGCTTGATGCATGACACGCACTTCGTCTCGCTTGGACTTGGATGACTCTCTTCGATTGTCCAGGTTCCAGCTTGTGGCGTGTACTTCGAAGGTGATGAAGGCGGTAGCCGCGGCGGCCATTGCAAGAGCGACATAGCTGTTGAACTTCCAGTACAAGAAGATGAAAGCAATCATCAAGTCGACGAATGTTGGTAGGAGTTCGATGAGGAGTGTATCCAGGACATTTGTCAATGCTTCACCCTGTTCGATGGCTTTCATCACCTCTGCCGAGTCACGTTCAGAGTGAAATTCCATGGGTAGAGATAGAACATGGTTGAAGGCGGCGTTGGTAAGTGATCGGTAGGAGAACTGCTTGATTGGAATTTTGGCCAAACCCTCAATCAGGCCAATGACGACGTCATGAGACAGCATGCTCAGCGCAAGCCAAACGAACAATGCCTTGAAAGGGTTTTGCTTGGCGAGTAACTGATCCGCCACGATACCAAGTTGGCGAGGTACCAGGACGTTGAAAGCTCGAGTGGCTACAATGCAAACAAGGCAAACCAAGATACAAAGTTGGACCTTGCGATCCTTCTTGGGGATCAAGAAGGGAAGGAAAGTGGAAAAGTCGGAGAGATATCCCCACCAACCACCTTTCTCATTGAGTCGCTTTGCTCGCTCACGCTTGATGTCGATAACGTCATCGTCTTCATCGCTGCCTTGAGTGAACGCGTCGCTGTCATAGTCTATGTCTCGAGGCGGCTGAGTTCCGTAGCTTGTATAATCGGTTGTGCTGCTTGTCTGGAGAAAAGGCTGCGACTCTTCGTTGTCAAAAAGTTCCGTGTAGTCATTCCCACGATAGGTGAGGTAGTACACTACAAGGAAAAAGAGAGGAAGAATTCGTACTGATTGGCTGGCAAGTCGCGCCGTAGAAAGAGTAGTGTCCAGATTGCTGAGTGCAGAAAATACTAGTAATGGTATCTCGAGGGTGAGGGTGACAAGTGATGTGCCCAGGATCAAAGGCCGAAGTACATCTTGCTGGATCCAAATGAGTGACCAAATAGTGATCAGCAGAACGAGATGGACGGTTTGTGCTTCTTTGCTCTGTCCGTTTTGTTCCAGAATTGTGACTACACCCTCGGCTGCATAGCCGAGGAGTAGTAATCCAATAGCCAGTCGGTCATAGAGCCGAGCTGAAGCAGTCTTGGTTGGTTTTGTACTTCCAACATTGGCGACAGTATGGAAAGCATAAAAGCCTGCAGCAGAAATGGCTGCGCTGTAGTGAAGAGCGTTGGAGGCCTGGAGAATTGACGGCATATTGAAGAGCCGGCAGGCAAAAGAAGTAAGAGTTTAAACAAAAGGTACGATTTGATCAACAGTGAGATTCCACGACCACAGCAGATACTTAAATACTCGTCATCTTTCAGCCCTATTGTCTTGCCAGCATAAGGATATGCCCATTCTAGGTTCTTGGCTCTGTAAAGGTGGCTCAGTTATTCGACGCAGCCAATCGGCGACGTTATGACTCAAATGTCAAGCCCCCTATCGCCACTGGGATTAAACTCTCTCCAGTGTCAAGTTTCGAGGCTTCGATTGGCTGGAGCGTATTCTATTGCGCTAAGACCATTCGATATCCGAGGACAGTATCAAGGCACAATCAAGCAAGAAAAGTACTTCCTGAGTGTATTGTTATATCTGACACATGGCAATCTCTTTTGTCTTGAATTTTAATCAATGACTGCATATTGAGTCATGAAACTTACACCCGTTGTCGAAATGGATCGTTACCTTGGACAAGACAACCCATGAGGGAAACGCCGCCACTAAAGTCGCGCTCTATAATTATAGCAGCCTCAGTGGAGTCGACCAGATTTGCTTCTGAGCAGTGCACTGTAAATCCATGCTGTTCATTGAAACTAGCCGAAACGATGAACTGACGCTCGGGTATAGCCGAAAGCAAAACAGACAAAATATAGAATTACGAGAGGTTTGTACTGAAAGTTAGATAAAGGCTGAGATTTGACTGCAGCGGGGGAATGATCATGCCGATGACTGTCCCTAAACTACATACGGTATGCTCGACATGTTCAAGTTGGACTTGATGCACATGAGTATCTTAGGTGAGCTGACAGCATTCACTTGAGACAACACATCGAGTTCAATCTCTGTGCTCAATCATCAGACTCTTTCACTTCGCCATTGACCGCCATCAGTAACTCCTCTCTCAAAAGCCAAAGAATAGGAAATAAAGTTCCCGGTCCAATCACGAAGCTCAAAACAATAGTGACGCCAATAGCTCGAACCCACGAAATGCTGCAAGCTCCAACTTTCTCGAGATCTCGGAAGTGGTACGCCAGCCACAGGTACCCTGCTGCATAACAGCAAATGTAATCAAACTGAATGACGGTCCGCAACCCAACGCTGGGTTCTTGGGGGAAATTGACCAGGTACTGTGGTATAAAGACCTCGAACACAGAATCCTTCATAGATGCGACAGTATACCACCATACTCCCATGCTTATAGAGCTACAGGCTCCCATAAGCATTCGAAGCGCGTTCTGCTCCAAGTCGGGTTCCCTAGTGGAGTTGTTCGTACGACCAAAGACCTTGGACAGAACAAGCATGATACTACATGCCCAGACAGGAAAAAGCTGCCAGATCCAGTTCCACCAGTTTCTGCTTTCAAGTGAAGCGGTGAAGTAAGATGGGAAATGGGGAACATAGTAGCCCAGTGTGACCGCCAGATAGATAGCTTTGCAAGGTCCAACGCTGAGACGGCGTAGACTTGGTGTGGTGAGCTTATATGCAGGTGTAAAGATATAAGCCAGGAAGAAGAAGATTGGCGCAGTGCACCCGATGGCGATTATCTGAGACACGAACAAAAAGACAACAGGACTGGCGCAGAGTTAGAATATACTTTCAGCAGGTTCTTGAACTTACTATTTGGACAAAGGAAAAGTGGTTCCCGGTCGATAAGACTCGAGCAAAACAACACAAAACATGCCCGCGAAATCGGTCAGGAACACCAAAGACTGCCAATATGCTTTCTCGTCGAAGTAAAACTGCAGGTTGGCAAAGGCCACGGTGACGACATTAAATATGTCATCCAAAACCGGGATGCCATAGAAGCTTTTGATAACAGGTACGTTGACTGCAGGGCCGGTAAAAATAGAGGTGTTGACAATTTGTTCAATAATAGGACCGATTGGTTCGGCCATTCTGAATGCTCGTGTCATAAGAACCGTTATGGCGAGGAATGGGAGTGCGTAGAAGGCGCGTCGGAGACGACTTTCCGCCGGGGGTGAAGATTGCTTCAACATTTTGACTGGAGGTTGCAGATGTTGATCGTGGTGAGGACTTTGTAAGATGAGTGGTTTTAGCATTGGCTATATACCCTAGTAATCAGCACCCAGTCGTCCCACCAACGGCTTGCTCAGCCGAAGGATCGGAATCCTGTGACTATTCCCTTTGAGGATTCTAACTATGCCAAGACAGATTATCTATGATAGATATCAATAGATATTTGGAGAGCAGATCTTTTCTAAGGAAGTGTTCAGCCAAGATCAAGTCGAAGTAAATTTCGAAAGATCAAGTCGTCACACTCAAGTCAAGAGTCATCTTTCAAGATAAATCCAACTTTATAGTTCCACCAGTACTAGGCATCTTACTCTTATGTATGCTTTTCACTTTACAATAGAATACCTATTATGGAAGTAATCTCATAAATCTGTCTTCCTAAACCATAACTAATCTATGGTAAACACTGTGTCCTGAGACCTTGCCTCTGATGCCTCGAGTGCCTCCCCATTCATAATCCCGTGCAAATAACACTCCCCTATCAGTAAATACCTGCCATCAGGCTTCTTCCGTAACACGAATGGTACATCAGCACCATGCAATATAACTAACGTATCTCCCTCCCTCGCTTTCTTGGGGACATAACCCGCCAATCCAGCCACTGTTCCTGCAAAGTGGCGCGATTGTGTTAGTGCCAGAAAAGCCTCGAGGCTCTTTCTTGCGAGAAAGCTCATATACTCTTTGGGTTGATCCACGGGGAAATGTCCCCCTAGAGCTAAGTGAACAACCACCATCATGAAGCTGGAGAAGTTCCCATGGTCATATCTTCCATCCTTAGATCGGTCACATATCAAGGTTCGCACAAATGGGTCCCAAACTTCATGTCCCCAAAATTTTGATACGAGTTTCCCATTTTTCTCTTCCGTCAAGAAAATACTTTCAGGCTGGGGGATGGAACAGCTGGCTTTGTTGGACCGTTTCATCGCAGCAAGCCAGATGTCTCTTGCCTCTTCGATCATGGCCTTATTGACTTGCATTTGATCCTTTGCTAGGGCATCATTATCCACTTCCTTGTTATCTCGCAACGTCTCGGTGGGATCTTGAACTAGTTCTTCTCCAATTGTATGGAGTGTGTCGATTGCCCTTCCTTTCAGGTGTAACACTGTCTCATTGTTGGAGGTCTGCACTTGGCTCGACAAGCCCGCGCTAGCGTTGAACTTTTGGCGATTCCTCCAACCGCTCAAACTGTTATGAGGATCAAGTCTCGTGAAGTCCGGAACCCGAGATGGGGCGGAGAAATCGTGAGGCTTGTCGGAGCTGATTCCTAAGACCCCGAGGTTGTTGTTGTGACGAAGCTCCCAGAGAACAAATCTACGGAAAACATCTTCTGGCGAGAGATCGTACCTTGGTTTGGCGTATTCGCTTGATACGTCCTGGCCCGCTACTCCGAGCATACCAAAGATTTTATCGCGGGGGTCCTTGCAGAGGAAAGAATGGCTTTCCCAGGCAAAGTCCAGAAGCTTGGGGCCCCCCTCATTATCTATATGGTATCTGTGAATGAGACATGACAAGAGCCTCCTGCATAGCCACACGTCAGGCATCTGAATCCCTGTATAACGGGTCTGACGCGCTGATTCGATAAGGTCTATACGGGCAGTTATGTCGTGGATTAGGTGATAGCCAGGAATAGTCCAACCTGCAGAGTGGTAATCGCTCATGCCAACCACTACTCTCTCAGGCATCGCCCAAGGAATAGACTGTTCGCCGCAGACCACCCTGGCACGCTTAGGCAAAATGGCCTCCTGGATAACCCAAGTGCGCTTAAACCAAGGCCGACTAAACAGCGTAATGGTCTGGCCCCAATCCACTTCGTTATCCCCGATCGTATTCATACCTAAGAACGCATCTTTCACCATGCCAGAGATGGGGAAAATTTCGTTGAAATGTGAAGACCATCGTCTGCGATAGAGAGGTACGAATCTCCGATCCAGCTTACGGATGGATTCAATTGCGTTTTCAACAGAAACGTCCTTTCTGCCAAGGTAAATGATTACGTGTCTGGCTCGAGAGTAAATATCCCCAATAAGCCTGATTTGCTTCGTTTTCTCATCTTCGTCGTCTTGGTTGATGCAAAGAGCGTCTACCCAGATCAGTCTCTCATGTTCTAGATATTTTACATCTGATAGGGCATCGAAAAGACTACCGGTTACTTCTTTGGCAGAACCAGAGAGAGATATTTGACGTTTAGAGCTTTCATCACCCCAGGCATATGACAATACTTCATATCTGGTTCGCCAGCATGATTGGACGTTGATCAGACGACATTTTAGCTCGCCACCTGGAGTTTCAGGCTCGAGCACAAGTAGTCGAATTTCTTTGTCTCCCGTAATGGGGTGATACGGAGGTGCGCCGGTCGTGTCGGTGTCCTTGACTACTTTTGGTGGAACAATATTGAAGATAGTTGAGTTGATCATGCTATCAAAGACACCCTAATTGCTAAGTGGCTCGTATATGAGGTTGAAGATGATGTGAGCGGTAATAGAAAGATAGACATAAGCTCGAAGCTTCTTCCAAACGGTCATCTTTGCACGTGGAGCATTCTCAACAAATTCCATCGCAAATAACATCAATGGAGTGAGATTCATCTCCGAGTGAAGGGGGACACGAGTAAGATGAGCCCAAAATTGCAGTTTCGCTCTGATAGTCGTGTTGGTGCGAGCTGGGAGAGACAAAATGATATACAACAGAAGGCGCTTTTTCAGAGGAGTTAGCATGGATAGAAGATATCTTTTCTCCTTTACTTGGCCGGTAGGCTAGTTTGCAAACGGCCGCCCAACGAGGTAAGGTGGCCTAGGTGGTACTCGTGCTCCGCCATGTCGAACACCTAAAACAATCCGCAATGGTTGGGTGCGGTGTGAGAGAATATGGCGCTGTATCTGCATTTAGTATTTACCGGAATTTGCAAAGATAAGGAATGTCTTGAAGAAGCGCGTACAACGCAGCGTTATGAAGGATCAGAGATATTTTAAGACCTGGGATCTACGAACTTATGCTCATATGCTGTACAGGAGATTCTTGTTCCTACAGGTCAAGAATGGTGCGCCAATTCTCAGCATATGTGCAGTCTTGATCAGTAATTGGCAGATCATTGACATGGGACTCATCCTGGACACAGCTGAAAGTTTATACGATTTCCAATGAGACGCAACTCCCCTTTCTCCATCCCGCTTCTGATTCTCTGCCAAGGGCAGGCTGGGCGGGGACTGTGGGTATAATGTCTGAGAGCTGTGTTACCTCATGAGTCATGAGTTCATTCGGTAAGCGGCAAGGCGGCCCAACCCGTCCGTAGTGGTCTGCGCTGCCGATGAAGGGTCTATACTGCATATGTTACTCCCATGATATGATTAACCCTCTTTACCCATTCCTTTCACCCTCAGATAGATTATGCCAGCCCATATTCGACGTACGAGTAGTACGAGTTATGGTAACAATTATTAGCGTAGATGTATCAGTAGGCCTCAACTTCATGGCCTTCACAAGCCGCCAAATTAATACAGTGGATTTCAGCAAGCCGTCGGCAGCTGAAAACTGCACACTATTTGTAGCACTTACTGGGATTATAACCAGGGCTGTATAGGTATGACCAATCACTGGATTTAAATCAAGCATGAGCCGTGTCTTGGCTCTTGGGTATTCGTCAATCAAGAGATGACAACTCATCCATTGCTTGGCCGCAAAACAGATGACAGGATATAGCTAACCACCAAATCGCTAATTAGATTATGTAGTAGCCCGATTAGAATGGTACCTCTTTCCCTACTAGATTAGTCAGAGATAAAGGTGTTTTGCTAATCTCTTGATGGCTTCCCAGTATTTAGATCCTGCCATAATTTGGTAGCCTAGATGGGACGAGCTGACTAAGAATATCGGTCCTGGAACCTCTACTACGACATCCTGGCTGCCGTATAGCTAGCTATATTAGGGATACCCAGTAATTGACAGTAACTGAAGGCCGAGATCTGTGTACTTCCTAGTTTATTAGACTTCGGACTGAGAAGACCTCGCTGTAGGGATTTATATCAGATTTTGTATTAATATTACACTATCGTGCCTGATATATCTCAGGACAGAACAGCACTGATTACCAGCGCTGCTGCTACAACGTATCCCAGCACAGACTGACTCATCAGTCTCCTAGCATCATCCTCTTCATCGCCCTTGCTTGTCGAGTCGTCCCCGTCACGATCATCGCCACTCTGATCTCCATTATCATTGCTAGTCTTATTACCTCCGTTCTCTGCTCCTGTTGAGTTGCGATCATTCTCTGTCACGTTACCCTTCAGATCCATTGCAAAGTTAGCAGCAGTGAATGTTACATTGCCATTCGACAACCATGTTTCTGTCCCAAACTCAACAATCCCTAGCCAGGGATCTTTCGGTAGATCATCCGGTGTATCGATATGCTTGTGTGCTTGTTCGAGAATGTACTTGAAAAGCGGATAGAAGTCCTCGTCGAAAGACAAAATGTCTGTGTTGTTCTTGGTGACGGCGGTGAACACATGTGTTCCTCCAGAGTTACGTCCATAGAATAAGGAACTATTACAGTCAGCACATATACTGAGGGTGGTGAGTGTGAGAGATACTTACAACTCGGTCTCACCTAGAGTAACAGTTGATAGAACGCTGTTGTTCTGTCGCCCAAGCCACCACGGATCGCCCACTCTTCCAAGCCAGAGCATGAACTCAATGGCCGCAACTTGCGGATACAGAGTTCTATTCCGATCATCGTCTAGAAAGAAATCCCAGGCCGCATTTGCCTGTACACCCTCACTTCTTAGCTCAACTTTGTTCTCTTCCCACTTCGAACTGCTAAAATTCCGAGGTGGTTTACTCGGACTCCCTGGTGTGTACATCCACTCTGTTGAAAGACGAATTGACTCAAGGTTGCTTAGTCGCATGGGTAGATCTGGATGGTTGAAGCGTACATAAGGGAATGAATGCACGTCTTCGATGTTCTTGTCCCAATTCCATGTTGCGTCAAATTCCCGTGTGCTGTTGTCGACTTTGAGACACACAAAGCCACTTTTGGGACTCTTTGGGTTCCATGCGTTGGGGTAATCTGCAGAGCATTAGTACAGAATCTGGGGTTGGAAACTGGTTGACTGACATGAGAGGGAGTCGTTTAAATCGCCAAACCTCTCGTTTCCGCACACTGTTCCCTTCTGATCGGTTTGACCTAACACGATGTCTGGCAGTACAGTAAACGCACTAGCTATGAGTGCGGCCAATTTCATGATACTGTTGTTTGATGTGTTGTTTCTTGGTAAACGCCTATTGGACAGGGGTTCCATGCAAGGTGTTATAGCAGCCGTAATCTGACTTTGAGGCTGTTGTAAGGACAACGAAACCACAATCTCAACCACTACAGATTGACACTTTACTTTACGAGAGTTGCCAAGTCTTCCCCCATTCCTTGCGGTAACTGGAACTTATTCTCTTGATGTGATCAACATATTTTGCCATACAACGTAAGTCTTGGCGATCTCACTCCAGCTTACGTGGCACTGAAAATGGGTCAAGGAACGCTACGTCATGGACCCTTGAAGATAGAGGTCAACTGCGTAAAAGTTAGTGGACTCTTCGCTAGATCAACTCAACTGTCGCTGTAAAAACAATCTGCGTGTCGCCTGCATCGTGATTCCCTTCATTCATCGTCCCAACTTATGAGGGGAGTATCAGCACTTCCCAATTCTCCACTTGCGTCGCTCCCTTTTAAGATCGGATCAACAATTTTATTGAAGCCTAGAGATATCGGGCATCGGAAGACGGCTACGACTTCTTCGTCGTGCTCCTCATTCCGCCCGCTAACGTTAGCCATCCCCAGCGCTTCCTGATGATTCCTGGCGTATTTTCCATGCGTGGAGCATCATTCAGATCTCTCAACGTGCTTTTCTACGCATCCAAGCTGCACAGCAAACTAGTGATCCTCCTTCAATTCGTAGTCGTTGAGCTTATAGTAACTCCTCGCGCGTCAACCTTTCCGTATTGGACACGCCATGAATTAATGCGAAAAACATGGATCAGCATCGTGTTTTCCTTACAGGGCATATCGCGTCTGGACCACTGTAGATAAATGACGTCGTAGCACGCGCTTAGTGGAATGCGGACGGTAAAAGCGTGTTTTGATGTTGGCCAGCGTTGGCCCCTAAGGCTTAGGATGCAAAAATAAATAACCTAGGAGTTCACCTGTAAGCTGATTGACTTATTTCGTCTCTTATGCTTTTAGCGGCCAATTTTTCTGATACCATACCCTCAGGGCTGGATCTAACAATTGGCATTTGGCAAATGACGCTGAAAGCTTGCGCTGGAAGCCCCAAGTGCATGTTTCTTGGAGAGGGAGTGATGGTCGAGTCTATTGATGGAGAATCGCCCATATTGCCAATTCGATTAGAGAAAGACATATTCAACTTGATTGCATAGAACTAATTGCACCCAACCAGGGCAATCAAGGGTTCACATCGAATATTGGCCAAAGTTGTTGGGGTGATTCTATCCATGACACCAATCGTATCCTAGTACGAAGAACAATTCCAATATCTCCTAGCTCGCTCAACGACTCGAAGTATATTAGATTACATTAGAATTATTTTAGGCAACCACTTGTAACATTTTAACATGCGTATAGTTCCCATCAACCCTGATATACCATTGTTCAATCATATCAGCCTATTATTAATCCCTTATTATTAATCCCTTAATGTCGATGTAGGGTAGCTGATTGTGGCTGAATGTGGCGCTGTGGCTATTGCATTGTCAGCAAACACGCCAGGTCTGTCGTTGCGACTGAGCCTACCCCTCGCTTTACCATTACAACCGCGTCAAGAACTCGCAAAATACCGAGATAATAGGCGATCTACGCTCTGTAAATCGCTGATTATTGAACTTACAGCCATGAACTGTCCCCATTCAATCGTAGTATACCGAATCGAGACGATCCAAGCTCCCCAAAGCCAACCGAATCCCCCAATGCCTTTGATCCACGACTACAGCGAAAGCAAAGTCACAGCTCGACCATTGACCACTATGTAGATAATGCCCGAACATCCTACAGATAGCGATCGAAGAATTTGGTCCATCTGATGCCTCCCTCCCTCCGAATCTCTGACACCCCCCAAGCCACTGCCGGAATATGATGGCCAAAAACACGAACAATAGCAAGACGCGATGTACCAACCACGAGTCCGAATCAAAATAATGAACAAGACGAGGACGATGTAGCGACGAACAAGGAAACACACTTACTGTCACGACGTGACCATTCGTCCCCAAGTGACACGTTTTAAATGCCAGCAACGCGATTCCTAACACGCAATCCCTTGGGCTTGGGCGCATCATCACGCCAAGGTCCTGTCGCATCAAGGTGTCGACACGCGTGTCATGCCCAATCCACCAGATCCTCCCCCTTTGCTGACCCAAATACGCACAAAATTGCTAGAGTTGGGCTGAGGACAAGAAGATCTTGGCGTCGTTAATCGCGTGAACATACAAGATGAAGCAGAGCGGCGAGCAATACATCCCAACATGGCTGCTATACACGATGATAATAGCTACTCGTTTGTCGCCATTGACGAAGTCTGTCACTGAAACCAGAGGATATGCCCTGTGTTCTTGAATATGCGACCGATTGGTATCTGTATGGGTCAGTCTGAAACTGCGTGGGATCGCAACGTTCCTTTCCCTTTACTCTGTCTAGCTCCTCGTTCTTGAGCAGGAGCATAGAGCGCTTTTCAGTGATTGATCAACGTGACTGTAAGTTCTCTTGAATACCTCGCATAGTGCTATGACAAATGCTCACCGTTTGCTGTACAGTTGCATAGTCCCCATCATCCGAGATTACCGCATCAATACGTTCGCAACAAAGACCAACCTCTACGTCTTCGACTCCTGCCTCTACGTCTTCGACTCCTGCCTCTACGTCGACCATCGCCGACTCCTCCACCTCTATACCCCGCGCAACCCATGGCGTTCGCGCCCGTCTTCCACTACTGTCCAATAATCCGACCAACGAACCCTTCCTGCTCAGCAACACCATCGCCTTGGCAATACGTGGTACCTTGTCGTGGCGAGTCGAACG
This sequence comes from Fusarium brachygibbosum, assembly GCA_018886245.1. NCBI lineage: Eukaryota > Fungi > Ascomycota > Sordariomycetes > Hypocreales > Nectriaceae > Fusarium > Fusarium brachygibbosum. Next base: position 1,485,306 of record MU249526.1, read on the forward strand.
GATAATAAGGCTGTGAATTGGGTTGAGACGTCGCTTGGTTCGACAAAGGATATATTGGGTATGCTGAGACCGTTCCTGCGCTGCAGCTACGGAGCCAGTAGATTAGTGCTACGCGATTGGCATCGGTTGCAACGAGTTCTTGCACCAGCAGGCCCAGTCGCCTGCTTCAGGGATTTTAGACCTGGAAGACAGCGCCCGCAGCATTGAGGTTCCAGCATTGTCCAATCTTCTTCCGAAGAGCGCCCTAGAGTCGTGTAGTCCAGCGAACAGCCTACTGCCGGGCGCCAATGGCTAGAATCGCGATAATCTCAACCTTGTAGCGTGACATAACCTGGCTATTACGCCTTGCTCCGTGACAACCGAAGGACTGCCTTGCCGGGCCTTCTCAGACCCCGCTGAGTTTACTTGTGTCCTGTTTCTAGAAGCATTTATCATTCTTCCAGTATTCGACAGCCTGTCTAGACATGCTGGAATTGACAGTACGTCATACGCAATTGGCCAAACGCCTCATTACCAATGACCAAGATCTCAAGCAGGTTTCTCGCCAAACACATAGCAACACATCGTAGTTATCTATTATGACACATATGAGAATTGTTTAATACTCCCCATCAACTGCATCCGCCAAAATCCGCTCACAAATCCTCTTCGCATTATCCCTATCAATTGAGGGGACCATTGAACTCTCCCGATCAATGAAAGGATGGCTGACTCCCGTTAAGACTTCTATTGCCTTGATATGGCTCGGAGGCTTGCCTGTGCACTTATCAATCTCCGTGATTGCCGTTCTGGAAACAATTCGATCTTACCATTCTGGGCCACGTATGACTCCCAAGCCTTAGCTGCCTCGTATGCACCAGCATTGGCAACGTCTTCATCCGACAAGAGGGCATCCTTATTCACGACGGACCCGTGGGCCTTGGCCTGAACTGAGTTGTCTGTGGGGGTTTAGAGGTAGCCTGATTGAGGTGAGGGTAGGAACTTACCGTCGAACCACATTGCCGTCGAAGTGTAGTGTTTTCGCACGCTATGGCTTTGTGTAGCAGTTCAAAATATACAAGTATTTAATTCACTATCCTATATATTCTGGAGATGCTTTTTATAATGACACATGGTACACTCCACCCCTGAGGCTCATAGCTGGATCGCCAATGTATGACGACTATCGATTCAACAACATTGTGACGATGCAGTGATGTATTCCTGAACGCTAACTGTCCGAGGGCCTGTTATTGCTTAACCTCCGCTCCGCCAAACAAATGCAACAAGAACAGAATGCTTCAATTTGCTTCAAACGACCAACGGCGTCGTCCAGCTTGTATGCCTCGTTGATGTTAAGCTTCTGGACCTGCGTATGTCAGTCGCGTAGGAAGCTTTGCTTGTCTCGCTAGGAAACACCCCCAAGGCTTCCTGGCAAGGCAAATAATTTGTTACTTTGATTGGATATAAACTGCCGGGCTTTGCTGCAACGTAGTACATGATATGAAGATGCTCTTACCAGCACAGGCCTGTGTAATGAAGATTCCAGAGTTTGAGGCTCTGACTTCTGAGCACGAGCTCTGATGGCTGACGCGGATGCTGCCGCGCGCCATTTATGTCATTGGTGATAATTTTAGGTCGTTCCAGCTCAGTGGCGCCTGGAAACCCCGGATTCATCGCGTCTTAAGCTGCAGTAGAAGTCCAGAACCGAGCCTTGCATGTCCAAGTATATTCCCGGACCCATCGGTATTCTCCATTCTTGATTGCTTCCAACAAAGATCCCCTGGGCCAAATCAAAAGCTGAACCTGAGATCTGCGGATTTCGGTAGGAGCGAGTCCGGTTTATTCTTGAAACCCCCTCGGGGCTACAGAAAACTTAATTTGACTTGCCTAAGGGACAAAATAACTTAGTTAGTTTATGCTATTTTTACCCCGCCCTTAGACTATTTGTTTTCTGTATCCTAAGCCTAGGGTCCGTGTTTTCTCCTTGCCGACGATCCATCAATTGAGCCGATGGAGGCTACACTGTCTACTCCCTACACAAGGTAGAGCTACCCCTGGCCACCTTTTGCCATTATTACGGATTCCCGAACCATTTCTGGCTCGAGATACTCACCCAGCCACGCCTACGTTCATCACTTAGGGTTCGGTTGTGGCGATCAACTTCCTGCACTATGCGCCATGCAACAAGCCAAGCTGACAACTTTAGTGAACAGTCCAGTCCAGACCGCACGGCAAACTCGGCACTAATGACCCATAGCTGTGCATTCAAAACAGCCCGCCTCATGATGCTATACTCAAGACCAATTAGGTGAGTATTACAGCTGCAGTGGAGTTGAAACGTAAGCCCCAACATTACGTATCCCATCCGCGCCGGTTATCCGAGACACGGCATCGATTGCCGAAGTTAGTGCATCATGGAAGGAGCCGTGAGATCCGATATGCCCCAGGTTAGTGGTTACTGGCTGTTCATGACCTGTCCAAAGTATCATTGTCAGCACTTGTTGTTCCTGGACGCTTCATTCCGTTTACGGGATCACCGATTGCTTCCAAGTTTAGAATATGTACCTGGCTTACGACGTAGTTCAAAGGGTCCTTGGACCCTTCAAAGTATAAAGTGCTAGCTTTGTGCTACTATCTTTCATGTTATCTCAACATACAACCCAGACTATCAACCAAAGTGAACAAACAATTAAGCATAAAGCTTCTCTACAATCTCTTGAACTCAAATACAATTTCTGTTATTCATCATGGGCTGGTTCAGTGGTAGGTATCCGTGTCCTTTATGCTTCCTGACCATATACTGATATCTCCTAGACGACTCAAATCAGGCGCAAGCTTACGAGGAAGTCCGGGATCGTCCTCATGAAGCTAAATGGTCCCACGAGTTGATCGGGGGCGCAGCAGCCTTTGAAGCTGCAAAGGCCTACGAGGAGCATGTTGCTCGGAATGGTAAGCTTGCCATAGTTGCCACGCTATCACCAGACTGACATCTCTACAGGGGAGCCTGACAGCCACGCCAAGGCAAAGGAGTTCCTAGCCGGTGCTATCGGTGCCTTCGTTGATCGTGAGGTTGAGACACGGGGACTGGACTTTATCGACAAGGAGGAGGCCAAGCGTCATGGCGAGAGACACGCAATGGAGCAGCTGAACCAGTATGGAAATCAGAACGGAAACTGGTAAAGGAACTATATTTAGCTTAAATTAGTTAATGATATTACGGTTCATGAGCATGGAACCGCGGATCCACTTCGTATGGCGTCATGAATATCGGAGGCGTTGGACGTGTTGAGCAACAAGGGTATCACGTGAACATGCACGTGATTGCATCGACCACACAGGGACATCGGTCTCTACTTCCGTAATCTTCTATCATATACTTCATTCTTATATATACGTTTCAGCATAAACTCGTCCGTCCGCCCTCTAAATGATGTCATGATCACAAGGCTTGCCTTCCACAGCGTTGACCTCATGGAAATGCAATGAAGCCTCATCTCTAACCCTCTTGATAGATCCCACCGTAGCATTGGAGGGTGTCTTGGGAAGAAGTTCCACACCATCAATCGCAAGCTTGCTGAGAACATGAGCAGCAGCATGAGCATTGATGTGAAGTGTCTCAGGAACAGGGTTGGTGATGTTGTCGCAGGCTTGGTGGTAGCATGCATCCTGCTCAAGACCAGTACCCGTAAAAAGACCTCCAACGGGCTTCTTGATGACCTCACGGAAGGCAACGTAGTCGGTGCCGCCAGTAAGGCCAACGGGTGTGACTTCAATCTCCTTAGCCTTGAAGTACTCACGGAAGAGATCCTCAATAACATCAGAACCTGGAGGTCCACCTGGGCCTGCGTTCTCACCGGTGCCGTCAAAAACACCGAAAAAACCACGGGAAACCATGTCGAAGTTCAGATAAGCCAGGAGGTTGTCAACCTCGTCTTTCTTCAGGTTGTTGACGTAGTATCGAGATCCAACAAGACCATTCTCCTCAGCGCCCCACCATCCGAAGCGGACCTTCAGGTTGGTAGAGAAGTGCTGCAGAGCCTTGGCAGTTTCGAGAATGAGGGTGGTTCCGGAGCCATCATCGTTGATGCCAGGTCCAGCTTGAACAGAGTCAAGATGAGCACCAAGCATAACAACATTCTCGCCATCACCAGCCTTGGTCTCAGCAAAGACGTTCTGAGTGATTCGTGTCTCGATAGTCTGGATGATCTTGGCGAAGGCCTCGACCTTCTCTCCGGCGTCGAGTCTGGCCTTGAGAGCCTGGCCGGGCTCCTGGTCGATGAGAGCTGTGGGGACGTAATCCGGGCTTATAGCAGACAAAGTACCAGCAGTGAGCTTAGCCTCATCAGAGTTGTAGATGACAACAACGGCGGCACCAGCAGCAGCTGCGGGCTTGACCTTGCCAGCAAAAGTAGTCTGATCAGGGCAAAGACCACGCTCAACGAGAACAATCTTTCCCTTCACATCCAGACCTTCGTAGTTCGCAACATCACAAGCATCCGCGCCCTCGGGGGCATGGATAAGCTCAGCAGTGACACCCTCCTCAGAAGTGCTGGGCGTGTAGGTCAAAGCAACAGTTCGGAAAGTCTCGTCGTCGACTGTAACCTCGGCGGCTAGAGTTTGAGTGAAGTTTGCAGGGAAATCCTGCTTCCAGGTCTTGAAGCCCTTGAGCTTGGAGATCTCCTTGTAGATGAAGTCCACGGAGGCAGCATAACCAGGAAGACCGAAGGCTCTGTTGCCGCCGTTCGCATAGGCAATGTCATTGAGTGTGTCCAAGTTTTTCATCAAACTGCAGCTGTTAGCTTATATGTAGTTCTGTGTTCTTTGAGGTATCGCTTACCCTTTCTCGGTGATAAGCTTTTGAAGCTTCTTGGCGCTGACAGGCGGCTTAGTAGCCTCAGCCAAAGGCGAAATTGCTAAAAGAGCAGCGGCAGTAGTAAGCTTCATGATGAGTATTCGGTCAAGTGAACAAACCTACGGAATCAGGACCAAAGCTCAAGCTATCAATGGGGCGCCGTGAGTTTAAATCCCAATTCTCTAGATTGTTGATCACATAAGTTCCTGCATCGTCTTGATCCTCCTCAGCGAATCCAAGCTTTATTCACGCCATTCGCCCCGCAAGTTGAGATATCGCGGAGTTATCGTCGAGCTTTGGAAACTAGTCCGGTCAAAAGACGAAGATCCCCCTCTAATTGGGAAGGTCGATAATTGTCATTGCGCTTCAATGTAACGCGCCAAGATGACACTAAGAATATGCATAATAATTGAGCTGCCTGATGTGTATAACTTTCCTCTATCTGGACCCCGCTAATGGGATTTTTCACTGCTTATCAAGACGTGATTCTTCTTGGTAGCCGCGTCATAGCTTGTCTTGGTTCTTTTGTAGAGCTCTGACTACTCCACTACCTAGAAAACGTAAGGTATGACAAGGTTTGGCTGTTTTTCTGATACTTCCCGCCTTTTGAACTGATCTGTGACTGGTTAACATGAGGCACCTTTGTTTCTCTTGGCTTGGTGGGGTTATGCTATATAGCCATTGCCATACGTCAAGTAGATGGGTGGGTCTTGAGGGTATTCTCGGCGTATTCTATTATATGTCCTTCCTATTTCTCAATTGCTTCAGTCAAGATGCCCGCCCAAGCTAGGAGGTAGGAGAAAAGCTGACCACTAAGTTTTAGGTTGTCAAAATAATTGTCGTAAGAATATACTCTCGAATCGCCTAAGTTAGCTTACTAGTTCCATCTACTATGCTTCAACGGCCAAGTTTTCGGATACTCTGAGTGCAAGGCGGCCAACGATAAAAGAAGTAGTACTCATGCAATGTCGCGATGCAAGATCCATAGACAGAAAGTCTAACCCTCTGGGGTACATGGAAAAAGGCACATGGAAAAAAAAGATGTGACTAAAAACAGAACCATACTCAACCTCAAGTTGACACGATAACACACAAATGTAGTAGAGAATCCTCTCACTAGCTTATGCTACTTGACTAATCAACTGATTAAACTCTTCATCCGTATGCTCCCTGAAAGTTCTAAAACTCTCATCCAAAACAGTATCCCCATTCCTAAACCGCTGCATCGTCAACTTCTTCCCCGACAAGCGCTTTGCTTCAAAAAGATCTTCCACGTCCACAATCTCTGGTACAACCGTTGTACGGAACTGGTAAGGCACCCCGCTACTCTTGATAAGCTCAATACTAGATTCGAGAAGCTTCGGTTTGACCTTTCGACCCGTGACACGCTTATAGTTCTCCAAAGCACACTTGATATCCATGGCAACGAAGTCAACGAGCTTCTCTGCGAAGACCTGCTTGAGCGCATCTGGTGATGTGCCGTTAGAGTCAAGCTTAACGCTTATTCCAGCGCTTTTGAGAATCCTCAAGAACGGAACTAAGCCTTTGTGAATAGTCGGTTCACCGCCTGAAATAACAAGACACTTGTGGGACGTTGAGACGATATGCTGAAAGACATCAAGTATGGTCACGTCGTCACACTTGCCTTGTACAAGTGGACCGTTGTGACACCAAGGGCAAGCCAAATTGCAACGGGAGGTGAACATGATGGATGCTTGTGTCTTTCCTGGGTAGTCACTCAAAGTGCTCTTGATATACCCAGCCACTGGCAGATCTTTAATCTTCGCAACCTGACTCTCGATCTCGTGAAGCTTATTATCGCTGACGGTGCGAAGACCGGTTTCGTACTTGTACACCTTGCGTTGTACAAACTCCTTCGACTTCCCTCTGTTCCAGTCGCGAGTAGGACGAAAGTATCCCACAATGCGGGAGTAAACCAACGTCAGTTCTCCACATGCCGTGCACTCTAGTTGTTCGCCTATACGGTACCCATGTGTAGGACAGATACTGAACGTTGGGGTGAGAGTTATGTAAGGAACACGATACCGTGCAGTTAGTGTCTTGATCAAATCCCGGGCAAGCCTCCAGTTCGGTAGCTGTTCACCCAAGAAAGCATGGAAAACGGTCCCACCAGTGTATGAACATTGAAGCTCCTCTTGGTGACTCATAGCCTCGAAGAGATCTTCTGTGGTGTCAACAGGCAACATGGTGGAGTTCGTGTAGAATGTCGGGATATTTCGATCTGGGAAGAGTTTCTTGTCTCGTTTGGCGAACTTGAAGCATGTGCTTTCTGCTGGGCTGGCCTCGAGATTATACAGGTTTCCGGTTTCCTTCTGGAAGTCCTGGAGTTGGTCTTTGATGAACTCCAAAACTTCAAGAGCAAAGTCTTTTCTTTCGCTGATACCTTCTCCAAGAAGACCGACCAGGGCTTCGTTCATGCCGTTCACTCCAATTGTGCTGAAGTGGTTCGTCCAATGCGAGCCTGTACGATGTTTTGTTGCTGATAAATAGTGCGCGGCATAAGGGTATAAAGTGGAGTTGGCGTCAACGAGTTTCCTCTTGATCTCTAATGAGTCCTTTGCGACCCTCAATGTGTTAGCCAGCTCAGACATAAATATCTCCTTGGAGCCTCCCGATCGGTAGGAGAGGTTGGGCAGATTGAGTGTGACAACTCCAATTGAGCCAGTTAATGGACTAGCACCGTATTGACCACCAACTCTGCAGTGGAGTTTGCTGAGGTCGAGTCTCAACCGACAACACATGGATCTGAAGTCTTCGGGATCGAGATCACTATTGATGAAGTTTGCAAAGTATGGAACGCCGTATTTGGCAGTCATCTCCCAAATGGATTGCCAACGAGGCGACTCCCAGTCAATTTCGTCAGAAATGTTGTAAGTCGGGATGGGGAAAGAGAAGATGTTGCCGTTTCCATCGCCTTGCATCATGACTTCAGCAAAAGCCTTGTTAAGTATATCCATCTCTTCCTGGAAGTCGCTGTATGCCCAGTCCGTCCGCAATTCACCCCCTATGATAACACATTGGTCGCCCAGACGCTTGGGACATATTAGATCCAGCGATAAGTTGGTGAAAGGAGCTTGGAAGCCGCTTCGAGTCGGAACATTAAGTGAGTACACAAAACTTTGCACACACTTGAAGACTTCAGTGTAGGATAACTTGTCACTGCGAATAAAAGGCGCAAGATACGTATCAAAGCTTGACAAAGCCTGCGCACCCGCAAGTTCTCCCTGCAGCGTAAACAGAAGGTTCACGATCTGATTCAACGCAGTGTTGAGATGCTTAGCAGGCCGACACTGAATCTTGTTCTCAACACCACCAAAGCCTTGAAGAAGGATATCCTCGATGCTCCAGCCGGAACAGTACGCGCTGAGGAATCCGAGATCGTGGATGTGAAAGCGGTTTTCGGAATCGTATTGGCGGATCTCGGGAGTATAGATCTTTTCGAGCCAATACTGGGAGATGATTTGGTTGGAGACGTATTGCATTAACCCTTGATGGGAGTAGGTTGAGTTGGCATTTTCGGCAGTCTTCCAAGTTCCTTTTGCAAGGTACTCATCGACGAGGTTGATGTAGGAGGACATGTTGATCGTTCAAAGACAGGCAAGATTGGTAGATCTCTGAGGAGTAATGTGATCTTGATAGAAGTTGTGAGATTGACCTGCGGAACTCTGGTCAAAGTATTGACCTTTTATTCAACATCTACATTGCTGGCTTCTAGACGCTTTGTCACTAGTCAAGATAGAAACACGGTCCGACTTCTCAAGTGCTGGCCTGACAGTGAGTCAACCCTCTTAATCGTGAGACCATCGTGGACTAGCCCATCAGATGGTTCCAGAAAACACGATCTTGACGCGTCGACTTGAGATTGACTCGGCTGATGTGCCTTGTCTAGACCGCGATTCGAACGCGTTAACTCGTGACTGTGCATTAAATGGGCCGACTGCTCATTGAGGAATCAGCCAACAGTGGTTCAATCGCTATGTCATGAACGCGCTGTTGATTGACAGGGAACGCATTGGCTTAATGAAAGAGGATCAGGTACTGAGTACCGTTATCTCCTTATCAATTGACGTCATCTTATCCGATAAGCAGCTTGCATCTGTAGCCCTTCCAAGAAGCTAATCTCACCAGTTCAGTTCAAATTAAAGTCTAGCTGACTTTTTGGAGGTCTTGATAATTAGTATTTAGTAAATACTCAAGGAAGAATTACCATTGCCTTTGCACTGTATATTGAGGTTGTGTTCAAGTCCCGTGATATAACGTAACCAGCCAATATAGACTTGGCTGTCGGATTTCATGGGGTCATGAACATCTGCAACCTCACTTTTTCCACTACAACATGTCTTCTCAACACAATATGTCGACAGCAACAAGTCGAAAGCGAAGTGCAAGCCACGATGAAACTTGTGATATTGAAGAAAAGCATCCCGCCAAGGTTGCCAAAACTGTCTCTTCAGCGTCACAGTCGAACAATAGCAAACAAATCACTACAGAACGAAGCGAGCAAACTAAGATGCTCTATGACGACACACTCAGGATAATTGACAGAAAAGTCTACGGAGAAATTGGTGGTGACCCATGGGCGTACACAACCGCTAACTACGCCATACTTATGTGCCGCCATTTTAAAACGGTCCAGGATATCGCTGCAGTCGACAATACCCTAGCTTTCAATCTCGTCCTCAGCATGGCTGATGCTTCACATACGGATCTCGATACCACAACCAAAATGTGCGGTATGAACTGTGACGAAAGCACTCCAGCTTTCCAGAGACTCGACAAATTAGTTTTTCCGTTGATCAAAGCCCGGGAGCGACCCACCGAGTTGGACTCTCACCTGTTCGAAGTGCCAGTTCGATGGTCTCGACGGCGCACTCGGTCACAAAATGCTGAGTCGGATGAAGATACTGACGAGTGGTCTGAACCAGATTTTGATACTCGGTATTGGGAGAAGTGCAACTATGAGCACAATAGACGGGAGGTTGCGGAAGACTGGGTTAGTGTGGCTTTGAGTAATCTGAAAGAGGAGCGAGATTATCTCGAAGAATATGGCGTAACAAGGTATCTGCCTATGAGTATCGCCAAGTTGGAGATGATTCGAATGGAAACGAATACGCGTCTGTAGTCTAGTTCATCGAGTTCTTCCATTGGGGGGTCAATGTTAAGTGGATATGTTCTGGCTCAGGCTGCAATTTGATAGGGGGACTTAGGCTATAATGGCTCCATGTTGGAGGGATGGATGTATATTAAAGAGAGTAGTTATAATCCGAGATTGCCTCTATAAAACGACACCTGTTGTGTATCCTACTACTCCAAAGCTTGCCATACCCTATGATGCCACCAATATGCATGTCTACACCTCGAACCGCGATCAATGATCGTTGAAATCCTCGTCCCTTCATCAAAGGTTAGCGACATTCAGGAAGGAAGAAGGGTGATTTGTAGCTTACCTTCCAGTGTACATGATATCTTGCTTTATCACAGCCCGGACGTGGTTGAAGAGGACGTAAAAGTAGGTAATGACCAGCACAATACTCATGCCCGTCCCCATCCACTTAACCGGTTCGCTCTGCATGGCATTGCCGATAGAGATTGTAGCGAGGATCCAGCCAGTATTAGGAAAGACCATGGCCCACCAACCGAGATGGAAGTAGACAGGAGGCGACTGGAGAACTGCCACGATGGCAATTCCCCACCACCACGCCGCAAGCGCCCATAGGAAGATTCCTGCCATGAGGGCCATGGTGCGGATCATACCAGCGTCCATGGTGATGCCATTCATATCAGGATCAAAATTGTTTGGCAATCCGTTAGCCATACCAATCAGGGCCAATGCTGTGAACGATGGGGGTCCCACATTCATGAACAATCCAGGACGGTGCTCACGATTAGGCAAGCCTGCTGACATTAATCGTCCAACCATGTGAGAGTACCTGTGCATGTTAGTTCGTTGATCTACAGGGCGTGTTCGTTGATACGTACATGAGGACTGCGACGGAGAGTCCAAGTCCCTGGCATGTCAGACCACCCACGATGATAGGGATGGCTGCGATCTCGGGCTGCGTGTCGGCGATAACAGAGGCAATGGTGCCAGACAGCATGATGGGGAAAATAGGAAGAATCCATGTAGGCATCATGGTCTGCAGGCCAAAATTATGCGCAGCAAAGACAAAGCTGTACTGACCAACAGCAAGCAGAAGAGTCAAGACAACATATCCCCAAAAGGCGACCTGGATAGCCCATGCCAGTGTCTCGTCGTTATCTGGGATGGCATATCGCTGGGTACTGGTTATAAGAGTTGCGATGGAGAGGAAAAATGTTGGAAAGAAAAAGCCCTCTCGTTCGTGGGTAATTGACTTGGACATGTCACCCGGGTTGAAGAAGAATCGAAGCAGCATGGTTGAGCAAATGGCGACGAACAAGATGATGTTGATGATGTAAACGGCCAATCCGATTTCTCTCAGCCCTGGAAATTGATGAGGCTGAGCAAAGATGAGGAGCGACAAGCCGCCTGTACTCATGGGGAACGTGTACCAAGCCCATGTGAAGTGGTGTAGTCTGTCCTTCAACGTCATCTTCGGTCGGTTCGGGTCGAACATATCGTGGTGCTGCTTGTGTTCATGGTCTTCGTCTTCGTCGCTGTCGCGGAACGGATCCTCGCCCTTCTCAACGGCCGGAGTGATGGACCTGCTGTAAGTGTGTCTGCCATGGTCAACGCTGGCATGTCGAGTGTCCAGTTTGACGCTTAAACGGCCTGGGACAGCAGAGTTTCGCCCAAGAGGTTGCCACTCTTCTGAGTTCTTTCGAGTGGACACGACAGAATCTGTCCATGCCATGTTTTCTTCACTTCGACCCATGATTAGGAAGTGTGAAGTGAATTAGGGGAAAGAGAAAAAGAGAAGAGAAGACAAAGGAGAAAGGAAAAGGAAAAGAAAAAGAGAAAAAAGAGAAAAAGAAAAGAATTGACAAAAAGTCGACTTTGACAATAGGATTCCAGCTCCCCAGACTTTTGCACAGAACCCAAGGTAGACGGGGTAGTTTATGCATATATATATGGGTATTTTAGCAACGACTCTAATGAGCACAGGCTGCTTAGAATAGAATCAATCGAGGCGGCCCTTTCGGCAGTTGTTTTAGTTCAGTGGATCTTCTCGTTCTTTGCTCCGGTTATCTCCCTGCAAAAACGAAACGTCAATTTCTGTCCGTGAGCGCTTGATACCACAAAAGTGGCACCCTTTTGCGGACCTTTTGCGCGTTGGCTCAACATCGTTTGGTGTTGCGGCTCTGTCCAAAGTGTGGCGGGAAACAAGGAGGCTACCATAATTAGACAAGATCGTTGTAAATAGAAAAGATAAACGTCTTGGCAACGTCAATTGTCGCAGATGGTTAAAGGCGGGTCTCGTTGCTACGCTGGAGATAAGATCGCGACTGTGAAACGGTCTACCCTTGTATGATTGGACACGATGATGTCGCACCATGATGGCTGTCTTTGCTATTGTTTGTAGTTGGGCGTCAAAACTCTATGGCTAAACAATATCTATCCGGAAGAATGTTCCCTGGTCCACGTGCGTGAAACTAGATCGTCACGGCCATCCTCGACCCGGAGAACAACACAGAAATAGAACCAAGATCTTGAGGCTCTCGACATTTCGCTTGGTTAGATAAGAGAAAATGGACTGTGAAAGCTGTGTTCTTTGTCTTATCTATGTTGTACCAGCCATATAACACCAACGCAATAACTTTTGTACATGGTTAGAGACCCAGGCATTAGACATTCAACTATGACGCTTCAATGCCTAATCACAGGTCAAAATCCAGTGCAGCCTCATTAGAGATGCGTGTAAAATTGGATCCGAATCATTCTCGTGAGTGGGGGCCGTGGGTGAAATCTTGGTCGAGCGTCAAACAACCAGGGGCTCCATGTGCCAGAGACCTCCAACATTTAAAGATACAAGCTTTAGATGAAGCTTCGCACATTTCGTCACATCCACCCAATCAGGATTCTGTATCTGGTCACTCTGAAGCTGCTTTGGGCCCTCTTATCAGGCCCAAAGTACTACAAGTAGTTAGCAGGTGGCCATAGCTTCAGTAGTGAAACAACATCTAAACCCCAATCCCCGAGGAATTTAGCATTGTGTGTTAAGTGTATAAATCTCTTATCTATTGTTTAGTATGGATCTATAGATATATTGTATCGTTACACCTATATATAGATGCCGACATGTTGTACTCTGGAGATGACATCTCGTCCACTTTACCCCAGTATTGAGGCAGACATATGTCCCTTGCAGACTTGCATCGAATGGGATATCTGCAATTGCCGCTTTGCCATGTCATCTATCGAAGCTGTGTAGTGTCTGTGCAATCTTGAGAGTGATCGCCGTTGCGACGATACTCGAAACATGGGCTGCGAGATCTGGTAATACTCGGATACAGTTCAAAGCGGTGTCATGTGCAACCGTGCAACGAGACGATGTATCAAGAGAGACTAATATAAGTCTGTTCTCAACTTCTTTCTAGTCATAGGCCCCAGCAAAAGCGCTGAATAATTCAATCTTGTGTCTCTTCATATGAAAGCAAACTTGACTAAGCTATACTCCTGATTATACACACCTCATGTACCCCATTAAGCCTACTGTTAGATAATCTTAGTATGCGTAAAATAGTCTCTCCTCGTTGTTACTGGCCCGGATTTTGCGATTCTCGCGAATCAACATCCATCGCAGAACCCAGGCCAATATGGCCGAAACAGCTGAGAATGCAGCACTACTTGACATGGCAACCGGATACATAGGCTCATCCGAGCTCGGCCAGAGGTACTGCAGCATGTCAGTGATGAATCATACCCTAGACGTAGGGAACGTACTGGGGTGTAGATGGGTCCAAGCGTAGCAATAGTATTGGCCATAGCAAGAGAGATTGCCTTCTTTTCCTTGGTCTGACCACAAGTACTCGATACCCATCCCAATATGATGGAGTTACAAGCGTAGACGCCGCTGGCAAAGACGCACATAGCAAAATACCGGGCACCTGTGTTGTGGGCGGTGCAGGCTAGTATGAAACCAAAGACAGCCACGACTTTCGCAATGGTGACGTGCCAAGTTCTTTCGTTCATTCTCCCTGATAGATGTTAACGGAAGTGTTTCATGGCCGGAACTTTTGTACCTACCAGAGTTTGCGGCATATGCAATACAGACTATGCCTGAGACGATGTAGGGTGGACAGGTCAAAGCGAGCGTGGTATTTCGATCAAACCCAAGTGTTCCAACAATCGTAGGGAAGAAATTCTTGAAGTTGGAAGCCGCCATGTGAAAGTGTTGCATAAAGACCAGAACCCAAAGACGTGGATCTTTGCATGTGTCGAGAAGGCCAGCCCAAGTGGTGGTGTTGGTTCTGATCTGGACTGTATCCGCAGCAATCCGATCATGAGCCAGCTTCCGTTCCTCTTCATTAAGCCATTTGGTGTTTCTAGGTTCATCAGGAAGGATAAATGCGGAGCCGAGAGATATAACAAAGGTAATAATACCCTGTAGTATGAAAAGCCATCGCCATCCTGCAAGACCTGCTACACCACTCATCTGAAACACACCGATAGCGATAAGCCCAGCAAAGGCTGTTCCGCAGATATTGGCAGTGAAGAGAATGGAGATACGAGTTGCAATCTCTTTCTTGGTATAGAAAATCGAGAGGATGTAGAGGGCGCCTGGATAGAAGGGGGCTTCGGTGACGCCGAGGAAGAATCGTGTCAGAACAAGGCCTTTGAAGTCGTGGCATATGGCCGTGAGAGTGCTAACGACGGCCCAGAGAGCCATTGCTCCGGACATGTAGAGCGAAGGTCGGATTCGAGTCATGAGCATGTCTGAAGAACGTCAGCATAAGTTGTAGGTTGATGTGTAGAAGAAGCTGCAACTTACTAGATGGAATTTGACCAAGGATATAGCCCACAAAAAGTATCGACACACAGGTTTGATACTCAGTCGAACTTAGATTCAGCTCCTCCTCAAGACCGTCTAATCTTGCAACGGTGATTGCATTACGATCAAGGTAGTTGAACCAGTACATGATCCACAATGTAGGTAAAATGATCCAATCAAGCTTACGAACCAGCTTGATCTCCACCGGATCAATCTTTCTGTGTGTACCTGTTTCATCAACCGACGAGAAGATCTGAGTGTCATGTTTCTCGAGATGATCACAATGACCCTTTTCCTCAACGTCAGGTTGTGTTTTGTTATGGACTTCGGACATGATGATAATAGAGTGACGAGATGACTTTGAAGTGATGAATGATCTTGATGATTATTGAAGATAGGGCAGATGGTCCGCCATTGATATAGAAATGCAACTCCGTCGTGGCAACGACTTATCGTATCAAAACTCCCATGATAGAAAGTAGTGTAGCGCACACTACCCCAGATTACCCCGCGCTGCAAGGGACGCTATTCCATAGTTGAGATGGAACAAGGTTCAGCCCCGTCCTAGTATTGTATCGTTTACTTGACCATTCATGTAAGGATTACTTCAAGGCACGTCACTGGTACGAGTCAGAACATAGTGGCTCAAGTGGTTCCATACTCGCTTAGTTGTGATGCTCAAAATTCCTGGGCTGTTTGAAAGTCACCTAGGCAGTGCCGTCTGTCACTTCCTTGACTACCCGGTCACCGAAGGCTTGGATATCGGATAAAGCTTTCCTTCCCAACCTTGGCTGAGGCTAGTGATGCGCCTTCTCTGTTTCGCCTCCGCGTCTTGCCTCCCTGTCCGGATAATAGCGGATTCATCCGGGCCGGTATAGTAGCCAGCATGGGAGATATGGAATGCTGGCTAAGGCTGTGAATACGGCACTATTCACAAATAACTTGATAAAGGCAATATGATTATGGATTCGCTAGTATATCTACTTACCAATATCATGATCCAAAGATACAGGGGTAGAAGTATAGCTTTCAATAAAACTCGGATGTTGGCTGTTACTACACAAACCCCGTCTCTCCCTGTCCCAATTCCGGCAAACTCCAAAGAAAGTTCAAAGAATCAACGTCCAATCCAAGCGCAACTTGATCAGCACCCTCGCCAAATGGGGCGATACTAGCATCGAATGGGAGTGAGACCCAGGCATCCCCTACCTCGAGGTCTATAAAGTTTCCCCCATCGTTGAGATGTTGAGAATCCAAGCTTGAAAGATACGATACTGGTACTTCATTGCCATTCTCAGCTTGGTTGGTACCTACAGGAACAGATGTGCGACTTGGGCCGCCAGAGCTTTGACCTCGAGTCTGTGTAAGATGAGCGCGAAATTGGGCTGTGTGCTTCTCTATGAGATCCGCGTATCTCAAAGCAAAGTCCATGTCATCTGCAGGGGCAGACTTGAGTGTCGAGGTACACTGATCCAAAGTATATAATGCATCGTTTACGTCTGTGTGGGTAGATCCGACACTCAACGCTTTGAGCAAGAAGACTGAGGAACTAATGACGCTAATCTTCACACGAGCTGGGGCATAAGGGAGATGGTGTTTGAAGTCACTCGTGGTTGCTGTGTGCAGGACCTTCTTAGTGTCTGAGATTACCTCTTGCAAGAACCTGGAGTCTTTGGGAGTGATGAAAGCTGATAAGGCCTCGTCGGGGTTTGTTGTAGCTGCTGTGAAACCAGCTGATGAAGCCCGGGCCACTACAGCTTGGATTGAAATAGCGCCTGTACACGCTCTGAGGTGGTGGAACTCTATCGACAGCGTGTCGCGAAGAGGTGCAGTAATGCCTTTTAAATGGGTTAGACAGATAGAAACCATTAGTGTGATTCGTGTATCTTACCATGACTCAGGGTATCAAACTTTCCCTGCCACTTCGACAGAGACAGGGAGAAATGTTCCAGGAGATCGGCATAACGATCTCCGAGAACTTGGCTTTGAAGATGAGCCGTTGAGTGGAAGAACATAGATGAAGCCGTGCGTGATAGCTGCGTAAGTTCCAAGCTGAGATCCATGTACGCTATCCAAGACCGACTGCTCGGCTCGCTAGAACCTTGGGCAGGAAGGCGAGAAGCGGTTACCGATATACTTTCCGGAAAGACAGATGGGTATCCTAATCTTGTAGCAGTCTGAGTCACGTAGACATATAACAGCTTCTGTGTCCGGCGACTCCGAAGAACCTCTGGACTAGCAGAGTGAACTGAATCCTGGTGTGTGGATAGAACACCAAGCTCGTAAGCTAAATTGTTAGCCATGCCCAAAAGCATCCAAGACATCCTATTCGCCCTCTTGGCAGGGTCAAAGACATCTTGTTTCCAACGAATAAGCGGCATATCATCATCGGTATACTTCCGATTTGTACGATCATACGTTGGCGTGATTAACAATCCATCCCAGCCTTCCGTCTCAGGAGGGAGATGCAGCGCCCGTGGATGCCAATCCGAAATTAGCAGGAGACTCTCTATCGTGCCAATAGTTCTGGTTTGCGCAGTAGATTGCTTTTCCTGTCCGAGTAGGATGCGTTTGATGAGGAGTTCGCAGTAGTTCCAGAGCCGTTGGTGGGCGTTGTGGCTTCTGGAGGTTCCGCCGGCGCCAGGAAGTTTGAAGAATCGTGATGCTATCATTAGGAGGGTGCAGCAGAGCATGGCCTCTTCACAGACAAGATGGGTGTGGGATGCATGGCTACGAAACTGGTCCAGGACTAGAGGTGTGAGAGGGGCTAGCTTTTCGAAGAATCTAATACTGTAAGTGGATTGTCAGAGGTAGATACGAGAGTGTATGGACCTACAAATCGATGTACGTGACAGCCTCTTGAGCAGTAAACCATCCCTGACGAACAAACCGACACTTGTCCCACATGTCTAGGCATGTATCATCGGGTTCTGATAGTGCGGTGATAGTAAATCCGACGTCGCTGTACCCGCCAGATACGACCCTGGGACCATTGGATTTCGTAAACGGATGTGTTTGAGAAGGCGTAGATCCCGCAATACTGTGCCGTTGGCCAGCTGCGTTGGACAAAAAGTCCAAAGCATCAGTGGTCCCAGTGACTATAGTTGACTGCACCCGGTCATACAGCGATTGACTAGAGTTGTTCGGCGATGGACCCAATCCAGTACCATCTTGTGGGGAGGTACTCGTAGTCCGGGCTTCTTGCGGCAGCGGCATTTGGGATGCAGGATCACTTGGTGCATCGCGAGTCCACTTGGGAGCATCGCGATGCTTTGGCGCTCTCGGTCGGTGATCAAAGTGACACTCGCGGTGCTCTCGGGCACACTTTGCGCAGGGCGGGCCATCCTTGATGACGCACCTTGCCTTGCGCGCTCGACAGGACACGCAGGCGACATAGCTCCGCTTGAATAGCCGGGTATTGCTGGGACGTTCAGGGCTATCCATTGCGGGATGATCTTGTGAACGGGGAACAATGGTCCAAGATGTGCCTCAATTACAGGTCTTCATAACCGTGAAAACCAGAATTGATCCAATCAAATGCATTAGGTATATCTTATAACTGATCACAGTTGAAAGAAGGATGGTGGATCGCGGGGGTTGGAGGTTCAACCGCCAGGTTCCGCTTCGGTCCGGTGCTATCCGGACTAGTCCGTCAACTCCGCTAGTGCAAACTGTACTTTGACAGAAACACGGCGACCATCAGAACAAGCATCATTTGCAGGCCGGTGATATCCCATGAAATTCGCGGGGCTCCCATCTCTAAATAGCCAGATGTCCTGTGGAGGTATGCTCAAGAATCGCCGAGTCGGTCCCGAATGTCGGGGTTGAAATCGGAGGTTCTCAGCCAAGTTAGATAGATTCGGAGTATAAATGACTTGCAAAGAACAGACATGAATGATAGCATTGGAGTGAACAATTCAACAAACACGACCAAATTACAATACCAGTTTCTAATCTAAATATTATCATCATGTCCAAGTCAATCGTCAACACCAACCCCTACCCCTTCCATTTCGAAGCTAGCCAGTATCCCGCCATCAAAAACATGGGAAAGGGCGTGACCATCAACTTCGATAACTGTCGCGGCGCCACGCCATCCATCAAAGCTTCCCGCGTCCGCGCGCTCATCCAAGAAGCTCATAGTGACCCCTCCAAGATCGTCGCCAATGTATGCAGCTACGATGCTCTGAGCTCGCGCCTATGTGAAGAAGCGGGCTTTCCTATCGTCTTTTTGGCCGGATATCCGATGGCCTCAGCGTTCGGATTGCCTGATACAGGATATATTGCCTTTGGGGAAGTTGTGAACAAGGTTCAAGAGGTAATCAGGCAGGTCAATGTTCCCGTCATCGTTGATGGAGATACGGGATACGGTAGTCCAATGAACGTTCGTCGGACAGTCCAAGGGTATGTTAATTCTAACTCAAATCGTAATAGACTGAAACTGAGTGTTTGAACAGATTCGCATTGGCTGGTGCTGCGGGCATCATGATCGAAGACCAATCCTGGCCAAAGCGTAAGCCAAAGCCCCAATGACGCACCTTTTGCTAGAATCAGTCATACTAACGCCATAGAATAGGCTGCGGTCACACTGCAGGCAAAAGTGTCGTATCCCGAAGTGAAGCCTACGCTCGCTGGCAAGCCGCTGTCGACGCCCGAAATGAAGGTCAAGACATCTGGATCATGGCCCGAACTGATAGCCTGATCCATGGCTATGAGGAAGCCTTGACCCGGGCCCGTAAGGCCATAGAAATAGGCGTCGACGCCATCTTTGTCGAAGCCCTTCCGGACCGTGAGTCCATGGAGCGTCTGCGCAAAGACCTCGACTTTCCTATGATTGCCAACATTATTGAAGGAGGGAAGACGCAGAATCTGTCAGCCAAGGATCTTGCTGAGCTAGGATATAGCGCTGTCTCATATCCTTGGACGTTGGTTGCTGCGAAGCTGAAGAGTATCCGGGAGGCCTTGGAAGGGATCAAGGGATCGATGACAGTTGGAAAGCCGCCTGTTGTTTTGTCCTATGCAGAAGTCTGCGAGGGAGTTGGCTTTAACAAGTATTACGAACTCGAGGAGAGATATCAGTATGAAGGACGGGCAAATGGCTCGAATGGGCACCAGTGGAAGAATTAGATATCTCACACCTCATGAGAGAAGTTTCTTCATCCAGCAGTGTTCATCACCATCTGCAATAATACTCTTTCTTCCGACTTCACATCTACGTGAAACTGAATGGTCTTGTCTAGGGCACTAGCAGGTCCGAAGATCTACACAAGAAGTAACCTGTAGTGGCCTCGGGTTTGCATGAACCTCAACTCTACTTATCTAAAGGATAAAATAGCTTAGTCACTTTATACCATTCTAGCCCTACTTTTAGCATATTCAATTTCCGTACCCTAAGCTTAGCGTTAGTGATTTCCTACCACTTAGACGAGGCACACTGACGATGTGACGCGGTGCATGGGTAAACTGGAACTCTACTTTAAGTTTTTGGTAAATCAATGTGGAGATGTCCTTTATTGCCAGTTATTAGCAATTGCAGAAATAAACCGTCATGTATCGTTATGCCTTTGTCTGAACAAGTTTTGATACGCAGGAAGTTGTACGGCATATTGGAAATCCTGTACTGCACTGTTACGACTATGTCCAATACCAAGAAATAAAAACGACCATAGAGGAGAGGGGCTGCACGTTTCCTCAGCCCCAGGATACACAACGGTTTACAAAACTCCGGTATTGCCGCATCTCTTAGTGCGTTTCCGTTTCTGCCTTAGTTGAGTGCGGGGAGCGGGCGACATCCGGGTAAGGGCGGTCCGCTTCACCACCGCACGGCGCCGATTGGGGAGCTAGCAAAGGTCGGCAGCCATTTTTGCCATGGATATCAAAATCCCCTCAAGGTCCTGGAACAAGCCCTAGTACCGATGTCGGGCATATGGTAGTGCCAGTTGGATATTCTCCTTTCTATATAAGTTCTGAGGTGATATTTGTAGTGCATGAGGCACAGATAGAACAACTCCCCTCATCAGTACTACCATGCCTCTAATCAAGGATCAACTATCGTTTCGGGTATCCATCTTACCTGGCGATGCCCATGGCTCTCAACTGGCCTCATACGCAGAGCGCACCCTGCAGCTGATCCAAAGGATCCGTCCTGGCATAGTCTTCCATATCTCAAAACACGACTTCAGTGGCGTCGCTCTAGCAGCAGGCAACTCAACTGCCTTACCAGCCTCCACACTTGACGCGTGCCGCAAGTCAGATGCCACGATCCTGTGTGCTTGCGGCGATCCCAACTATGGCATTGAGCCTGAAAAGGGCCTGTTGGAACTTCGACGAGAGCTTGGAGCGTCTGTGAATGTCAGGCCTGTAAAGTTTCCGTCTACTCGGCTGGCGGAGCTGAGCGCTTATAGAACTGAGATGATTGAGGATCTTGATATCACTTTCTTCCGTGATTTGACGAGCGGGGTTTACTATGGACCTAAGCAAGAAGCTGGTCCAGATGGCACAGCGTACGACACTACAATCTATTCCCGCCAGGCTATTGGGAATATAGCGCGACTGGCTGGCACATATGCTATGCAGTTTAACCCGCCAAAATCTGTTCACTCCATCGACAAGGCGAACGTTATGGCGACCTCGCGACTGTGGAGATCTGTTGTCACGGACATCTTCAGAGAAGAGTTCCCAAATGTTTTTTTGGATCATGTTCTGGTTGACACTGCATCCATGATGCTCTCTTCAAATCCTATGAGCTTGAACGGCATCGTACTATCTGAGAACATGTTTGGCGACATTCTGTCAGATCAAGCAGGTGGAATCCTGAAGTCCCCCGATATTCTAGCCTCGGCCGCGATATCCACTATCCGCAACTTGAACCTTCCAAAGACACCTGGCATCTTCGAGCCACTCAACCTCAAGCCCAAGGACAAGGTTGAGAATCCTCTTGGAATCTTGCAGGCAGTTGGCTTGATGCTTGAACTCTCATTAGGACTTGAATCCGAGGCTGTGGCCTTGTCAAAAGCCATCCGTCGTACCCTTGACCCTATTGACCAAGTTGGGTCAGATACGAGAACGCCAGACATTGATGGCACCGCTACATCCGATGAATTCATGGACACTTTGCTGCATAACTTCGACTATTACCTCGAGGCTCTCAACTCATCAGATTCCGCAAAATCATCAACTCCTCAACCGTCACCATCTACATTCAACATCTCAGCAAAGCCTCGTCCTATGGGTATCATCGAAAAGATCCTTACTCATGCAGCCATCGGTCTTTCTAAACCCCACGTTGAGACTGGAGACATGATCTGTGTCAAGGTAGATTGGACACTCACATCTGAACTACTATGGGGCGGGATGGAGAAGACCTATGATGAAATGGGACGACCTCGACCATTTCGCAATGACCGGCTATGGCTAGCAGTAGATCACATTGTCGATCCTCGAACAAACCACCAGCCAAGACAGAAAGGTCTTATTGCAAAGGCAGAGCGCTTTAGAAGAGAGGCAAAGATCATCGACTTCCTCCCTTCTAATACGAGCATCATGCATACAGACTTCACCCGTGAGAGGGCTCAGCCTGGACGCATCGTGGTGGGCAGCGACTCTCATACCTGCTCAGCAGGAAGCATGGGCTCTTTCGCTGTCGGCTTCGGTGCCGCAGACGTTGTGATGCCTATGGTGACTGGTGAAACCTGGTTCCGCGTTCCCGAAGTTTGCCGAATCAATTTCATTGGCAAGTTGCCGTTCGGAGTTGGTGGTAAAGATGTCATTCTTCATATTCTTGGCCTTTTCAAACGCAACACCATCGCATTCCAACGAGCTGTTGAGTATGGTGGCCCTGGACTGAAAGAGCTATCCATGGACGCGAGATTCGCCATTGCAAATATGACAACTGAGTTTGGGGGGATGGGCACTTGTTTCGAGGCCGACGAAGCGACATCTGCTTGGATTGCAAGAAGAAAGATTCCTGAGCACCGAGAAGGTGGTCTTTACTTCCGGGCGGATCCTGGTGCAGAATATGTCGACGAGAGAACTATAGATCTCTCCAAAGTCCGATTGACCATGGCTCTCTATCCGAACCCTGATGATGTTGTTCCCATCTGGGAGAAAGCCGGCATGAAACTCGACGGTTGTTTTATTGGGGCCTGCACCACTACTGAAGAAGATCTGATCATCGGCGCTCTTGTCCTCGAAGCTGGTCTGTACGCAGGAATGCGTCCTTCTCCTCATGGTAAACGCCGCGTTACACCTGGAAGTCTCATTATAATTAACCGTCTCAACAAGCACGGTCTGCTTGACATCTACCGCCAAGCAGGCTTCGAGGTGGGCGCTCCGGGCTGTTCGTACTGCGTCGGCATCAATGATGTCGATGTGGCAGGCGAAGGTGAAGTCTGGTTGTCATCTCAAAACCGCAACTTCAGAAACAGAATGGGTAAGGGAAGTTTTGGAAACATTACTTGTGCTGCTGCCGTCGCGGCATCCAGCTTTGACATGACTGTTACTGATCCCAAATTCTTGCTGGATCAGCTGGATCGTGAGAAGTTGGAGAGGCTTGTCAGTGGTGTAAGGGCAAAAGGAGTGGAGTCTCCTTTGAGGATCAGTGAGCCGAGTCCCGAACATTCTTCGGGAGATATACCAAGGCTGGTTGATGATGGAAGTTTTACGGCTGGTACATCAGCTGCATCAGACACAAGGGTCATTCGATCTAAAATCCAACGCTTTGGAGAGAACGTTGACACGTAAGTCGAACCATGCTATGGGCTAAGACGGCATTTGCTGACTCTTACAGTGATGCTATCATCCCCGCCGAATTCATGCCTGGAATCGACAATGCTGATCTTGGAAGTCACTGCTTTCAATATTCCCGCCCCACATTTAGAGATAAGGTTAAGACAGGGTCACGAGTCATGTAAGCATCTACACTCTCGTTCAAGCCTATACTTACACTGGACAGTGTCGCAGAAAATGGCTTTGGTAGTGGATCGTCGCGCGAAGATGCCGTTCGAGCTTTGCAGGGAGCCGGTGTCGAAGCAGTCATTGCGAAAGGATTTGCCTTCATCTGTAAGTATTTCTCTAGACATACCAAGTCACAATCACTAACCCCTTTCTAGATGAAAGGAACCAGCTCAACATGGGCTTGTTCAACATCAAAATGCAAGACTCCCGATTCTATGAGCTTGCACAAGAAGACGCAATCATAACGATCAACAAGGACGACAGAACCGTCATGATTGAGGGTTTCGATGAAGTTTTCTGCTATGAACAGTCAGAAGTTGAGGAGATTCTTATTGACGCGGGAGGTGTTTTACCATTGTATAGCAAGCTAGGTAGAGGATTGTTCAGACATATCACTGTGCCAAAAGCCAGACGAGGAAGGGAAAGGACACAGAGGAGTGTCTCTAATAGTTCTGGCTGTTCAACTGGCGATACGAGCATAGACTGGTAAAAACAACAATGGACGTGTTTCATTCTCAGATTGAGTTTTCTATTACATCTTTTCACTTCCAAGATCAAGAGTGCAAAGAAGCAAGTCCAGACATTGAAGTCCAACCGTATGGCTCTGGAACCGCACCTCCACAATAACAAGACATTCGTACATAATCGTCATGGAAGGATCGAACTCCTTCCCAACAACTCTTGACGGTCGATAGCTCAGGAACGAATCTTCAGACCGGCAACGCAGAAGAACTGGGGATCTTTTTAAAGATTCGGAATTATGTTCAGGTCTTTGCAAACTATCTAGTCTTTCATAGAAGGTTCAACAAGGGAGGGAGTTAGTCGTGGTGCAAGCAGTGTGGCCCCTGTGACATCCGTCTTATATGTGCTGTCAGAACATTTCCTGGAACTGATCAGTAGATGAGCAGACGAAGATGAAGAACTATTGGAATGGAACAGGTAAAAGGCAAAAGGATATGGATGACCAGGGAATCGAACCCCGGACCTTTCACAAGTCCCCCGAACGCGCCGGGGGTCCAGACCAGACCTTGCAGCACCAGTTGGCTCTAGGCCAGTCACCCCGTTGATTGATGAGAGGCACAGATGAACTGGAATATATAGGCCTTTACGCAGTTTTCATATGCATCGGTATTACACGAGGCTTGCGCAACAGCGGCCTTTAAACCTGCGATATCCTGTCCCGCCTTTATATCGCAGGTCAGTCTCCACTCTTAGCTCTGGTACTAGATAATTGGAGACGGGGCGTTGTGGGGGAAATGGTGGGATACCGTTGAAACTCTAGATAGACTGTCCGAGGTCTTGTCTTGACATGACGTTGCGGTATGGCCTCGAACATAGCGCTACATGGCGAGATGGTGGAAACATTGCCGGGCTTAATAGGCCTGGACTCGTATGGGGACCATTGTGGTTGGGAACCTGTACTTTCTGACTTTAGCAGGCTGTTCTCCATAGTTAGGTAAAGTCTTTAGGGTTAATATCCTAATGCCTAGCCTAAGGCCTAGTATCCTTAGACCTGGCAGGGACGGAGACTAAGGTGGAGGAAGGGGCATATCGAGTCGTCTGTTCCTTGTTGGTGCCCTCGGGACTATGGTTTGTCACCTGAGCCATGTTTTCGACAATAGAAAGGAGGCCTGTTACTGCAATGATCCGCTGTTTTCAATCCTGGAGAAATGGCTGTTAAGGTCTTAAATGGCATACCTGAATCTCTAGGCAACAGGAAAAGTCCAGACAATGACCTGCCCACAAGGATCCAGTTAATCTCCCACCACAAATGGCTATGGGGGCAAAACAGAAAGCGTGGATCTGCACAATCTATCACAAGTGTCGAAAGAGCCTGAGAAAAGGTCAAGGGGTGGGCAAGAAATGCCGTGCACAAATGGACAGGCTGAGGGTTAGGGAGGTTGTTAACGAGGAAAAGAGAAAAAGGGAACACAAGAGGCACAAAAGGTTTCTTAAATCCTTCCACTCAAGCGTTTGCGCAGGTTGCATTTTTGTGGATAACAATGTCAAAATGACAGCTAGCTGCCAGGTAGCCATTCCCGCTCTCTACTACTGGTATGTATTCCACAACCGGTCACGTCCAAGTAACTACTGTCAGTCCGCGACTTAGTCATCGTTTGAATTCACAACTATGAAATGCAGCAATATTCGAGCCCTTAGATAAGTGTAGCCACAGGTCAGTTCTGAATAGGTATATATAGTCACGTCTCCTACACCAGAAATAATACTAGTCATAGTAATGTAAAATTACAGTATGTGAGAGTAGTCAAGCCCTTAGCTCGCGTGCAAAGACGCTCGGTGCTTGCCATGGCTTCAATTTGATGGAGGTGTGCTCTTCAAAGTAACAGGAAGCTTATCGCCCGAGGTTCCCGCATCAGATGCATTCCATCCAATGGAATAGACACCTTGGAGCTCGGTTGGCGAAGCATACCAAAGAGATTCAAAGCCCCCATTAGACTCAAGCATAACAAAAGAACCATAAAACAGGAAGCTACTGATGTAACCATCGTCGACAGTACCGTTGAAGAGCTTGACAGTATGAGAAGACGATGAAGGTCCGGGGACGGCGAAAGTGTAGTTGGACCAGGTTACATTTCGTCCGCTCTTGTCGTCCGTCATGTTAGGGGAACCAAGCCACGCCCCATCGCCTATAGAAACTGTGCGATGTTATTGACATGGACGTCGGGTCCTTATACAGTTAGATAAGACTTACATTGGATGGGTGCAGCCTCGGAGCTGTTGGCGTGACTGAAGTTACCGACAAAGACCTCATCTTGTATAATGTGTCAGATTTACATTTTCACGGCCTGCTCCTTTAAGCTGAACATACCTCCAGTAGAGAACAAAGGAAGGCCGCCAATGCCAGGGCCATAAGCAAAGAGGGAGAAAGGTCCTGTTTCCTTGGCCGCAGATGCAAAAGCCACCAGACTCGAGAGCGCAAGTGTGAAACCCCGAGGTGTAACCATGACTACGAGATGTTTTGGTTGTCTGCCTTGTCCAATATGATAAATGATAGTGTCTCGAGCACTTGATGCACGATCAAATTGACCGGATGATGGGTCAGGAAGGGTTAGATATACACGTGGACAGCAAATCAGAGCAAGGGCTTACCGTAATACGAGCATACGTGATAATTGGTTACGATATAGCCCACGCGGCCTGAACCGGCCCCTCAAAACAGGCTTACGTGGAATTTGTTTTGATGCTCGCAACAATCATTTTCTTTCCCTTTTGTGAATGGCTTCGTATTACTGCTATAGCTAGGTATAGTAGCTAGATCATAGATAGCTAGATCGATGCTACACAGCAAGGCCCAATCCTGTATTTACACCTCAGCTTCTCGGCGCTTTGGCCCAGATAATCCACTTTTCAAAGCCATGACAATGAAACACATGAATAGTCGGACCTCAACACCCCTTCTCGGCATTTGTTGGTTTATTTGATTCATGCTCAAGATCTGCCGATCTCACCGCTTAAGGTTAGAAACAAACAATAGTTCCCGTAGGGCCCTAGATCTCAGGAACCTCTATGTCATAATTTCCCGATGCCGCTTACGAGGCTTCGTTTGAGGCTATGGCAGTGTCCCGGAATGTGGCATAACCACCCGCCAATCAGGCTGAGACCGACCTGAAAATCCATTTTTTTTCTTTTTGTTTTTAGAAGAAAAAATGGGACTTCGCGATTAAGACGGGTAACATGACTTTTGGTATCATCAGAGTGGTCGCTCAGCTGACGACAACGCAGGCTATCATTAGGCTTTAGTGAATATTCCATGAACTTGAGATTGTTTAGTATAGGTGCTATAGTTCAACGAGCTTGTCAATACGACTTCGTGCGGCTCATGTGTCATGGTCGATTCGGCAGTAAAAATTGCTGTTAAAAAGTAGGACACTCTCCCTCCAATCAGTTCCAGCATGCAACTTCTTTTCCTGCTTCTTCTCCCATTTCTAACAAAACTGTATCTGTGCGTCCACGAAATGAAGCTACTCGGTCTTCTCGCAGCCAGCTCCCTTGGGCTTCAAAGCGCCGATGCTTTGAGTCCTCCCCTTCAGCTTGACCGACGCTCATTTTGTAGTGGAAACACAGCGTCGACCAGGTCAGAATGGTGTGACTACTCCATCGATACAGACTATACCTCTGAGTCCATTGATACTGGGGTGACTCGAGAGTATTGGCTTGAGCTTACCGATGTTACTGTCGCTCCGGATGGCTTCTCACGCTCGGCCATGGCAGTCAACGGAACCATCCCCGGGCCTACTCTCTTTGCAGACTGGGGTGACACAGTCACTATCCACGTTACCAACTCTCTATCCACATCTTTGAATGGCACCAGTATGCATTGGCATGGCATTCGCCAGAACTACACCAACCAATACGACGGTGTCTCATCTATCACGCAATGTCCTCTTGCTGTTGGTGAAACCGTTACTTACACCTGGAAGGCTACCCAATATGGTTCCACATGGTATC
Source organism: Fusarium brachygibbosum (assembly GCA_018886245.1). Classification (NCBI taxonomy): domain Eukaryota; kingdom Fungi; phylum Ascomycota; class Sordariomycetes; order Hypocreales; family Nectriaceae; genus Fusarium; species Fusarium brachygibbosum. Next base: position 1,513,497 of record MU249526.1, read on the forward strand.
ATTCTCACTGGGCCCTTCAAGCCTGGCAGGGTATCTTTGGTGGTATTATCATCAATGGCCCTGCTACTGCGGACTATGATGAAGATCTCGGTATGGTGTTCCTCAACGACTGGGATCATCAGACTGTAGATGAGTTGTACGCTTCAGCCGAGACAAACGGCCCACCCACGCTGGATAACGGACTTATCAATGGAACGAATGTTTACGGTGATGATGACAGCTCGTCTCAGACTGGTACTCGGTTCAATGTGTCGTTTACATCTGGTACCTCATACCGCATGAGACTTGTCAACGCAGCCGTGGACACTCACTGGAAATTCTCCATTGACAACCATACCTTGACCGTCATTGCGGCAGACCTTGTGCCAATTCAACCATACGAAACGACGGTTTTAGATATGGGAATGGGTATGCACATTTACGATCCACGCTCAATAGAATCTGCTAACTCTTCTAGGCCAACGCTACGACATCATTGTGACCGCAGACCAAGCCGACGTCGCCGACAACTTCTGGATGCGTGCTATCCCACAAGCCGCCTGCTCCGATAACGATTCAACTGATAACATCAAGGGCATTATCTACTATGGCGACAGTCCAGGCACACCTTCTACAACTGCCTATGACTACACTGATGGTTGCGATGATGAGACAGATAATATCGTGCCGTATATATCCAAGACAGTCGAGGACGCCAGCTGGAATGACCTCGAGACAGCCACTGTCGGTAAAAACTCAGCTGGCCTGTTCAAATGGATGCTCAATAGCACCAGTATGCTGGTGGATTGGGCCAATCCCACCCTTGCACAAGTCCTCAACGATACGACAAATTACGAGACCGATGACGCTGTCATTGAACTCAGCGAGGCTAGTCAATGGGTCTACTTTGTGATCGAGACAACTCTACCGGTGCCACATCCTATTCATCTCCATGGTCACGATTTCTTCATTCTGGCCCAGGGAACTGGCACCTATTCATCTGCCGTCACTTTGAACACTTCTAACCCACCGCGTCGTGATACGGCGATGTTACCCGCGAATGGGTATCTGGTCATGGCTTGGGAGACTGACAATCCTGGTGTATGGCTTTGCCATTGCCATATCGGTAGGACCCCTCTTCACAAAAGTCGCATTGTCTTTCATTTACTAATCAACGGAAATCCTAGGGTGGCACACTTCTGAGGGTTTCGCCTTACAATTCATTGAGAGGGCTAGCGAGATTGCTGATATCTCGACCTCAACCTATGTTTCAGATGTGTGCGATAGTTGGGGCGTATTCCAAGTTGAAAGCTCGGTCGAGCAGGAGGATTCTGGCGTTTAGATTGATAAGCTCGATTGCCTCAACCTTTGTCATGGATGGAGATAGGATAGGAGACATGCAAAAGTACTCAATCTGCCGTTCTTAAGCATCACCTGGTCTGAGAGTCTGAGAGATTAAGTAATGTTTAGGATATCTTGATTTAAGCATAAATAGGTTTAGAGAGAGTCAAGTGTATTTCTAGTCAGGAGCATTTCTAGTGCTCCGAATTGTCATTCTTATAAAATCAGCCTTCTTCCTCCGCATATTTCATATCTGCGGAAGTTATTCACTTATAGACAAAGAGCTGGATGTGCTATAGCGATAATACCAGGCACTAAGGCTTCAGCTAATCCCAACGGCTGAGGCAGTACATGGGGAAGTAAGGTCAGACAAGCCATGTGTTAGACCATTTGTCAGAAGAGGCAGAGCATTCAGAGGCGCAAGAAGTTCCAAAATAAGCAGAACTGCTAGAGGTAGGAGATAAGTCATCTAATACCGTGAGTTGGTCCGCAATAAAACCGCCTTCGCATTCGATAAATTGCCAAAGTTAGAAGAAAAGGCTGACAGATCACAGACAGGTATCCACTCTTGATATGTAACAATTTTCGGCAAGATTGCTCTTAACATAATTCGTCAGACGACACTCGCTTATTAACAGGCTGTTAACCTTGATTACAGAGATTCGTGAACTCTTATCCTTTTGTCGCTAGGAACGATCTTGTGACTAGAAAGATCGCGAAGACTGATATTACTGTTATTGACTAAGGCACATCAAACCACATTTGCCAAGCGATGTGATCTCCTATTCGGAGACATGTATTTCACCTTGCTTGGGGCACTAAACTCAGACCGTAATCCAAGTCAAGGGGTGGCTTCGCACATTGAAGCCAGAAACATGTAAAAATCGTAGTTGATGGATGTTTGAGAGGATGAAACATATGCAACACGGAATATCAGCTACAGAAATGAGCCAACAACATAGCCTAGGGAATGTCAACTGTTCAGAGACTCGTGGCATCCTATGCACATCTCTCATTCAGATCCGTAAACGTTCTTCTATCCTCATCTGCATTCCCACCGAAACTCTCGTCAGTCTGATTCTAAACCTTCTCAAAAACCTTTCTGCTTATCCTCCATCGTAAGAATGCTGTTAGAATAGTTGCAACAGCCGACATGGATCCAGCGTAGAACATCGCTGGTCGGTAAGCGCCCAATCCTCCATCAGCACCACCATGGCGCTGGAGAAGAAACCCAGCAATAGGAGATCCCTGTTCTTGTCAGTCTGCCCTCGTGGTGTTGGTGTCTTGGAACTTACAAGGAGATATCCGAGAATCCAGCCAACGAGCATCATTGCCATGGCAATAGATACCCGCGCTGACCCGAAGACATTGCTAACAACAGTAGGCATAGAGGAGAAGAAACCACCGTTCATCAGCCCATTCAGAACCGCGAACACAGCCAAGGGCGCGAGTGTCGTTGACGCGGGCCAGAGAGCAAGCATTGTAAGCGAGTTGCCCAAGAAAAAGACTCCAAGAGTGTTTACCGGACCCAGAATGTCACAAAGGTAACCGGAAATTATACGTCCCACGGCTGATGCAAAACTGAAGCCCGCCAACAAACCAGCACCAGTGCTTGTACTCAAGCCCATGGAGCTGGAATACAAAGGAAGGAAATAAGGTGGCACCAGGAGTGGGAAGATGCCAATACCAGCAGCGAAGAAGAGGATCGCAAAGTTGAGCTGACGGAACAAATTCCAGTCTATGATCCCTGACTTCGCAAGAGGTGTTCTCTCCTTGATTAGGAATGCAGCTGGAAGACCCGTGACGGCAATCAGCACCCCCGTAATTCGAAAAGCCCACTCAACGTTGAACTTCTCGATCAGAGAGTCTGTAGCAATACTCATGATTGCTCCACCAAACCCTCCCCCGGCATAAACGAGACCGTTTGCGATACCACGTCGCTTCATGAAGTACTGCGCTGGCGCAACAGAGAACGACATAAAACAGCCACTCATTCCTAGACCAAGTGGCACACCGGGGAGAAAGATCAAACCCACAAGATGGTCCGTTACGAAACTTGCGCCGATAAGCGAAAGTGCCATGAGGATTATACCCGCGCAGCTGAGTTTTTGTGTACCGAAAGATCGTATCATTCTTGAAACTAGCATTCCGACCGTCGCCATAAGTGCTGGAGAAAGAGATCCGCAGAATGATAAGGCAAGAGGTGATCCAACGCCTCTCTCAACCAAGGCTCGTTGATACACTCCCCATACATAACTCAGTCCGATAACCCACCATGCTACCTAAGACACTTTAGAAGACATACTTGAATAACGGGGAGAGGGTCGACTACCACTGCGCAGGCGATAATGACAACCCAGCCGTAGCCTCCGTCTGGGACTGTACTATCTGCGATACGCGAAGCTTCAAGAGCTGGATCGTCAGAGTCATTTTGGTGGATCGATGTGGTTTCGGCGAGCGCTCCTCTTGGGCGAAGATTGGAGGATGAGGCTTCGTAAGTTGTCCCGTTGCCGAAGGCTTCGAGCTGGACGGCCGTTGTGGTTGACATTTTGAAGCCACCTTTTTGTCGGGTAGAGAGTTATGATCTCATGCGCCTTTATTTTGATGCAAAGAGAACAGGATGGAGGGTTGAGTTGAGCGGCGAAAAATGTCTTTATCTCTGGTTGTCAAACGAAGGGCGTTACTAAGGCGCATTCATCAACGCCAAGAGAAAACCGAAAGCGGACGTCTTTGAACGAGATGGATATTATATAGACTTAGATCAGTATTTTCTAATGCACTTTCACAATTCATTTGTTCTTGCAGTTTGTATCGCATGTCTTTTGACTTAGACTGATGATTCCTCCTATTAGGAGATGAATCCCCTGAGAATGTCATCTTCAGTGAGCAGCTGTTGTCAAGATAAGGGCGGAAAGGCGGTGGCAAATCTTACCTCAATCGATCGGTCGTAATTTATTGCATCACATGCTTTGACCAGTCATACTCATCTAGCATAAATAAATCAAGTCTATAGCAGTCATCTCAGTTTCATTTCCTCTAGATTCCACTCATAACTCATCTCAATCGCAATACTCAATCTACAGCTCCCTACGTCGATACGCAATGACGTCACCAGATCCTACCGCTCTCACTCAGACCTTTCACTACGAAACCTCCACTCATATTTACGACGTCAAATGGGGCACATTAGGTGATGAGGGTCTTCCCCCGCTAATATTCATCCACGGAACGCCTTGGTCTTCACGCGTATGGGTTCCTTTTGCGCTTGCACTCTCACGCCAATTTTGTGTCCATCTTTTCGATAGACCTGGGTTCGGTGAATCGCCCGCAGAAGTCCTGAAACAAGGGCAGTTGCCTCGCATCAACCCTGTTGAAGAGTTTGACAGCAATCTTGCGCGACAAGCAGAGGTTTTTGCTGCGCTATTCCAAGAGTGGGAGGGATGCTGGTCATACGCCAAAGCTCATGGTAAGTATTGTGATCAACGAGATTGAAGGGATGTTGTGTTACTAATGGTCAATAGTTATCGCTCATGATAACGGCGGTTTAGTCAGTCTTCGAGGATATCTCCTACATGGATTACCTTATGAGAGCCTTTGTCTAATTGACGTCGTCGCAATTGGGCCATTCGGACAACCTCTTTTTAAGAGCATAGCCGAAAACCCACACATCTTTGAACAACTCCCTGACACAGCATTCGAAGGAATTTTAGAGAGTTATATCAGAGACGCAGCATATTACGAGCTACCCAAAGAAACAATGGAAATGCTCAAGGAGCCCTGGACAAGACAAGGCGGTAGACAAGGTTTCATCAGAGAATTATGCCAGGCTAATTGGAGGAGCACGGAAGAAGTCGAAGGTCGATATGGCGAGGTTGGGTCGAAGTTACGAGTCAAAGTCATTTGGGGCGCTGATGACAAGTGGTTGCTTGTCGAAGTGGCATATAGATTGGGCAATGCATTAAAGGCTGAGGAGATTGTCGTTATTGACAAAGCTGGGCACTTGAGCATGATTGATCAGAGTGCACAGATGGGCATTGAGTTGGGTATGTGGCTTGAAAAAGCTTCCGATCGACAACGTGGAGGAATAGATGAAATGTGATTAGATAGAATTCACTGTTTGTACGATGTTCGCTACAGCATGTTTTACAATTATACCTGCGACGCGAATGTGGCTACGTGGTGAAGTGTTCAATGTTTTCCACAATGACTCAATAATTTCTGCTTGAGCCCTTCTATAGTCATTGAGCCTTACTAATAATAAAACATGCAAGCAAGTATCTCAAAAAAGAGTGCATCATGTCAGAGACTTCTATTATCTTAAAGAAAGCTATCAATAGGAATGACTTTCCTCGACTACGAATTCTGGATCACTGTTACCCTACAACGCGGGCCGAATGAGCCGATCGATCCGAGTCGAGATCCGGCTAGCGTTATTTGTTCCCCAATTTAAATTCTGCAAGGGGCGTAGGGAGAAGCCCCAACCGAGCTTCCGGCCGGACGCCAGACTCTTGCAACTCGGGCTGTGAACGATAAGCATTCCCATCGTAGCAGACATTCATCTGGATCTAAAAAAGGGCTGTGTTTGCAACGGTAGCAGTCAACCATGGTAGACGCGATCTCGCTCGCATAGTAAGCGATAATATCGCCTGACCAAACCGTTATCTCGCACCTTTACACGAAACAAACCTTATCAAATTTTACGAGCTGACCAGACTACCCAGAGGATTCAGTGCCTGACTAGCAGGCCTCCACTCTTAATAAATCGTCAAAGATCGCCAGGGCAAAAGAGTCAATGATGAAACTGGACGAACCGTAAACAACCAAGTGAAGATCAGATCATTCAGCTCCCCCAATTTTGCGGTCCCATTGTAGGTTAGCATCGAATCATCTTTGTTCTTCCCCGTATATAATCGATAATTCACTGACACAAAGCAAGGATGCCCCATTACGCGTCAGAGCTTGCGTATCCACAAGACCCGACAAGGATCAAGTTACGCAACAATGCCCCAGTATAATAACGACCATCTTCATTTCGTCCCCGTATTACTGATAACGAACACCTGCCTAAGAGCAACCAACAGGTCATTAGCCAAGATCAGCTAAACCCAACCTGACAAAGGTTAGGTCTAAGCCAGGCTGTCAGGCGCAGCAACAATAAGGGGAAAGAAATCTCGCACTCACTCACAGGGCATTGTTTGTTTTTATACATATCCACTGGTCTAGCCCCATATCTCCGTCTGATCTTCTTTCTCTTTCCCACTTGCCGAAAGCTTCCTCTTTCTGACAAGTCTTAAGTGGTAGGCTAACGTCACATTCTTTTACCTCTTTTTAATACACAGTCTTTCGTTACTCATAGTCTACCACTTCATTCGTTTTTAGTAGTTCTAATAATTTTGTTTTACTTTTGAACTCTTCTTCTCGTTAATCGCTCCTCATTCTCTCAACCATCCGCCACAATGGTCTCCACATCCAAAATTGCCCTGGCTGCGAGCCTCGTGGCTTCGGTCTACTCACAAACGTATTCGGATTGTAATCCGATGAAGGAGTGTAAGCGATACAGGAAAACGTATCCTGGGTTATTACAGACAAACTGACTTGGTTTCTAGCGTGCGAGGCTAACCCTGGTCTTGCTGCTTCGTCATACTCGGTTGATTTCAGAAACGGTGCCGATGACGACAACTGGGAAGGAACTGGTCATGGAGAAGTCAAGTATACCTCAGAGGGTGCCGAGTTTTCGATCAACAAGCAGGGCGATTCACCTACTCTCCAAAGCAAGTGGTATATGTTCTTTGGTCGTTTCGAGGTTCACATGAAGGCTGCCCCTGGGGTAGGCGTCGTTTCGTCCATTGTCTTACTGTCAGATGTTCTCGACGAGGTGTAAGTAACATCCATCACATGGCTTGCAACGTACTGACTTGGATAGCGACTGGGAGTTCTTGGGTGGAGCTGGGGGCGATGTTCAGACTAATTATTATGGAAAAGCATCTACCGATAACACGCAAAGTCTTACATTCCCGGCCGAGAATAATCAAGGAGAGTTTCACAACTATACCGTTCACTGGACCCCAGAATCGTGCGAGTGGTATGTCAACGGCGTTGCCGTCCGAACCCTCAAGTTCGCCGACGCCCAAGGCGGAGAGACCTATCCTCAAACGCCCATGCGCTTAAAGCTCGGAATCTGGGCTGGTGGGGATCCCGACAATGCAGAAGGAAGTAAGTTGATACAAGACAATGCCGTGGGAACCAATGCTGATGATCTCCGAACTTAAGCTATCGAGTGGGCTGGCGGAGAAACCGACTACAAGGACGTCCCTTATACTATGACTGTGCAGAAGATCAAGGTTGAAAACTTGAACCCGGCTGAGAGTTACTCATATGGCGATCGATCTGGATCTTACAAGAGCATTGATTTCGACAAGAAGGACAACGGCAACGATGACAAGGGCGAGGACGACGATGAGGACGATCAGGAGTCATCAACTGCCGCTGAGACTGCCTCTAAGACAACTTCTGGAACTGCCGAGTCAGCCACCGAGACTGACTCTGACTCCGAGTCTGATGCTACAACTATGTCTACCGCCAAATCTAGCGAGACCGCCAGCGCCGACTTCAAGAACAACAAAGCTGCTGAGACAAGCGATTCGGATGCTGATGCCACTTCAACAAAGAGCAATGCTTCTGCTACTGCCGAGAGTGATGAGAACAGTGCGTCTGGAAACATGCCCAAGATGTGGTTGAGTCTGGGCGCTCTGTGCGCTGCCATGCTTATGATGTAGATTTAAGCTGCGGTATAAAGAGTTTCATCTTATAGATCGGTTACATTCGTTTATAGATCTCTGAATAGATATTGCTGGCTTCGTTGATGGTCAAGGCTATCGCGTGACTAATCACGTGGACACCGCGTCTTGCAAACTTCCATCACACCTCCATTTGGTCCCTTCCTCCTTCCTCTTTCTGATTCAATCATTTCACTCAAAATTATATTGTCTAGGTGCCGCACAAATTGAACTGTTGGGACCTCCCTTACGTGACAAATATGGACCTTGAAGAATCAACGCCCTTTGTGTCTTGCATTCCTTTTATCCGTAAATATTTCCTCATCTGCCAGTCTTTTTCTTCTTCAGACACTCTGGACAACTGGCTTCCTCCGCATACTCAGTCTTTGTTGGACGATGAACACCTGAGCAAACTCCATTCTCCTTGTATCCCCCACATTGCTGAGTCACACCGTGAGTCGTATTTATGACATACCAGCATACCGAACACTTTGTCATGATGCGAATGGTAGTACACATCTTGACCTGCTGATACCTCCTTGTAAAGCATTGGTCCTTTCGAGGCCGGACACATGTGTCGACTGAAAGCGACTTGTCGAGAGAGCTGGAGGGTTATTATCTAGCACCAAGTCCGTTGTGGATGTGCGATGACGGCTTTTGGAACGTCATACAGATTTGTAATATTGGGCAGCCTATTCGCAAACAGGCGCTCGTCGTGTTGTTCAAAGGAAGTATGTTCATCCGTGTCCCAACTGGACACTATCTCCGAGGTTACACAGGTTCTATTACTGGTAGAGAGCAAAGTTGTTTATGTGTGGGATCTGGAACAAGAAGAGTATCCGCAAGCCGATTGTATTCGTCTCTCGACCTGGTGGGGATGCGAGAGTAGAAGGATCGATCAGTACCACCACCCAGTCAAAGCGCTAGATCAAAAGGGAGAAAAAGACATAATATTTTATTTATCACAGAGCATGCCCTTCCAGAAGAATAGAGAGTACGTCAGATTATATCACGTTCAACAACCCTTGTAGGTCATCTATACTCTTCCGACCCCCGTCCAATATATCGAGGCACTTACCACCTTCCTTCGCCTTTCTCTTCTTCTCCTCCTCTTTCTTGATGCATGAAGCACAATCTGTAGGCTCTACCAACTTGTTGGGCTTCTCGTCGGTCGTCTTGCCAGAGCATACGCCTTTGGTTCTCATGGAGTCGCACTGCTTTGTGCATGAGGAATCCTCGTAGAGTATGTCACTGCATGCCTTGCATTTGGTGAATTCATGGCTGTACGTGCACATTTTGCTGTGGGTGATGCGTCTGTCTTAGGATCTCGCTGTTGAAAAGTAATTCGTATTTAGATGTAACTTGATTTACACGAGTAGAAGGTAAGGAGAAGAATCGTGGTAAGTGACTTTACTATTTATACTAAAATCTAGTTTGTGAACCTACGCGACAAGATATTTCACACGATGGTGTCACTGATTTGGTAGGGATCTTCAGTTTATGTTTCTGATACGAATGTGATAATTTATTCAGTATCTACCGTTCCATCCTCATTGATGACCAACACAGTATCACTTATTCTTCTTAGCCTTCCTTGCTTCCTCGGCAGAGATACACAAAACACAACTTTCTGGTTCGACGTATCTAGTCGGTAATTCTTCAGTTGACTTTTCACATTTACGGCCTTCCTTGTTTGGCTTGCATCGGAATGTGCACGAGTTATCCTCGCTCAAGATGTCGCTGCACTGGTCGCATTTCGTAAACTGGTGAGTGTATGTACACATTTTGAGTTATTGATCTTTGGTATGAATGGCGAGGCCCGTAGCTAAGTTAGTTGGTTGAGAAGCTTTGTGTAACGCACACGCTGTGCTCATATACCTCCTTCTCGCTGGCAGCTATGCGTTGAATCAAGGCAAAGGTTTGGTGGATGTGCATCATGACCGAGACTTGGGTCTGTGAAGGTCTGAAGGACATACAGTTGCCACATTCACACGATAACCATCGACACTAAATCACGGAATCTCATTCATCATGGTAAGAACCATGGGACACCGAGTGGAAAATGCCGGCATGAATGAGAGAGATTGCTACTCGCATCGCCTGTGCATCACCTGCGACATCGCAAGTTATTCGGATAGCGCAGTTGTCACGATGTATTGCGAATATTAATAGATTCTAAAGCGGACGACTTTTCCGATGCAAGGCCATGGATGGTAGGCGTCTAATAGCATCTATTGTTGCTCTCTTTATCGAAGTAATCAGCGTAATTGTTTGAGACGTTGGTTTGCATTAATGTTTTATGTTCACGCCTTACGCTCAATTTCGCCTTCTTTCCCCTATCGCAATCTTATCTCACCTGCCTTTTCCGCCCGTTGTATCCCCTGCAAATGCTTGCATCTTGCCCTCACGTCATAGTCATCACGTTCTGTCCTCAAGCTACCCCGCCTTTAATCCCGGCCAGACCTTCATTCAACCAAGGAACCATCAGAGTAACATAATTCTACCACCAGAAAGACATCAACGGACAAAACCATTTCTAGAACTATTTTGATTCCAATAGTTGAAGAAGATGACCCAGTCCAAACGCATCACAGCCTTAAGGGCACAATTTCCTGCGCTGCAACAAAAACAGGTCTTTCTTGACAATGCTGGGGGTAGCCAAATCCTAGGCGCTGCTGTCGACTCGTAAGTCAAACGACTGGAAATAGTATCTATTTGTTCCCTGACCTTCCTCAGGATCCGGGATTATTTGATTACCTCGATGGTACAGCTTGGCGGCAGTTATGGTGCTAGTCAGACAGCAGCCAAGAAAGTAAACAAAGGTTATGAAGCTGGTGCGCGATACATCAATGCGCTGCCAGATGAGATTGGTATGGGGGGAACTAGTGAGAACTTTCATGAACAAGAAACTAATGCAAGAGATAGTCTATGGCGCCTCTTCGACTCAACTTCTGCGCAATCTGGCTCTTGGTCTTACATTCGCAGAAGGCGACGAAGTTATCGTATCAACCCTGGATCACGAAGCCAACATTGCGCCATGGATAGACCTTGCCGAACGGCAGGGACTAACCGTCAAATTCTGGAATCCAGAAGGACAAGGCAACAATCCGAAACTCACAGTTGAGAGTCTCAAACCCCTTCTATCCGAGAGGACAAGATTCCTTGCCTTCACTCACTCTACAAATTTGCTTGGCTCCATTCACGATGTGAAAGCCATCACAGCGGCTGCTCATGAGTATCCCAACCTACTTGTCTGTGTTGATGGAGTTGCTTATGCTCCTCATCGGAAAGTCGACGTAAAGGATCTTGGAATCGACTTTTACAGTCTCTCGTGGTACAAGGTCTTTGGACCACATATTTCAATGCTATACGCAAGCCGAGAGGCTCAGAAGCAGATCCGACCTTTATGCCATTATTTTAACCCTTCACAGACTCTCGCAGATAAGGCAGGATTCGCTGCTGGGAGCTACGAGTTGATAGCGAGTATCCCTACTGTCGTAGATCACTTATCTGAGCATGGTTGGGAGGACAGTATCAAGCAGGAGACACAGATCCAGACAATGTTGCTCGACTACTTGTCGAACCGAGAGGATGTCAATATCTACGGAGAACCCAGCACCGATCCAGAAAGCCGCGTACCTATCGTGAGCTTCACTTTTGAAGGGTGGAATTCTCGGAGTGTTGTGGCGGCTATCGAAGCCAACTCGAATATTGGCTTGAAGCACGGTCACTTCTACTCCCATCGACTAGTCACGGAAGTCTTGGATCTGGATGCAACGGATGGTGTCGTGCGAGTGAGCATGGCGCATTATAATACTCGTATGTCTCTAAAAACATAATAGTTTACGATGCTAACTATACACAGGCGAAGAGATTGAGACGGTGATTTCTACACTAGAAGATGTCATTGTGAAGCGAGCGACCGTCCAGAAAGACGGAAACGGTGAACAATAGTTACTGAAGTATTGATAATGGAGGGTTAGGAAAATAAGGAGGGACTTGGAAGACAACGGACAGCAACAAGTAAATGGCGGCAAGTGAGTGGGATCGCACACGAACCAAATCCTGGGACACAATGAACTCACTCGAGTAAAGAATATCAATACAAGAAGTGATAGATCTCTTTCTATATGTAAGCATTCTCAGAGTTGCTTATTGGCAAACTCAAACAACATCCTTGCCTTTTCCGATATATCATATCTATCCATAACGACATCGACCAGTGTCAAGCCCTTTCCGGTTGAGAATCCCTCAGAGTTCAGGACGCCGTCCAGTTCTTCCCAGGTCCTCACTTTACAAGACTGGATTGGATACCCATCCGGTGCCGGGCCAAAAAGCTGAGGGGCAAGACTATAGTTCCATGGCGCGACATCATTGTATTCCTCATCCATACCGTGAATGTATCTCTCATATGTATATCCGCTGTTGTTGATGATGAAGACGGTCATGTTGACCCGCTTGTGAATGATTGTGCTTAACTCTTGCGCGGTCATCTGGAAGCTTCCGTCACCGTCGAGGAGAATCGTGCGACCATTTGAGCCCTGATCAGCTTTGGCTTGAGAAACTCCCATCGCTGCTGGAAGCATATGTCCGATTGAGAACCACATTCCAGATGCAATAAGTTGAGAAGAGGGTGGGAGGACAAAATCGCGTCCCCCTATGATTGGAGTTGCGTTGCCTAATAAGACCGTATCGCTCTCCTTTAGATACTTGTTGAGATGAATGTAGAACTCGTCTTGGTTCACAGAGGCTCCTGACCTCAGCGTCTGCAAAGGCAGATGCCGGAAATCGCCCCAGGAGGTTATATCTTGCTTCGGGAGGCCACGCTTGTTGACCTGTGAGTTCATCACCCTCAAGATCTCTCCAGTGTCCGTTTGCTCGTCCTCAATCTGATATTTCCCAATCATGATCATGTTATCTCGCTCAGGCACAATGTCCCAACCCAAGGTTTGAGTATCAGAGAACTGGCATCCAAAGGCCAAGACCAGATCCGCTGATTTCACAGCAGACGTCAAGTCAACGGTACCGATTGACCCAGAATATACGCCGAAGTAATTGGGCAGCGAGTTGTCGACCATGCTGGCACCCGACGGTAATGCCAGCGTTGGAATACCTGACTTTTGCACGAAGTCGTTGATTTCGGGCCTGACGGTTTCGGTACCATCGCCCCGGTCGACTAAAATCAATGGTCGCTGGGCAGCGTAGACCTTTTGCAAAAGAGTGTCGGCCATTTTTTGGGTCTCCTTATGGTCAGAGCCATCAGTTGCGGCTGGCCTCTGGTCAATTGGACTTTCCAGTGCGGACGAAGGTACCGCAGTTTCTATCACATCAGACGGCAGCTCAATGTAGACTGGTCGACTATGATGTAGCGCCTTCGTGAGTACCTCATCGACCCGATCCGGTACTTCTTCCGCCTTCACTCTTGCCAGGTCAAGCTGTGCAACTGTAAACTTCTCCGCAATCTCCCGAAATACTCCAATTCTTGAATCAGCCAGCGTGTGATGGATATGCAAATGCGACACTCTTCCTCCAACGCCAGCGGTCGAAACCTGTCGTGCTTTCTGAGAAGGTGTTCCGACGATGTGAACAACTGGCAAGTGCTCTGCGTAGCTTCCAGCAACAGCGTTTGCTGCACTCAGCTCTCCGACGCCGTACGTAGTTATCAACGCGCCAAGGCCAGACTTTCGACCATGGCGTTGGGCTCGGGCGTAGCCATCCGCTGCATATCCTGCGTTCAGTTCATTACAGCATCCAACAAATTGGAGCCCGCTGCGGGGGAGGTGATCCAAAGCCCTGAGTGTAAAGTCCCCAGGTACGCCGTAAATGCGCCGAGTGCCTGTTTGTTTGAGGCGGTTAAATAGATATGATGCCAAAGGGATCTTTCTGTTTATCATGCTGAATGAAATGGTACTGATGTCTTAATACTCCGTTTTTTATGAGTTGCACTAACCTCGGCACAAGACATATCAAGAGAGTCGGTGGGCAGTGATGTTATACTCGACTGATGATTTGTCACTAATGGTCAGCCCTAAATTCTTACATATCATTGGTCATTGTCCCGCATTATCGGAGATCACTACGTCAAATCTAAACATCATCAGCTTGCCCTTACTTCAACTCTTTAAGCACCTCATCTCCCAGTATCGGCCTTGTTGTAGCGACAACAAGATTCTCCACAGAGACACTTTTTGTCCAAACCCCGCCAATAACTCTCTGTGTAATCCACCGTGATCTCCATCCCCGCCTCGATGCCCTTACTCACCAGTAAAATATGCTGTGTGCCGAGCCAAAGGAACTTCTCAAACTGAGCATTGGGTCTGCAACTATGATTCACAAACCGAGTAAAGTTCCCTTGTCTTCCTTGCCATATCTGATATCTTCTTCCGCCAACTTTACTGTCCAGGACATCTTGGTCTTCGATATCTTTAGTGATCAAGCCGACGAACTCTCCGATCGCAGCCCCTCTTTCGAAAGCTACCAAGGCTTGAAGACCGTTGTTGCGACCGTTGGATGTACGGAAGACCTGGACTGCGCTTGGGAACCTTGGGGCTCCAAAGAGACTAGGAAAGCATTTGCAGGCGTTGACTGCGGCCTCGTGGGATTGTACTTGACTGCACAAGTGGCAGATACTGGATTCTGAAACGGATACAGCTGTTGATGGAGAGATCCATCGAGGATCATCGGCGCCCCAAGACGTAGTATCGATGATTGATTCATCGAGATGTTCGAATGTAAAGTTGGGGTCGTATCTCAGGTATGTTGATCGAAGAGAGACTGGGTCTGAACCATCTTGATGAACAACCCAATCGTGAGGATGGCCGACGAAGCGTGCCTCCGTCGGCTCACCTACAATGGCCAGGACCTGTCGCCAGTTTCTGTGCAGGGTATCAGCAGCAACTTCCATCCTCATCCTCAAAGCTCGTGCCCGAGAAAACTTCTCTTTGTCAAAGTCGATGCGATATTTGCACATTCGATAAAGTCCCATCCCTGAAAAGACCAATGCCACCCAACCAAGGACATCTTTGATCTCTTTATATCCTCGCCAAATGGCCATTTTGTTTCGAAGTTCTTTCTCGGTCCAGCCAAAGTCGGTACATGCCTCAGCTATCGCTCTCATACGGCTTTTTGTCGAGGAAAGATTCGGATTCGTGCTGGCAAGGTGCTCAGCATATGAGTCAAACAGTTCGACCCATCGCGCTTGAACAATGACTTCGATGGCCCTACATGTGCGACTGGCTTGGGTGACTCTTCGACAGAATAGGTTACTTTGACTGAACGACTCCCAAGTTTGATCGGAACGCACATCCGAAGTTACCGCTACAACGCGTCCAGGAGGACTGTTCCCCGCCAAAGGCGCAGCAAGCTGGACTTGATCCGTTAGAACATGCGGTTCAAGATTAAGCCCGGAATGTATCTGCTCCCAAACACCCACGACAAACTTCCCTAGGGACGACTCTTTCGGATGAAACACGCCATCGTGCCTAATTTTGACTCGTTTCGGAAAGTTCTCTTGTCCGACCTGCATCTGCCTCGGATTCTCATCTTCAGAGCCATCATCTTCCACCGACACATTCACATTCGCAACAGCCAGTCTCAAGCCACCCTGTCTCTTACGTGCTTGGTGGCTAAGGTCACTTTTTTGTTTTCCACTCTGTTCCTGATTGGTTGGTATACGACATTCCGGGGATGCTTCTCTTGAGGCGAAGCTCGGACTTGCAGGTTCGTTGATGCACGCGTCACTGCATAGAGAAATTTTATGCTAACAAGATTCGTCAGTAAGTTTCTCTTGAACCTGAGCTCATGCCATGAATTTGTGTGTCGGTTAATCACAGCACGTACCGATAGGAGGAGGTGCCCTGACTGTAAGGTATGTTGTTCATTGGCTTCGAAAGTGCCTGAGTTGTCATTATCAGCGCTATTCCCCTCCTGGACAAAGACTCGGAAATTCAACGTTGGGTTCTCGAGTCTGCCAAGAGGAAAGGTTGATAGCGCGGCAGTTAAGTTGGCGAAGAAGTCGGCCGCTTCGACTTGCAGACGATCCATTTTCGGTTAGGTAATTAGTCCTGCAATTTAACAGTTCTTCCCGCGGGGACGATCTACCGAACAAAAGAAGAAACTGTGGGTGATGGATTTTCTGCTTGGGCAGAATTTCTGGCTTCTTAATACATTCTAGCTTGATGCTTGGAACCTTTCGACCTTGCTCCTTTCGGTATTTCCATTTGAGAAACGTCATCGGTTGGTGGTATTGATTGGTGGACTTTTAACCATGTCCGACGTGGTTTTTTTTAGTTTAATCCTTTCAAGACGTGCGATTAACACCGGGAACATGGGAATTATTAATATCCAAGGGTCCTGATATCTCTTTGCGCCTCTTACACTTTAGACACCGCACGATTACAGGGCTGTCAAGGCGGGTCATGATGGCTCAACATCGTCTTCAACATTATGCTGTTTGCCTGTGTTACTGTACCTCGATTGGGGTCCAGGCAGATATCACAGATTAGCAAGGTTCAAGTCAAGGTGAGTGTTGCACAATCTCGACGATGTAGAATGGGTACGAGCTGCAACGATGTCGTCTTGGCATTCTCGGCTACTGTAAAAACATGCTTGGTTGTTGAATGGCGGTGGATCACGGGGATTCTCCGATCCGACCTGTGACCCAAAGGACTGGATCAAGAAGGTTCTCGGTTACAGTCATAAGAAAGAAAACAATTCTATGATACCGTGCGTCGGGTACAGTTATCCGCAGATCACAAAGTATCGCATCCTCACATCCGACTTCTTACGTTGTAATAATTACGTGACACTCAATTAAACTGTAAGGAACTTTATATCTCCATCTGATTGGCCAAAAAGGATCGCTTTGTCCGCGATTAGTAAGTGGAGACCATCTGACAGCGAAACATGACCGCCCTGCGCTTCTTACAACCCATATTCTGTTCTGACTCTTGCAGTTCTTCTTCTTCATCATACAATTTATTCCCTCGTTATTATTTTTCGAACAAATCCAAGTGATATCTACTAAAATTGGTCAAGATGGACTCTTTGCCTTTTCGTGCCGAGGATAGAAAACCTGGTGTCGACTACGTTAGATGTCAAAAAGAATTTGAGATCCAAATGTTATTACTGAAAGAGGATATCAAAAATCGCTTTGGGTGGACCCACGAGCCGACAGATGGATATGGGATTTGCGACATTCCGTGGTCGTCTAATCAGAATGGTATATTAGTCTCACCAACGTTGATGGTGCTCTGTTAACCGATGCGAACAGACTTCCTGTCGAGCCCCCCACCAGAGCCGAGCAGAAAGACATAGCGAGTTCCTTACATCGAATCTCATAAGCTCGATGCTTGAGTTACATCTAATTCAATAGCGATCGACTCTTGACTGATATCGGGATCGACCTGTGCTGGCATAGGTGCACAATATACAGGAGAATCGGATACAAGAACGGTTTGAGAAAAGCACATGAGGGATATGAAGGGGATAGCGACATGACGATGATTCACGAATTTCCATATACCACAGTTTTGGCAATATTTTACAGTCCGTTCTTAGAAATGAATTCACCACTTGCAAATTTCTGCCTGGGCAGAGAAAAAGTTAAGTAGATCCAATGATGTTGTCATGGACCCACTGCTATGAATCGATGCGTCCGAATACTACTGTAGACTTGCCCCCCCATGTACTAGGTATAAAGACAATCCGAGTGCTCAGGCCCCAGATAAGCATAAGAAGACTTCAACCACCAGTATATTTGGGATGCGATTCGTCCTCTAGCACCGAAACACTGATTCCCAATCCTCTCTTGTTCAAGGTGTCAAAATTTCCCTTCCCTTATCATTCCCTACTTGACGTTGTCTACTTTATTTGCACTTATCATCTGTCAACATGTCCAATGGCACAGAAGGCGGCGACTCCTCTGGTGGTGCTACAATGACACAAGAGAAGTCAAACCTGTCCTACAGCTACGACAACAGAAGGGGATGGAGACGATGGAGAATATTTCACCCTGGCAGAGGAATGTATCATGATGTCAAGCGTCGACTGCCGTATTATTGGAGTGACATAACGGATGCTTTTACTTATCGTGTGGTCGCTAGTACTATTCGTATGTATTTTGTCAAGTATGCATTACCATCACCTCGTATCCAATTGTGAAACGTTACTGATACTTTCGACAGTCTTCTTCCAGCTATTGCCTACACACTTGACATGTATCGGCGAACGGGACAATTCTTTGGCATCAACGAAGCTCTCTTCTCCTCGGCACTAGCAGCGGTCGTCTTTAGTCTTCTTAGCACACAACCTCTCACTATTGTCGGCGTTACAGGTCTTATCTCGTTGTTCAACTTCACCATATACGATATCATCAGTATTTATGATGTATCCATCTATCCCCAGTTCATGGCGTGGACTGGTATATGGGCGGCTATCTTCCACTGGCTTGTTGCCATCTTTAATACGTGTGATTATATGCGTTACGTCACGGACTTTTCGAGTGAATCCTTTGGCATGTACGTCGGAATCATCTATATCAGTAAGTGAAAGTTATTAAATCAAGGGCTACAGATGCTGATACTGTTTCTAGTCAAGGGTGTAGAAGAGCTGGTCAACGAGTTCGCCCAACAGGGATCTGCGGCGGGTTATCTCGCTTGCATCATCGCCATTCTGTATTTCGGTACAGTCTATGGTCTCGAGAAGTTGGGCTCCAGTACCGTATGGAAATCGGGAGTCCGAACTGTTCTTGCTGATTATGCTTATGTCGTGAGTTTAAGCCTCCATCAACCTCCATCAACTTGATAGAATGACCTGCTCACTGAGTCAAAAGTTTGGAACCCTTTTCTGGGTCGGCTTCTCTCACTTCCCTGGTACGCTCAAGGCGACACACATTGAGCGCGTGCCTGTCACAAAGGCATTCTATCCAACGCAGCCTAGAGATTGGCTTATCGACTTTTGGAGGTTGGACACCAAATGGGTATTTGTCGCGATGCCATTTGGGTTCTTGACTATGCTTTTGTTCTATTACGATCACGTACGTCTACTGGGTCTATGCTTTTCGCCTTTACCCTCAATAAAAACTTAGAACTAACAATTTCACCGACAGAATGTTAGCAGCATAACGGCTCAAGCACGTCAGTATCCACTTAAGAAACCTGGTGGCTTTCACTGGGACTTCTTCCTTCTTGGATGCACAACCTTTGTCTCAGGAATTCTTGGGCTTCCAATGCCGAATGGCTTGGTCCCACAAGTACGTACACGTCAAAGCATTCCAACCTCTTCAGATCTGACTAGCTTGTTATCAGGCGCCTGTCCACACAGACTCCCTCACTGTCTACGAAACAGAGTTGAAGATTATTCCAGTATCTGGAGGTGAAGATACAGATATCCGCCGTCCTATTGTACGAGCTACAGCTGTAGTTGAGCAGCGTGTTTCGCACTTCCTTATGGGTTTGGGATTGATAGGAACAATGACTGGTCCCCTTCTTGTGGTTTTGCACACAATGCCAGCTGCTCTCTTTTCAGGCGTGTTCTTTGTTGTTGGAGTAAGTTTCGTCGTCCATCGTCCAAAAAGCTTTGTGCCGTACTATATATTGCTCCATTCAACCGAACCGTTACTAATCTTCGTCGTAGTGGGGTTCGATCGAATCCAATGGCATCCTCCAGAAGTTCGTCTATCTCCAATCCGAAGAGCGTTTTCTCCAGCGTGATGAGCCACTTCTTCGTGTCCGGAAACGCAAAATTATCCTTTTCATCAGTCTCCAGCTCATCGGCGTCTGTGCCTGCGTTGCTGTCTCGCATACTCTCGCAGCCATTGGCTTCCCTGTCTTGATTATTCTCCTGATTCCTTTGCGTATTCTTATCGTGCCTCGTTGGTTCAGTCTCCAAGAACTCCAGATCCTCGATGATTTCACAGCCACTAACAAGACGGTTCTCGCGAGTTTGGGCGGCCAGCCTGCCCTTCCGGAGCACTCGAAGGAGGAAGATTGGGGAGTTGAAGGGAGACAAAGTGAGAATCAGCACGGTGTTGCTCGTCAACGCATCGGGAGCATTCATCGATAAAAGACAAATGTATCGATCAGCTCTTCAGCCGTTCGGGAGGCGAAGGGAATGTTGATCTCCGTGTCTTGGGCGGAGAACATAAATAGTCTAACAGCCGGTATCAACTGGCATAAGCATTTTGTCTCTTATGCTCTCAATGGTTAGGTTTTAAAATTTCTTGAAGGCCGTTGGGTAATCAACTCGGAGAGAGGAAAACCACAAAAAGGATTTCAGGTGGCATGTCGAGAACTGTAGGGTATGGGTATGGGGCAGGTGCTACGAGGCATTGTCCATCCAGCGACATAGAAGGAATGATACGACTGAGAAATCAGTATTCAGTGAGTTTCGTACAGAGCCTGACAGGTGGCCTGAATGAGGTTCGACAGGCTGTATTTCACGGGTCATGGCGCTATGCCGATGGCAGTATTTGAGATTTGTTTACGGCCCCTCGATCCGCAAGACGAAAGGTGTCGGCGACAAACGAGAGCATGAAATGTCACCACGAAGCTAGATACCCTACCGATTGCATGGCTGAAACAAAGAAGGCATATATAACTGTCGGACAAAGGTAAACAGCTTTCATCTCTGTCGTCAAAACGTGGTCATTGCAATAACAACAATGACGTCGAAGAATGTAAGATTAAAATTCAACACCACGGCTAACGATAAGCTGATAAGCGATAAGACCGATAAGTGACTTCAGCCAATCGACATCTCGCCGAGTCAAGCGCCATGTTTACAGGGCTTGGCGTGATGTTTGAATGAGAATGATGGAATGATGCTGCTGTGACCTACCTGACCAATCCTGACAGCCGGAGCATTCTCGCCGGAGCATTTAGCCCGGAGCTTTGGCACCGAAATGAAAACATGAAACCTACCAGAGAACGGCGAGGAAGAAGAAAAACAAGGTGCAGAATCCTTAGAATCAGCACAACTGAGGGTCCTTGACATTCTTAAAGTGGAACTGACGTCATTGTAGTATCACGGTTGTCAATGGCCTAGCAAAAACAATCCGGACCGATTACGGAGTACATGATCGAGTGATGCAAGTTTTATCTTGGACAACATATATCTACTCTATCGAAGCATTTTGTGACTTTTAGACTTTAGACAAGAGTAATTAAATATACAATACCGGATCAAAAAATGGCCAACTTCAAAGCTTACCTCGACGAGCTCGAACAAGACTTCATAGTCGACACAGCAAAGCTCAAAGATGTCACTGACCACTTTGTCCAAGAATTGGAAAAAGGTACTGTTCCACGAGTAAGAAACGAAGAATTGGAGGTTCTAACAGATACTGTAGGGCTGAGCGTAAAAGGTGGAAACATTCCCATGAATCCGACATGGGTAATGAACTATCCAAACGGCAATGAGACAGGAAAATATCTTGTTCTTGATATGGGAGGCACGAATCTCCGAGTTTACTCTATCAATCTCACAAATGAGAAATGCGGCTTCGAAGTCAGCCAACAATCGCACAAGCTTCCGGACGAACTGAAGACTGCTACCGCTGATGAACTGTGGGACTTTGTCGCGGGATGTCTGGAATCCTTCCTTAAATCAGCAGATTTTGACTTGAGCACCGAGATAGATTTGAGCTTTATCTTTTCATTTCCAACGACGCAGAGGACGATAGATGAGGGAATTCTGCAGAGATGGACAAAGGGCTTCAACATTGCTGATACTGAAGGGCAAGATGCTGCTGGGTCATTGAGGAGAGCCATTGCCAAGAAGGTGAGAAGCTCATCCAGCCGTATTGATGCAGCAGCTAACGATGTGAAAGAAACTCCCACTAAAGGTCTGCGTCGTAACGAACGACACAACTGCAACAATGATGGCTTCAGCCTACCTCAACTCTGAAACAGCCATCGGTTGCGTTTTCGGAACAGGCTGCAACGGCGCTTACTTTGAAAAGATTGATGCCATTCCTAAGCTTGCTAACGATAACTTGGATGGTGAAGCATTCATGGCTATCAACTGTGAATGGGGCGCTTTTGACAACGAGCACGCCGTATTGCCCCTGACGTCGTACGATCTTGCTATCGATGAGGCGTCCCCCAGGAAGGGACAGCAGGCTTTTGAGAAGATGGTCGCGGGACTGTATCTCGGAGAGCTCTTCCGACGTATCATCTTGGAAATCCATCAGAGAGATCCACAGACCTTCTTGGAAGGGCAGAGTATTGAGAAGTTGCAGGATCCTTATTGTCTTGACTCTTCTTTCCTTTCCGCTATTGAGGAGTAAGTCTATACAGACACTGGAGCATTATGGCATCCTTTACTAATCTTCACCTAGGGACACATCAGATGGTCTTCGACAAGCCTACGACATATGCGTTTCTAGCCTCGGCATCTCCCCTAGTCATGCCGAGCTCCAATTCATGAAAGCTGTCGCCAGGTTGATTACCACCCGCGCCGCTCGTTTATCAGCAACTGGTGTAGCAGCCATCTGCCAGAAGCGTGACCTGCAGAGATGCCACGTTGGTGTCGAGGGCTCATTGTTCGAAAAGCATCCTCATTTCCAGGTGGAACTGTCCAAGGCAGTTTCGGAGATCCTTGCCTCTGACGATGCACCCGAGTCAAGGAAGGAAAATGTTGAATTTATGCTTTCGCCTGGTAGTGGAGTAGGAGCAGCTATTATTGCTTCAACCTTGAAACAGAGGTAATTGTTGACGAGGGCAGTCCCGGTTATAGATTCGATAGATAAAACTTTGACGATTTACGACTCAATACATTTCATTGATGTTTAAATCCGATGTAAAGTAAAGTGAGACGTTTTATGTCTGCAGTGAAAGCCTCGCAGAACAAGCCCTGCTGTTCTTCCACAGAGTATGACTTACCCTTCGCCTCTGATAGGCAGAAGTGCTTTAATAGGTTCCCCATCTCGTCTCCCACCACTCTTGAGCGCAAAGACCTGACTCGCGGCTTTGCCAGTTTCAAAATCTCCCGTAACCTCGATGAGATAGATGTTGTAGTTGAGATACAAAAGATGTGGAATGTCGGTCACAAATTTGCTAGCCTCTGTTAGATCTCTGTCTCTGAAACTTCCAGTGGGTGAGTGCCAATGACGTACCCAAACCCAAAGCTGTGGTGTGCATTATTACGGTAGTTGACGATTACTTCTACCTCAAAGCTGATAGTCTCATTTTTCGCGGTACTCAAAATATATCGGTTGTTGTAGAACTATAAAAAAGTCAGGAAAACCACGCATATCGCTGCAAGAAAATCTTACGCTGTTCTCTCCCTGTTCATTCTTGACGTATCTCTCGAACGATGTTCCCATCGGAAGGATATCGGCTTCAAAAGCACCAGAGACCTTCCCTCCTTGAACATTAGGGGCAGCGCCCCAACGCGTATCAGGACCAGTAACATTGGTTTCGCGACCGACAGCGAGGTCGATTTGGAGGAATGGTGTTAACCGGGGATTTTTGAAGGGACCAAGCTCAGGCTCAGTGCGAGGAAAAAGGGTGTCAAGGCTCATACAGAGACCCAGATTGAAGAAAAGAGCTTGAACG
This sequence comes from Fusarium brachygibbosum, assembly GCA_018886245.1. Classification (NCBI taxonomy): domain Eukaryota; kingdom Fungi; phylum Ascomycota; class Sordariomycetes; order Hypocreales; family Nectriaceae; genus Fusarium; species Fusarium brachygibbosum. Next base: position 1,537,150 of record MU249526.1, read on the forward strand.
AGGGAAATACGCATATTGATGTGATTTCTCATTGATCTGATGAGAGAAAGGCTTTTGTGAATGCTACGCTGAAGTAATTTAGTTGTTCCCTAGTTCTTTTATAACTAGCCATTAATGCCAAGTTCGTATGATAGAGTACCAGTAGTTACTCGTGATCGCGCTTAGAAACGCGAGGTAATCCGCATTGTAGTCAACTCCATAGATCAAGGACCAACGGCTGCCGATCAGCAATGGACACGGACTAGCGAGGCATGTTACCAGACATGAATCAGACTAAGATGGTCTCTGTGGCTGTAGATCTTACTTATGTGAGATTTTAAATTAGGTCGAATGCCGCTATATTGCCCTACAAGTACAGGAGACTCATGATTGCCGTAAGCTCAGCTTACATAACAGACGCTCCTCAATTGTCGATCATTTGTCAAATCTCGGAGTGGCTGTGCTTCGACTGAGATATGGATACTGCCAGCACGCTTCCTTATACCGCCTGGTCTCAACATTCAATTGTCACATCTTTCCGGAGACATATAGGGATTACCGAGATAGAAACACTATACTGAACATCAGTGAACTATCGGGCGAGTTGCCAGGAAACAGAAGAGCTTTATGGATCCACTAACGTTAGAAAGTTCGAGTTGTACGCGGTAAGTGTTGCAGACGCTGCTTTATCATCGCAGAAGCATTCATTACCGGAAATACCAGATCTCTCTATATCTTTTTGCTCTTGGCTACTTGGCCGCCGCGATGATCTTTTCTGCCATGGCGGGTAGCGTATCCTCAACCACATCCATCTTCCCGAAGATCTCTGGTAGCTCCTCACCCTCAAGGGCCGTGCAGTACGCAGTTTTAAATCTATGGGACAGTTAGTTTGGTCGTGGTTAATGAGCTGAAATATTTACCCAACAGTTTGTGCAGCCGAAGAATCCCATAAATGTGCCGCTGCAAACCAAGGCTTGCTGCCATCAGCTGAAAGCTTCTTGAAAACGGGCGCATAAGCTTCAGGAATAGGCTTTGCTACTCCCGCTGTGTCACAGGATAGTAGATTCTCAGCAGGCATATCGATGCCACCGTTTGCTAAGTAACCTCCCACTCGAGTAATATCACCAGCAGTAAAGCAGTACACAGTGAAACCAGCTTCACGGAGCTTAGCTACACACTCGACCGCGCCTTCTCTCAACCTCAAGTTCTTCCACTCGTTGATCAGATAGTCAACATCCTCGGCTGCTGCAAACTCGTGCGGCTTCTCGATGCCCGCGTAGTGCAGACAGCGAAAGAACAGGGGCTTGAAGACGTTGAAGAAAATAGCATAGCGACCGGCCAAAGAGAGGTAAGTATATTCTCGCTCGGCCATCTCTTGCCAGCAGCAGCCTAGAAGCTTAGGTTGGATGCCCCGCGCGCGAAGCTTCTCCCCAAGACGCTCCTCTATAGCCTCATAAAGGTGATCGAAGCTGACAAGTGTGCCAACAACGTCAAATACAACACTCTTATCGGAGGACATAGTAAAGGATATGATACTCAGTACAAAAGAGGCAAGCTAAGGGAGGGACGTAGATATGGTTTCGAAATATCGGCTGATTGGATGTTACAGGGCGTTTAATAGCACGAATCAAAACAAGTATCTTGTCGACAAGATGATACAGATTAAATACCAACGCAATCGCTTCCAGCACAAGTCTGCGGCATTTTTACGACATGTATCTTGTTCTTTGTTTCCCCGCACCGGAAATGCAACATGAAAATGAATTCCTCCAAGGTCCCACGTAACCATGAGTTGACTTCCATCTAGATTAGATTTCCCCGCTCGTCGTTGATTCGGGAAGCCCGGTCCGGCGCGGTTCTCCGCCTGTTCCCGTTTAGCTTACCGATACTAGAGTTGGATTTGATAAGGCCCGGCCCGGTTTTCGGAGGTTATCTGAGGAGATTCCGCCCACTCTCCGGGAAACAGTCTTATCTTACTGGGTTGCTGATGAGCGTGCTACACAATTGCTTTGGGCTACCTAATGCCGATCTTGGATTTGCCCACTGACGCAACGCCCAGGGTCAGAAGCCCAATTATACGATTTTATAGTTCGATAGTACGGCTAAAACTTCCAATACTAGCTTAAGGTGTTTCAAGTCATCACGCAGGATCGATATGCCCGCGAAGGACATGGTTGTAGGGTACTTCATGTATCGGTTGTGATATCTAGAAACATGGAGCATTATGCCGTTAGAAATCTCCCCAACTAATATCAGGAGTTGTCGTCCCCATTAGATCCGTTTGAATGTCAGTGAGGATATCACCAGAAACAGCCGTGTCCATATGATCTTCCATCTGCTTGGTCCAGTTCATCAAATCAGCCATCGCATCTCCCGCATCGTGCCACACAGAGGATCTAATATCAGAATCCATATGACCAGTCCCTGATGTATTCGAAACAGGAGAAGAGTCTGCGGCGAAACTGCCGACACCAACGCATGACGCAGTCCACTCCTTGAAGCGTTCATAGTTGTTCTGAAGCTCCTTTCTATCAGACTCCGTCTCCCGAGATGAGTCAGCATTTCTTGCTCGTGAGTGTAGTCGACGGACAGCCATTTCAATCATTTCAATGAGAGATGCTTCTGACTTATTCGACAAGTTGTTCCCAATGGACATAGCTCTTATAAATCTCATACCTCGCCGCACTGCCATATGTAACCGCTCCGTGTTTTGATTCAAAGCGTGAGCAAGGAGGAGCAACAGTGCGGCGCGACATGAGCTGAACTCGGTGTAACTTGCCCTCGCGAGGCCCTTCGTTTCATGGACAAGCCCTAGTAACTTGATTGTGTCGAAGGCCGCTTCGACAGCATCCGCAACCAAGATGGCACGCCGGCTTGGGCCGTGACTGCCGTTGTCCGTACAACTGTACGAAGAGCTAGTACTTGATTCTTGAAAAACAAATGGTCTTCCTGTGAAGATCTGCACGAGACTATAGTTAAGTTTCAGGTGTATGTTTGCACGGAAATGTGGCGCTGACCCGGACAGTGTTCGGACATCTTCTGGAAGTGATGACCACCATGCAATAAGCCTTTCGCGAATTAACAATATCCGGTCAAAGTATGTCGTCTGTAGATGCCTGGGACACTTCTTAAGGAATGTTCTGCTCCGGGTTTCAGTATTAAACCCAATGGGGGAGAAGTCTTTGGACGTACAAGGCTGTGGCGATGTCTCCAAGGTTACCTGTCAGATGTATCATGGCCATCATGTTACCAAAGTGAAATGGTTGGCCATGTTGCCGAAACTCTGGTAGGTCCTGTGGAAGCCTTGTATCCATCTCCATTGCAGTGATAGAGGCTGGTCTACCATGTAGAACACTCACGCGTCTGTCAAAACTTAGCTCACATCTTTCTCCGGGTCTGAAGGTAGGACATACCTCTCGAGAGTAAACGCTGTCCACCAAAGTCTATTCCTCGTCTCGGCGGTCCAGGCGTCAAGTTCAGCGCCTTTAGGCTTTCTATGCATACCATTCTGGATAGCCATCTTGATGGCCAAACCTAGATATGTATACGCAAGTCCATGTGTATCTAGAGGTAGCGTGAAGTGGGCTAGAAGAAGACAAGCTTGCAAACTGTCAACAGACGCGGTAGTGATCACATCGGCCATGAGTGTAGTGGCCGTTTCATAAAGAACCATTCCAGCGTCTCTTTCCATAGAGCCATTCTCATTGTCTCCTGTTGTTGTGACCGCTAATTCACCAGATTCCATGTGCGCAAACTGAGTGCCGATAGCTAAGACTAGGATAACGGAGCAAATCCAAGCTGTTGAATCGGCAGTCACATTTCCTGGTTGCTCGTACAGAATTTCGAGCTTCTCGTAGAGCCATGTCTGCTGGACAAAAAAGCCGGTTGTTTGAGCAAACTCAAAATACACTCGGGCGAGGAACTCTGCTATATTCTTCGGTGGTAGAACATTCATAACATTCCGAACTCGAGAAACAGAACCTGGAAGCTGTATAGCCCGCCAGTACTCGACATACTTGGGTGAAGCCTGACGTGAGCCATCGCAATCATCCACTGGTGACTTGGCAGACTCTAAACAGTGACCAACCTTCTGGCGGACCTTGTGCGAGAAGTTCCAGTGCGAGAACTCACCCGAGTAATCTAACATGGTCAGTCAGCTACTGAACGAGAAGGAGAGGGCGGGTGGGATGGGATGGGATATATCTATGAGCAGTACTAACGTGCAGTGTTTTGAGACAAAGTCTTGACTGTGAACTTCTCGCGTTTAAGAATAGTGGCATCATCCGTGGGCTGAAATGGGGTCTTCATCGTCCCTATTTCTTGCATCGCTGACATCTTCGTGAGGCACTGGAAAGGTCAGCATGTGTGCTTCCCAGATATCCGTCTTACTTATCAAAGGTGGAGTATCGTCCCGGTTATCAACTACCACTCAACGATAGCGAAAAAGGGTATGGTCCGGAGTAGGGATCTATCCCGGATCAGGCAAGCTACTAGCCTGACAATAGATAAGACCTTCGCCGATCTAGTACTGCGTTGCTAGTCGATGTTTCAGAAAGCCCCCGGTAGATGATAAGGCGGACCGAAGACAGAGGCCTAATCGACCAAATTCGCTCGTGGGAAGACGAGCCGGAGTAGCCTACCTCACTAAGAATTCCGGATTATACATAGCTATTTGTTATATCAGTACTAGTGCCTCTAACAACTCTAACAACTTTTGACTGGCTTGAGCCTTTTATGTTCACTACCACTGTGAGTCAATAGGACTATAATCCAGCGTTATCGAGATCTCGCAACTAAAGATTTGGAAGACAGACAGCAAAGTTACAAGTGATAAAGTGACTTTATGACCGGCCAATTAGCTATTATCGGCTGTGGAAACACACGGTAAGCTACAATTTAGTATACGGACATGTGCTTCTTGTAATGAAACTGATGGGGGTAGCTATAGCTTAGCTACCTGTTCCCTCTTTTGAACAGCTTGCCAAGTGTCGAGAATCGTATTTTTAGAGCTGTCGAGACGTTCTTGCGTAGCCTGGTAGAGCTTGGGGACACCAGTGCTCTCGTAAGCCACGTCATCCATCACCATCGAAGCAACTCCCTTGGCTGACAGGAAGATTTGCGGCATGCCGTGTCCGCTAAACCCAGCTACCACAAACTGATTTTGCCGCCCGGGGACTTGTCCAACGTAGGGAACTCCATCGGAAGAGTAGCCCATGACTCCAGTCCAAACCTTGTTCGTATGCGCAGCGCTGTTCTCCCACCCACGAAAGACGCGCTGCATGTACCCATTGAAGTAGTCCTTTGCACTGTCAATCAACTTGTCGTCGTTGACATTATCGTACCAGCTCTCAAGGTCATGATAGTACACCGACCTCGCACCTCCAACAATTATGCTGCCATCTGTTCTGGGAATCAAGTATTCATACTTGGTATCAGACCAGCGTATAATGTACGAATTCGACAACAGAGGCGCTCCGTTCTTGCCAGGTACAATATGGCTGCAGATGCCTCGCACCGGGACAATCTTGTCAGTAAACTCGGGTAGTATCGATGAAGTGTACGCATTCGTCGCGTACACGATCTTTGCCGCGCGGACTTCGCCCCGGGGAGTCGTAATTGTCAAGCAACCTTCTGCATCAGGCGTCTTGGTGACATTGGTAACAGGTGTATGGGTTTGCAGATTCACGCCAGCGTCGAGAGCCTTTGAAAGCAACTGAATAATGAGCTTGTAGGGGAAGAGGTGGCCCGCCGTGTAAGAAAAGCAACCCTTGGCGCCCTTTACTCCCGAGACCTGTGCCAAAAAAAAGTGTCAGCATATGCAAAACGAAGTACGCGAAAGTCGTGATAACTTACCTGCTCAGCTTTAGTACCTTCGGCAAAATAAACATCATCAATGACAGAAACGCCATTTTTCTTAAGAAGATCGACTCCTGATTTTATCTTTTGGAAGATTTCATCAGACATCAATGCATCAACAGCGCGAGTGTAGACAAAATCACAATCAATGCCCTCATTCTCAATGACTTTCTTGACGGCGGCGAGATTTTCCGCCTCAAACTCGGCTGCTTCTGTTGCGGCCTCAATTCCATGGGTAGCCACCAAGTTCGCGGGTCTGCTATAAGGATCGGGTTTGATATGACCACCTAAGGCTGAGTGTTAGATGCAGAAATGGTGATGAGGGATTACTGAGGGCTCAAACCATTTCGGCCAGTCGCCCCAGAGCATGCCTGCCGTGCTTCGAGAATGGCGATGTACGGCAGTGGAACACCTTTGGCCTTGCATTGCTCTAGGATATTATAAACAGTCGCGACACCAGCAAACCCAGAACCGATGACTGCGATGTCTACTTGAGCTGGAAGTTCAGGAGTTGACCGATGATCATCCAGAGCATGTGGGTCAGACCTCCAAAACGAGGTAGTGGAGTGATAAACTGGGAGTAAAGAAGGAGGCATGTCTTGGCTTCGTGGCTGTATCGACAATCAATCAAAAGCTGTGTAATAAATCGGATAGTATGTATATCTGTTATCAATCTCAACAGAGACTAGGTGCTTTTATGTATGCAAGTCACGAGCCGCCCAGGGTAATCAGATAGGCCCCACTGTTGTTATCTCTTATAGCGATTGTTCGGTGCGCAAAGATAACTGCCGAGAGTTTGGGAGATTACGGGCCACGCTGTTCACGGACTAGCATGACCCGAGGAACAAGGATGAATCATACCCGTCACAGTGACAACTGACAAGTTTGTACTATCAGTTGAGCCGGCCCGGTCGTTTGCGGGGTAAACACTGCTAACTATGCCGCGTACATAGCACGGGAACACGTTGATACACTATCAGCCTTGCCCCAGACCCAGTTCCCCAGATTGCAAACAAGATCGGAACATAGATAGACCTGAAACCTCGTATCTTGGACACTTATCACCGGCCCGGTCGGTTATCAACCTCTCGTTAGAGAGTCGACAAATCCACATGGTATCTCCCACCTTATACCGGAGAGCAAAACACCCCGGTACTGTTTATCTGCATATCAACAGATCTAGGTTCTAGAGTATAGTACGCGATTATGACACTTGATACCACGGTTGCGAGATTAAGGTTACCCAGTAGGGATTTGGTACGCTAGACGCTTTGGGAAGCATGTTATTGCTTCCCGAGACGAAGAGGCAATCCTCTCTAATCAGGGCAACCAATGACATGCCATCTATTACTATCCCATTTTGACTGAGAAACATTATAACTGTATACAACATGAAGTCTGTTCGTCTTACGATGCGGGAGTTTGACATGCTCTCTTATCTTTCGAACTGACTGTGACTATTTACGAACCATGGCAACTCCAAACACAAAGGACGATAGCAAGGTCGTTGATGAGAACGCCCTTGACCAGACTACAAGCATTGCCAACGGGGAAGTCCTGACAGAAGAGATTGATCATGGCTATCTTGCTTCTTCAAAAACTACGAAGTTCTACAGGGGCGTTCTATTCCAGATGATTTTATTCGGAGCGTAGGTTTTCGTGATACCATGCCACCCGGTGATGTTCATGAAACTGACTCATACTACTACAGACTCTCTTTCGTTGGCCCAGCCATGAACGACGCTATCTCGAACCTGGGAGGCGGTGGCCTTTCGACACCATATCTGGGAAACCTCGCGACATCCTTAAACTATATATCGGGCTGTGTGATCACTTTATTTGGTGGCCCTTTGATCAACAAGGTCGGCATCAAGTGGTCATGCGTAATTGCTGGTGTTTCGATGCCTCTTTTGGGTTCTAGCTGGTACGTGAGTGCAAAGTATGGCATTGATTGGTATCTCCTTCTAGCAAAGGTAAGCACAGTACAATGTATCTGCGAGAAGGATTTGATCTTACATATATCCAAGGTACTTACGGGATTCTCTTTGGGTTTCCTCTATGTCGCTGAGAGTACCGCGATGCTTTCATACCCCAAGGCGAACGATCGAGGTTTCTATCTTGGTGAGTCTGTGAAAGGTTTTTGTGCATTGCTGTTGCTGATGCAATTGACAAGGGATCTGGTCTGCCATGCGAAACTCGGGCAGTGTAATAGGCGGAGCTATCAACTTCTCCAACAACCACAGCAAAGCCAATGCAGGAGGCATTGCACTTTCGACTTATCTTATTTTCGTTGCCTTCGGTAAGTCTTGCTAAGAATCTCCATCAGTCGCACCGTCTAATTGGAAAACCATAGAATGCACAGGCCCTTTTTGGGCTCTCCTGCTCACACCAACAAGGCGAGTCCGTCGTCCCGATGGTACCAAGATCCCCATGAGTGAGAAACAAAGTTGGTCATATGAGTTCAACGCATTGTGGAAGCATATACAGCGGCCCAAGGTAGGCTCATCAAATCCGAAACCAGGTCCAACGACAGCTGACACTCATCAAGACTTGGCTCATGTTCGTCCCGGCCTTCTACTCTTTTTTCTATGGAGGCACCATGGGAACCTATCTTTCTCTTCATTTCTCAGTGCGAGCTCGCGCATTGTCCTCCCTCATCATGCGTAAGTGGTTATAGCTTACTCAGAAATGGCGAGGTACTGATCTGGTGTGATTCCTTAGCGAGTCTGACTATCGTCATGGTTATCGCATACGGAAAGCTTTTAGACACTGCTCGTTGGTCACAAAAGAAGCGAGCCTGGATTGCTTTCGCATTTTGGGCTATTCCACAAGCCGCTTGCTTTGTCTGGATAGGTATCGAGTATAGCAGGTTTGGGAGTAACCCTATTGATGCTCTGGACTATAAGCTGTATGTTTTCCCAAGGCTCTGGACATGAACCCACAACTGACCATTCCTTCTTGAAGACACACTAAAAGATGGGTCGAAGCGTATCTCCCATATCTCATCATGTTCTCAGCCGGCTACTGGTGCCAACTCTCCATCTATTGGATCCTAGGCACCTTTTCTACCGATGTTGGCTCTTCGTCTCGGACTGGTGGTCTCTTTAGAGCTTTTGAGACAGCTGGACAGGCAGTCTCTTATGCTATAAACTCCAAAGCTGGTTCGGATGCTAGAGTTCCCTTCTATGTCAATGCTGCACTCTTGGCTCTTTCCTCAGTCAGTATGGTGTTTCTGATCCGACTAGTTCCCGAAACGCCTGCTAGCACCGACATTGATATCGAACCTACTGTCCAGCGGTTGGAGGACTCGGACAATAAATAATTCACTTGGGCTTGTAGAGAGCGTGGTGAGTTCAAATATTTATCGATCGTTCGTCAGACAAATCGAGAGCCTTAATCTCTTGAACTGAGGTCTGGGCTGCCAAGCACAACCTGAAGTGGTCTAAGTAGCATGTATGTTCTTATATACCTAATATACCGAGTCCATTCAATAGGTCCAAATGATTTCCCTCTATAGAATAGACTTGACATAGTGCAATCTGCAAACCAAACGCCAAATATTCTAGTTCCCTTGAGAAAATGAAACCAGTCTGGTGCCAATTACTTTATATATACAACCTCCCCAGCCACCTCTACGAATGCCTCGTAAAGTTCACCTTTTGCAGAAAACGATGAGAAACCGTCTTCTCAACAGTTTGCAATGACACATCATGCAAGGCAAAGAGGGGAAGCTCGACCGATTCATCCACCACTGGTCGGCTTTCCAAGTATCGCATGCTGTTACGTTACGCATTAAAGCCAGGTTTAAATCGCGATGTGGAGTTTTACTTAAGCTTATCTACTGACCTCCCTAATACAGTAATACTTTCTGCATATCAACGCCATCGCTTATTTTTACTCCGCGGGGATTCTCCATGCCAAGCATATAACCCCTCTTCATCATTCACTTCTTCTCATCAACTTGGTTAGTACGCAAAGTCCATCGTTGAACCATCGACACTTGATGTCACGATGCCAGGATACAGCATGATGATCCTTGCTCGGCACACAATACGGGTTCAGAATAAGCTCCGGGTTAGCAAAGGAAGGTCGATGAGAGGAAGAGGATGATTGATATTGTGCTGTATTTAAACCCTGGTGGTCGCTTTACGTGATGGCTTGAACCTTGTCCACTCTTCCAAGCTCCAGTCTCGATAAAATGGCTCCCGGTGTGAATAAGATGGCACAGCGCTTCGCCCTTGCGGCTCTTCTATCTACTGTCACGGCCCAGTCAGGTGGGACCCAGACTGGTCTTCAGTACGGAGAGAACTGGGCGCCCACGATCAAAGATTCAGAACTTGTTGCTGCAAATTTCCCTGATGTGAACATCACCCTTCGATCGCCGGCGTTCTTGGACCCCGAGAAAGTGCCAGCTCGCTTCGCGAATGGCACGGAGGGTCCGACTGACTTGATTGAGTTGGGTAAGATATCATGACATTGATTCGCTCCTGGAATTCGTGGATAATAACTACTCAAGATTACTTCATCCGCAATCTCGCCAAGAAGCATGACTGGATGACCTACGAGTCCGCAGCCTTCCAGTCTGAAGAAGGTCGCGCGATCCCCTACGTTTTTCTCTCTCTTCCCAATGCCAACTCAAGCAGCAATAAGCTCAGGGTCTACCTTCAAGCCGCTATTCATGGTAATGAACCAGCTGCTGATGAGTCCGTTCTTGCATTTCTGGGCAAGATGGATGCTGAGCCAGAGTGGGCTGCCTCGATATTGGAGAAGATGGACATCAAGATACTCCCCCGGTACAATGTGGATGGTGTTGCCTACTTCCAGAGACAGCTTGCCTCCAATCTCGACCCCAACAGAGAGCACCTCAAGTTGATGCGATGCCAGTCGAGGGAAATCAAGAGGCTTGTTGGGGAGTGGAATCCTCATATAGCCCTTGATATGCGTATGTAATCACAAACCTCGGTTCAGACTTAGGCCACTAACTTGACATGCAGATGAGTTCACTGCTCCTACTGTCTACGGAGGAAGCTACCAGCACGGCTCAGACGCTCTCCTCTCTGGAGGAATTAACCCAAACATTCACTCCGCGATTCGTGAACAGCTTCTCGACTTCTTCATCCCAGCTATCGGTGAGGAGCTCGAAGCCCATGGTCTTCGTTGGGAGCCATACGTCACCGGCGCTTCCAACCGCACTGAAGGATCGGCTATTCGTTTTACCGAAGCTGTGACTGAGGCACGAACTGGCCGTAACGCTGTCGGGTTGACTCAGACTATTTCTTTCCTGCTTGAGATGCGTGGTATCCGTCTTGCCAACCAGCATTTCCAGCGTCGTGTTGCCACGGCTCTCATCAAAATTCAGACTATCCTTGAACTTGCGAGAGATAATGCTGACAAAGTCAAGTCCATCGTTGAGGATGCTCGTGAAGAGTTTATCAACAGCGATGAGGACATCATCATCACCGACTCTTACGTACCTGAGAACAGGACTTTCACAATGATAGATCAGCGAAATGGTAGCGTTGTTCAAGCACCCATTGACTTCAGACGCACGACTCCTTCCGTTGCCAATCTCACCAGGGCAAGGCCTGAGGCTTACATCATCCCAAGAACATGGATTGATGTTGCTGAGAGACTTGAGATCCTCGGTCTAAAGGTTGATAAATTGGACTATGAGTTCCGTCAGACTCTTGAAACGCTTGTTATCGAGTCGTCAATCGTTGAACCAGAGTTGTATGAGGGTACTTACCTAAACACTGTCACTACAAACACAACGACGAGAGAGGTTGTTCTTCCTGTAGGAAGTTTCTATGTGAGCACTAGGCAGCAGAACGCAGCTTTGGCTTTCATTGCACTTGAGCCTGAGAACATCGACAGTTATGTCAAGTTCAATATTATCCCTGTGGAGACTGGTATGGAATATCCTATATTCAGGATTCCACGGGAATAAGTGGAAATTACTCTTGGCATGAAGGCGAAGGGGTGAAGTACTTGAATACGACGAGACAGACCATCAAAGCTACAAAAGGTTTAACTATTCTGATTAGCCTGTCTCACCTGCAAATTGTGTCCATTGGCCAGGGACTGCTTACTTACCTCATTGAGAACCCTGGACTAACTCCAATTGAGTCTACTCAACATCCATGCCAGGGTGGTTAAATCAAAATTAAGGACATGGAGTGGATTTTGTGGTTTACCATAGAAACTAAATTTCTGTGTGGCTCTGTAAACAATATCTGAATGGCTTATGTGGCTTTTATTGGTAAGATTTGGGAACCATCAACGAAAAGTTCCATCCACTACCTGTCGTAGTTCACTTAAGGGCCAACCGAATTCCCAGACAGGCTTCAGGGAAACGGCACATACTCACCAACTCCCGAACAGACCCCATCAACCTCAACTCCACTAGTACTCTCTACTACCTTCCCACTGGAACCTCCAAATCTCAACAGAAATCCGCCATCCTCATTACTGGTAAACATAGGTTCCCATCCTAACTTTTGCGGTCCATTGTACGGATCTTTGAGAAACGCAAGAATATGGTCTTGCATTGAATGACTCACGTCAACTTGATCCTCCGTCGTATTTGCAACATGGTTCAAAAGCCCATAGGTTCCAAAGATCAAAGGTGTTTCGGCATTGTGATAAGCGCCTAGCCATTGGTACTTGTTCAAGTTTGGGAATTCGGCTGCGTACTGGAACCGGAAAACTGGTATGTCTAACCTATTCCGATAGGCTGTAGAGTTCAGCAAGGAGCATACAGCAAACGGAATCGTTGCAGCGTCGACGGCGTCTTGGTCTGGTCCTTTTGTAAGATTCTTAGGCGGCCAAGGCATCAAGGTTGACAACTCGTTCGATGTCATGGACAGCATAGTTGGTCGGTGTGCAATCTTGCCTGCTTCGGCTCGCGCATGATAATCGGAGAAGAAAACACGATCGTCAACGATCAGACTGAAGGTCAATGGTGGTATTTCTCCCCTGTCCCCGTATTGGCCAATGAAGTTCACAATTTGGGCCATGGAAACCTGACGCATACAGTCGAGTTCTGCAGGACCATCCTCATCCTCGTAGTCGGTACCGCAAGGGGAATCGCATCCAACATGCCGAGCGACGAAGGTGAAGTTGAATACGTCATGTCGTTCACTTGAAGTGCTGCACCGATACCCATCGCAACACCTGATTCTGCATAATATGCCTGAACGATAGGATTTTCATGAAAGGCGTAGGCATGGATGTCAGCGGACATGCCACCGGCAGACCGACCCCAGTGCATAATACGTTCCATGTTTCCTCCAAAAGCAGCTATGTTGTCGTAAACCCATTCTAAGGCAGCGCGCTGGTCGAGAATTCCCAGGTTCTGCTCACCATTAACGAGCCCGCGAGCATTAGGGAAGCCGAAGATTCCCACACGGTAGTTGATACTGACGACGATATGTGATTGAGATCGTTCTACCCACGATTCTGGGCTCTGCCAGGGGAGGTCGACACCACCTTGAACGAACCCACCACCAGTCATAAAGAATGCCACAGGAAATCCTCCTTCAGGTGGCTCACTGGTCGGGCTCCAAATGGCTAGGTGAAGGCAATCTTCGGATGTAGCTTCACCTGCAAGACCAGATGTATCATTTTGAGCCCCGTTGTAAATCAGATTGCCTTTTGTCAGAGGTATATTCCAGTATGACTCGACAGCAGATACGAGCTGGGGACAAGAAGGCGGAAACTTGGTAGAGTATTGGTGCTGATCTGGGTTTGGTAACAGCTTCTGAGGTGGTTTCCATCGACGTATCGAAACAGGTGGTTCAGCGAAGGGGATAGAACGCCACTGCCGTGTGCGGGGAAAGTTACGATCAATTAGCCCAGTATAAGTTCCTGTAGCTGTCCGGATTGTAAGATCACTCTTTTTGCCTTGGCAATCGGCCCTGTTGCTTGCCAAAACGATAACAACCAGACTGAGTAACTTCATAGCTAAATGGTGGTGCGACGAGGTATCTGTGCACTGGGCGGGCTTTTCTATGAATAAGTAGCCAGTCGTATGACGATGGTGGTTAACATAAGCTTATCACTTGGCACAGCGTAGTGGCCGGATGTTGCGTTTTCCGTCTCTCTGGGACTCTTTCCGGAAGGTCCTCTGTTGCTTGGCGTTGGTTGGGAAAGTTGTGGCTGAAATAGAGACGGTCAAGCTTGTCCTGCTCACACTATCAGGACAAAGTGACTTGAAATACGTTATCTGCCTCGCAAATCAGTCCGCCCCGCTGTCATTTCTCGTTAAACAAGACACAGAAGTATCCTGGTCATATCACTATAGAAGGACCGCTGACAATAGCCCTACAGCTGGGAAGCTTTGAGTAAGCTATAAAGTCACATGATTCCAAGATGGCTAGTAAGTTGAGGCTTTGCGAGGAAGAGTAGTATATACAGGTATATCTCTCACAAAACAACAATTGGACAAAACTTGACAGCTTGTAGTTGCAAATAGTAGACTTAAATATGTAGTATATTCAGCTTCCAAGAAGAGGCGAGAACTTCTTTCCTCCGACCATACTTTTACTCGATCTCGAAGCGGTCCTCAATTGGTGGGTTGTCTGAGGCCGCAACGACTGCAGCGTCCTGAGTCTGGTCGGCCTTTTGCCTGAACTTGGCGTTGGCTTTGTTGTTGCAGCCCGCAGCAGGACCCATGCAAACGATCGTGCTTTCGGTGTTAGTATATGTGTGGTCTTGATGTCCTCCTTCAAATTGCCAGGGCGAACTAACTCATCTGCGAACTTGCGGTTACATGTACCCCCAGGGATCAGTATGTTCCCCAATTTAGATTGGACGGTAGCATACTGGTGAAAGATGCTGTTCCAGTTGGGAGAGACGCTTCCTATCCCATTTGGTACGACTTTGTCGAAAAGAGCCACTATGACTTCCTGTGCAAAGTTCTCCGCAGCATCTATTGACTCATTCTTTAGCCTTGTTGAATTGATTGGTATGTGAGTGGCGACGTACTTGTTTTGGCATAATCGTCACAGATAAAGCCGTCCTTGTTGTACTCGTTGAGCCACTCACTACTCTCTTTTGGCAATTGTCAGCTTTCGTTCTCTGCCAAATCGTGAAGACGTCACGTACTGGACCAGTCATCGTTGGCTACTGGGTCAATGGTGCGATCAATAGTATGACCTGCTTCGTGAATCCAAAAACGAAGTGTGCGTGATACATCGCCATACCAGATGATGTCTCCCAGATCGGAGCTTTGGGAAGTTAGCAGATCTTAATCGTTCAGTGTGTATGTACTCACAACGTTGTACCACCAAACCAGTTGCCCGATGGCGGAACAGCTTCGTGTTTGTCAGTTAACATGAATTTAATCAGTGGCGGGAATACCAACCGAACTGGACGCGAACAAAGTTACGCATGCGAACAGGAACCCGACCAAAATTCTCAGCCATGGTCTCGATAGTCAAAGGGGACTGATGATGACGACACATGACCCAGGCCTGGTTGCAATCGTTGTAGTGAACATTATAAACGTCAATATCGTACGGGTTTAGCCCATTCTGGTCAGCAATTGCTTTGCACCTCGCAGGTAGCCCTAATAAAACCATCAGTCGCTGTTTGACTTAGTAGCTTAACGTTTCATACATCCCCAGCCCCATTGATCCATAGTATGAGGCGTTGAGGGAAGGTATTTAAAAAGGATAGGATCCAAATCGCTGAATGGTACTGGTGGGTTCATAACAGGCTTGCTAAGCTGAGCCGCTACAGGAGCAACTGAAGCAAGGAGGCCTGCCAGACAAGCAATAAAAGAATACATCGTGCGTATAACTAAGACTGCGGAACTTCAGCGTAGTGAGAAAGCTTGGCAACGATATAACTACCATCAAAACCACAGCTATAGAGCAACACTATATAATCGAATATAATTGAGATTTCATGAAATGACAATATTGATCACACATCGACATTACATGGGCCTGGGAGAAAAGGTCGGCGATTACACTCTAGCGTTGCAGCCCGCTTACTGTGGATAAAGAAAAGCAATATTATACGCTAGAATCCGGCAACTGAGACAAAAGAAATGAGGCACTTCAACCTGAACAGTCATCTGCATTTCAACGGGGTAAGTATCAACAGATCTATCATTTGTCCCTCGAATTTCATCAGCGGGCATCAAAGTTAGGAAGGTCCCTGATATTCAATGAATTAGTTTATGTATATTCAACAACTGGCCTTCATGATGCACTTGTAAGAGTAGACAATCTTGTGATTTGAAATCGAACGAAAACCGGTAACTGCCTCAATATTTTTTGCATCGCAATAGCTTATTTGCGTTTACAGAAAACATATTGCTGCGATATAACTCTGCTCTCTGTTAATAGCCAAAATCCCCCGTCTCTGATCCAACACCCATATAGCTAACACCCATATGTATATGAAACTTGGAATCCTAGTTATGTTGTCCTTTCTAGGCCCCTAGGTAGACTTCATCTTTCCCTTGGCCTGTTCCTACCAGGATCAGGGCATCGTCGTATTCGCCAAGAACACGAAGGCTGACCTGACCCCTGCACATAACACTGCAGGGCAGGCAGATGTTCTCTCGTCTGATACTTACAATTCCAGTAAAGATCCGCAGCACGACCTGATTAGCCGAGCAAAATACCCAACCCTACCCCGCAAAACGCATTCTCACAAAAGAAAAGCCTTCCAAGCTCACGCGTCCAACTGCTTGAGCTTGCTGCTCGTTGGTGCAGATACACAGGCCTGCAGACAAAATGACTGACAACACTTCTTCCTCCCCTAAGCAGTCGCCTAAATCGCCCAAATCACCTAAATCGCCCGTCTCGCAGAGATCGGGAGCAAGCCGCGAGGCAGCGGACGGTGCGGGTCTTCACGATGCTGAGCATTGGGCCAGCCTAGCCCAAGTAAGCTGACGTTCACTTGGTCCTCGGAGTCTTTTAGTAAGCTAATAACTACCAGGAACCTCATGATGATGATACCGATTCATCGCTTGGTAGTGATGCTGAGTCGTCGACAGCATCTATGTCCTCTAGTATCCTGAACTACCGGACTATCAAGGGAAGAACTTACCATTCGGAAAGAGGCAACGCGGAATACTGGTATACCCTCCCCATGATATGTAATCTTAGGATTTTATACTCACAAATCTTTCAGGGCATCGAACGACGCTCAGCAAAACGAAGCCATCGACATCATGTAAGGCTCTCAATCGCGCACCTTCTTTGTCAGCAGCTAATCTGTCTCAAGCCATCACTATCTCCTTCTGGCTCTCGATGAAAGGCTTCACCTGGCCCCAATTAAGGACGACATCAAGGTTTGATTCTGTTATTCTGGGTTAACGTCGGAACTAATGCCTGTAAAGTCTGTCCTCGATGTAGGCACTGGTACAGGTAAGACCCTTTGACTTCGATCTTGATCAATTACTTATATTCTATGCAGGAATCTGGGCAATGTATGTCAACACTTGCATGGAACTCGGATGTTGAAGCTGACTGTTATTAGCGACTTTGCAGATGAGCATCCGAACACCGAGGTGATAGGGACCGATATCTCTCCTATCCAGCCCAGTTGGGTACCCCCAAATGTCAAGTTGTAAGTCATGCGGCGCCTACAAAGGTCCTTTCAAGCTATGGTGAGATACTCGGTTTTGCTGACATACAACTAGTGAGATTGATGACTGTACTCAACCATGGACCTTCTCCCCTGACTCCTTTGACTTCATTCATATGCGATATCTGTATGGTTCTATTGGTGACTGGGGTGCCTTGTTCCAAGAGGCATACCGTGCTTGCAAGCCGGGTGGTTGGGTCGAAAGCTTCGAAGCATCGCCTCGTTTAGAGAGCGATGATGATAGCGTTCAGGAAGGTAGCGCTATTAGCGAGTGGGGGAAGTTTTTCATTGAAGGTGGCAGGAAGCTAGGAAGGACTTTTACTATCATCGATGACGATCTTCAAAAGAAAGGCATGGAAGAAGCAGGTTTTGTCGATATAGGTACTTGGGACTTCAAGGTATGTGAACAACCCGATTTGATATCAAGGATGACATGGGACTAACATGGTTTAACTATGTAGGCTCCAGTTGGTGCTTGGCCCAAAGACCCAAAGTTGCAAGAGATTGGCAAATTCGGACACGCGGCAATGGACCAGGACTTGGAAGGCTTTGTGCTTTACATGGCAAGTTTCGTCCTGGGCTGGTCGAAAGAGGAGGTTACGGTGTACTGCTCTCAGCTGCGACGAGAGTTGCGTAATCTGAGACATCACCCGTATTGTCGGATGAGAATTGTGTACGGACGAAAGCCCGAGTAAGAAATATGTGCGGCCACTCCTTGCGACTCTTCTAGCATTTGGTAGCGTTAGTAGTCACTTTCAGATATTCTTCTCGTCTTTAGTACGTAAATATTGAGGAAGGATATGCAATGAGCTTCAACTCGATTTCAACGTCTTGGCCGAATTTTCCTCACATAGGTCGTATCCTTTAAGTAGACACTTATTCCACATCTGCTGTAATAAACAAGAATGCCGTTTTGACCTACCCTGTATGTGGCAACAATGAATTTCTGGATGCCTTTAAAACAGAAGTACAGGCGAATAAACATCTAACAAACATTTCCAAAGTTTGATCTCTCGATCCTAATACTCGCCAACTATTGGTAGAAGAATAAATGTCGTGGTAGCATTATATATCTATCAAATGCGAAGCTTTAGCTGTGGTTGCTTGTGCATCAGGGGTGCAACAGGTATGGAGAATGTTAGGTTCAAGCCATCCATAGCCGTCTTATATCCGTTGTCAAACATATTTGTGTGTTCCTATCAGTGTACTCTGACTGGATCTGGGGTCCAAAACACACTAATAGCTTTCTCTCAACCGTCCAGTGTCTATCTTACTTTGGTCCAAATCTTACTGCCTCTACTAAATTAGTGTATCTTGAGCTATTCATGTGATCTGATGTCTGATTCCCAAGAGCCACTGGTCTCATGCTCAAGTCGCGCGACCTCCCTTCAGCCAGAAACAGATGAGAAGGGAACAAAGAAGTGGTAATCTGAATATGAAATAGCCAATGATGGCATTGGAACCGGTGGATGCGAGTGAGAAAATTGTGAGTTGCACACTCGATCAAGACTTGATGGTGGATCTTAGTTGGGAGAAGTGTGCAGGTAATATCTTGAAACTCGATGAGAGGACATGATATCGTGCCTTGTAGACCATTGGTGGGTTTTTACTCACTGTAGAGTGCTTCATCGTTCAGAGAACAGGTAGTTATTTAGCTTCAGATTAATTATTCTTGCCATGTTCAGCGAGCATCACAACCTACTATCATGAATGTCACCGGGAAAGAACTGTCATTCTTACCATCCGTGTGCCTCCCCTTAGCCAGTATAACATTCCTATTTCCCCACCTCTTCACTCTTCACCTCCACCTTCACCTCTTCTGGTTTCAAACCACTGTCACCCCCCTTCTTCCGAAGCTCGTCCACCAGATTCATGGGCTCCCGCGACAGACAAGTGACTTTGGCGTAACCAGGACGCTCTGGAGTATCGAAACAGACTTCGACTGTGCGACTTCCATTCCCGTCTATGGGATAGATAGCTTCGCAAGCAGCCGTGAACTTGCTCTGGTCAGTTACAAGATCATTCCGGATCCAGTGGGTGACAGAAGGTCGGAAGTGTCCAAAAGTGTGCATCATTTTGTGAGAATCGTTGTAGGCAAGTATTGTATATAGTAACGCGCTCGTCTGCTTAAAGTTTCTTCTATAATTGAGCTCGGTGTTGTTGTAGTAGAGACTTCGGTGTGTTGAGATTCGAAATTGTCGTGGCTATAGACAAGGGGCTTTTATAGTGAGGTCCTGGATAGTCTGCGATTCATGACTGTTTTGACCTTCGCAACTTTGTACTATGTTCGCCGTTCCATCCACTCACCACACCCACCAATGATCCTATTCCTTCACTTGATCTAATTGTAGCTTTATAACATATTAATTAGATACAATGCAGATAATTGCTCTATGATTCGCTAGCTTTGCCTCAAGTACTCCTCTTCACCTTTTCCAGCCTAACTAGAAGCATAGCATCACGACACGCGTACAGTAAGAGTTACTAAGAAGGGTTACATAAAGAAATGTAGCACGCCTCGAAGACCAGGAGACTAGTTCTAGGTGGGTAGTGATTTACTTGAACAAATATTTCTATGTATGCTTTCTTGAACTTTAGTTACCAAATCAAGCAGCAGCATCTCGCCTGGAGATCTTAATGTTCATATCCTCAAAGTAACTTACACCACCGTTAACCACATACTTGCCCCTCTTCGACTCATCAACCCACTCAACATTAAAGCTCCTCAAGAACAGAAGAGGTCCCTTGTAGAGCTCCATCCTTGCAACATCCTGACCCAGACAAACTCTGGGTCCATAACCAAAACCCATGCTATACTTGTTGTAAATCTTTGCCTTGTCAGCATCCAGCCAGCGCTCAGGCTTAAAGACCTCAGCATCATCACCGTAGATGTTAGGGTCACGGTGGACGAGCCAGGGGTTGCAGGTAACTTCTGTACCCTCAGGAACGAAGTGACCGCAGATTTCAAGACCACCCTGAGGAGCGATGCGAGGGAAGATATTGGGTGCAGAAGGGTTGAGACGCATGCTTTCCTTGACACAGGCAATATAATAGGGGCAGTGTTCCACAACCTCGTCGTACTGAGGCATCTCGGAGAGGTTTCCTGCTGCGGTGGCCTCGTCAATCTCAGCGAGGAGTTTCTTGTAGACGGTTGGGTTAGTAAGAATGTGGATCATCATGGCTTGGAAGGCTGTGCCGGTGGTATCAGCACCGGCGAGCAAAACGAGCAGGATCTCCGCCTTGATGTAGTTGATGTCGAGAGGCTGATCATTTTCGTCCCGGGCTTCGATGAAGCTGCGGCGCATTAGTTTTGTGTCTATAAAACTTCGCCATGCCACTTACGTCTGAAGAAGATCGATGCGACCACCAGTGGAACCGTTCTCAATATCCTTGAAGCGCTGTGCAATCAAGCGATCGCGGAAGCGCATCAGTGTTCCAATACCAGAATCCTGCTCTGGACTAGCTACCATGTACTTGCCCAAGAAAGTGCTCTTTACCCAGTTGGTGAAAGGGTACAGTCTCGCCATTATACCGAACGGTGTAAGGCCATCGTGAAAGCCCTGGATAAGACCCTCCACATCCTTACCCTCTTTGACGAAGCCAAAGGGTGCGCCGAAGCCAACTTCAGAGATGATATCATATGCCATGAAGACAGCCCATGGCGCAAAGTCGAATGGTTTGTTGGAAGCAGCAAAGTCTCGCTGGAGGCGGCTCATCCAAGCATTGATGTTACCATCGATCAAGGGCTCCATCTTCTTGATGCTGGTAAGACTGTAGAGGGGCGCGGCGACCTTTCTGTACTTGGTGTGCATGGCTGAGTCCTGCATGTTGAAGAGTGATTCATCTTTGCCAAAACTTCCAGTGATGTAATGCTTTGACTTGTTCGCGTGACGATTGTAGATCTTGGGGAGTTCGGTCGCGTCGCTGACCAGCAGCATAGTAGGGGTGATTCGAATAACAGGTCCTGCTAGATATCAATACTAATCCGGGTCGTAGGTGTAGTTGTATTTTCTCACCATGCTTCTTGTGAAGCTGCTGGAAGGTCTCGCATTCATCTGCTTTCACATTATGATAGGTGATCCAGAGTCGTGTGACACTACCCCAGAAATTACCAGGAAACTTCGCAAGAGGATGCAGGAAGCGGTACTTGACGATCTGCCAAACAACGCAGAAAACAAGGTAAGCGACACCCAAAAGGGCGACGTTCACAATACTAAGCACAGCCATGATCGTGTACCAAATGACCAAAAGTGTCAAAGGGATAAACGAAAGTCTAATTAAGCCAATGGTTGAGAACGAGAAAACAATCAAGCACCTTTTTAGGCTTTAAGCAGGGGATACGCCAACGATATGCAAATGTACGTAGCATTGATCGACGGCAAAGAACCACGGCGGATCCTACATCCGGATATCCTTTACAGTCCCCAATCTCCATTTGGAAGGAAGCCTGTAACCAACACTTGAGAGGGCTCGTGCCAAAATGCCTTGTTTGACGATCCATTTCCAAGACCGTTCAAAGGCCCGTGATTGTTATGCCATGCATGCAGCCAAGTGGGCTTGTCGTTGGAACTCTTCCTCTTTGGCAGTCTGGCAGCAGCTTGTGTGAAGACCCTAGACTCCAT
The DNA here is from genome assembly GCA_018886245.1 of Fusarium brachygibbosum. Taxonomy (NCBI): domain Eukaryota; kingdom Fungi; phylum Ascomycota; class Sordariomycetes; order Hypocreales; family Nectriaceae; genus Fusarium; species Fusarium brachygibbosum. Next base: position 1,559,211 of record MU249526.1, read on the forward strand.
GCGTTAAGATTGGCGTTTTTCTCGGCTGCCAGGTAGTAATGGTGGTGACCCGCCGTTTGCTTGACGTACCTGAAATGATATCTGCGAGGATGTCAACCAACAGGCTTGGCATCACAGATGTCAACGTGGACTTTTGTATGGAGGGAACGTTGGCGGGAAAATTCTGATCCTGGTACTACCCACCAGCAAACTAGGATCGTCATATTCAGCTCGTAATATGATACATGGTCAGCACTCTGTTGTAATTACTACACCAGAATCTTCACGTGTCAGTTCTTCGCGTACGGGCATCAAGCAGAGAGTCGCAGCGGCAATCTGCAAATCTCGATAAAGGAGCAATATCAAGATCGCCTCCTGTGTTGTCCCTTGTCATGAAATACGCGAACTCTCCACCATCGTATGATCTGATTTTGTTGCGCAGCAGATCACTGCCATGGAATTGGCTAAAAGAGGAGAGGACCTGGTCGCTGCACTGCAAGGCTATCCACAAAAGCAAAGAAAACCAGGCGGGTCCTTCTGTCAGTTATGTATCATATAAAGATGATAGCTCAAGTTAGGCGAAACAAAGATAAATGAAGAACAACAAACAAGGCTCTGCGGCTGAGGCGGATAGCGTTGTGTCAATTTGTATGATATGTCCAATGCCCGGAGCTAAATAGCTTAAAATAGCGGCCCGCTGCCTTAGCTTGAGACAACAAAGGATAGACTCAACGGTGAAGAACACAACGGCAGCTAGACTACCTAGCAGAAGTGGAAGGTGTTGGCTAGAGCTGAGAAAACTACACTAGGGGAGAGACTACGCGAGAAAAGAGAAACCGAGGTCGCTTCGGTTAAGCCAGAAATGCAACTGATCAGCCGTGTCCCCCACCAGGACTAGCAGCGGGGCTTTTGATCCGAGTTGTCCGACTCGAAAATACGGATCCTTCATAGTTAATCCCGGAAGCCAATCATTAACTAAAAGCCGACAGTGATCCACTGTACCAAATGTAACCCTATGTTGGTTCTATCAAACCCTTTGTCAACGAATGAAACGTCGTCAAAACTGTTGCACTTCTCCTGAACATTGCTTTTGCTCCCACGAGCCAGGTCTGAACCCATGTCCGAGAAATTCTTTACTGTGGGACTCTTGGCAGAGTCGAGAAGGTCCAAGCCTTGAAGATCATTGCGTGAAAGGATGACGCGAAAGGAGGCGAGCGGCGAACCATAGAGATGCCTACCAGCTGACGTCTGTGCATCAGCCATATGTTACAGATGAGAAGAGGATTGGCATAATACCAACAAGTTAATCATTTCGCAGGACCTCTGTAATGAAACCGTCTGCTTGTCTCAGTTGACTCACAATGGGGGAGTTTCTTCCATTTAACTCGGGGCTCATTCTGCTAAAGCCGCCGAAAACTCGAACTACATACTTATCCATTCTTTTTCTTGTTTGCATTTTTGTCTTTGTTTCGTTTTGAGTTGTGTAATGGCAATAATGGAGTCGCAAGGTCCCACGGTGAACTCGGTTGCTATCGTCTTTGCAGTGATTAGCTTCATTGCTGTCGTCCTTCGCTTATGGGCACGCACATTTATTGTTAGATCTTTGGGTGCTGATGACTGTAAGTGCAAGCGAGGCCCATATATCCACCATTCGTTTTCTCTTATCTTCGTTTCTGACACCTGTGAATAGATCTGATTTGCGTTGGTGCTCTACTCTCGTGGTCTTTCATTGCTTGTACGATAGCATCTGTCGAGCATGGACTAGGCAGTCACTACGAGGATGTCATAAAGCGAGGTACAGATAACTTTATCGCCTATCTTCAAATTGTTTGGCTATCATCCATCTTCTACAATGCTTGCCTGGGCTTCATCAAGATCTCGGTTCTGGCCCTGTACACTCGCCTCGGCGACAAGGTCCTCCGCAAGACCGCTTTCTTCATGATGGGAGTTGTGGGTTGCCAGGCCGGAGCTAATGTTTTGGCTTGCATCTTCCAATGTACACCTATATCTGCTGCCTACGATATCACGATAGACGTCGAGCACAAGAGCTGTGTTGACATCAATGCATTCTACCTCGCCAATGCGGCTGTCAATATCTTTACAGATCTTTTAACGTACACGTTGCCAATTCCCCTTGTGGCAAGGCTCCGTGTTCCTCGACGACAAAAGATTAGTTTGGCCATTATCCTCGGCCTTGGACTATTGTAAGTGCCCCATTCATCTCGCCTGTGACAAGCACTGTTCTCCGTGAGGCTCGACGCTAACATGTTTCAGCGCCTGTATCTCCTCCATTATCCGAATTACCTACATTCCTCCTATGCTTCGCTCCACCGACCAAACCTGGGTAATCTCCAACGCCATGTACTGGTCCGTCATCGAGACCAACATCGGTATCCTCGCCGCTTCGATCCCATCTTACAAAGCCATTGCCAAGAAGTACGCTCCTCGTCTGCTTGGCAGCAGTGGTATTTCCAGCAACAAACTCTCCGGCTTCAAGCAAATGCCTGTGGAGCTACGAGGAAACAGCGTAACGGGTACTGGTGTGCCTAAGAGCACTTTCGAGACGAACATCAAGAATGGCCTCGATGATAACAGCAGTGAGGAGGTACTCGTTATGCCGAATGGTCAAATTGGTGTCAAGACCGATATTGTCTTCCGGTACGAGAGAAACTTGGAGGACGGACAAGGACATGGTAGACAAATTTGAAGTGGGCCTTGATTAGAAGAAGAAGTGCTGCTTGAATCTCAATAAAGAATGCATTTTCTCTTGCAAGACCAACATTTTGTACTTCAGTCATCATTTCTGTTCATTTGCGATTGCACTAGCAGCTCTGTCCTTAGATCTATGGATCCGACAACACCGTCATAAATCCTCTTTTTCCGTTTCATTTACAAAGTCGAAGTCATGATATGACTCGCCCATTGACTAGGAGCTGTGTAGTACCATTTCTTCGTTTCTTCAATAATACGCGTGTCTTGAACCCAGACCGACCTCCCATCTTTGGTAATCCTGACAGGAGGTGTCTTGTCCTCTGTTGGTTTCAAGTCAGAGCCAATAGCGAATTCGCGATAGCCAGTAGTTATCTGTTTCAAGTTATACACATTTTCCCAGACAAAGTCCTCATTGTCCCCGGCACTGTGTAAAAGACTCTCCATCATTTTGTCACGAAAGATTATGAGGGAGTCCTTGACACGATTGTTCCAACTGTTGAAGGAAGAGCAGATGAGGGTTTCGAGGCTTTTGGCATGGGATATAGATCGTGCCATTCCATCCTTCATAGCTTGTCAGTAGGCTTCATAATGTAGCACATAGTTGCGACTTACGAAGTCTTTCTCTTCTGGTGGAAACTCGAACACCCGCAGCCGAGGTAAATTCTTTGTCAAAACTCTCACGGCCTCAACCGAAAAAGATGGGCTATTGTTTGTTGTATATCCAAAGCGCAACGACTCAAGGTCCTTGTGTTTGAGGATGACCTGCAAAAGTCTGCGCGATAACCCGGGATTGTTGAAGAGATTGTCGTTGAATGTGTTATGACTACGGAACTCAAGGGATGTCAGAGTGTCAAACGATGCTATAAACCGGTATATACCCTCCATATGTACTTCGGAGGTTTCAAGGTTCGGCTGCTCTGCATCCATGTCCAAGGTCAGCTTTCTCAGCTGAATAGCCCCCGTGTCAGCTTTGCTGAACAAATCTTCGAGAGACTTGAAGAAGGTCAATTTTCCGTCCTTCAAGCGCATAAGTTCAAGCTCTCGCAACTGTAAGAAGTTCACTGCGCTGGCAATACTCGATAGGCAGGTACCATTATCATGTACCCACGAAGGCCTGCATAATTTTAGCGATTTGAGTGCAGGGAAGCTAAACGGCTGGTTCATAGTATCCGAATTGTGAGCTTGGGACTGATCTTTCCGGTCCGTAAGGAAGCTCGAGTACCACCGCGTTGAATTAAGATCCAGACTTTCCAGCGTTGAGCATGAGTTCCTCAGGATTGTGTGAAGAGACTTATCTCTACCGCTAGAGATCAAGCAGGAGCATACGCTTTTTATAGATAGATGCCTAAGGCTGTGCAGTTGCGACAGAGGCTCGGCATCGTCGTTCTCCCTGTCTCTCTCACAGCATGATAGATTCCATATGCGTAGAGCTTTGAGATTCTTTAGTGTAACAATACTGTGTGCCATTGAACTGCAAGGCCCACGATTAGTTGCTGAAGGATTAACCAGATGACATAACGCAGGTACTTACTCCGTTAGGACTGTCGTATCCAGAACTTCCAAGTTACTCAGGTTCTTCAACACCTCCTCCAAAGTCCTCACTACAACCTTTTTGTGCTTCTTCCCCGGATCGATGCCGCCGATAGTCATCTGCCGGACATACTGCGCGCAACCTGGAACAGCATCTAGATCTAGACGGCTGGAGAACCTGTCTTGCTGGCCTTTGTACCTCGCCTCCTTTTTCAACTGCTTCTTCTGAGCGATGCTGAGATGAGGTTCAAGAAGCCTGATGACGTTGGGAATATGAGCAAAAAAGCCTACTTTGACAGCAATGTGGTTGTGAACCACGGCCATCGTGAGAGCGTAGTAGCGTTTTGAAGTGCTTGCCAGGTTAACCATACTTTTTGCATCATTGATCTAGAAGATGTGAGCGGATTATAGTGATTGGATTGGGTTGTTTACGAACATTGGCAAGAATCTTCTGCTGAATCTCCGCTGGCAGAACTGATAAAGCATCTTCTGGAGCTGTCTGCCCAAGCTGTAAACCATCATTTCCAGGAGGCACACTTCTGGTTTGATTGTTGGCCTTTGAGTTTTTCGTCCCTTTGATAGGTGCTTTTTTCCTTTCTTTTGAAGTCTTTCTCTCATCCACACCTTCATTGGAAGCTTTTCGTTTTCTGAGGTTTCGAAGCTCGACATCGGCATGTTGCGGCGCGGCTGCCGACACCACAGTGGCGATTCTTCTACTTCTCCTCGGTGCCATATTTTTCGTTTGTATAATGAAAAAAAAAAAGATGAAGAAGAAATGAAGAGTAATTAATACCGGGATTTAAGAAAGGGATCCAAAGCTTTGATATTGGGAGCTTGATGACAAAGCGGCCTCAGCATCGCTTGATTGGTGGTTCTCCCGCGCTATGGTCGCTGCAGCCTAGTCTGTAGTGGATACTACCAACTTAGGAGATTACCGAGTCTCTGGGTTCGGAGAGGAGACTTGATCAGTCAACACGTGATCAAGAGAGAAGAGATATCTACAGTTCCTATGGTATTATCTGGCACAAACGAGGTATAGGAGATTATGGGACATACTTGAAAGACTAATACTTTAGCGACTCTTCCCAAGAAGAAGGCAACCTAATGCGCTACGACGGCTCCAAACTACAGTGGAATGAGGGAGTGTTGACTTATGCCATTCTGCTCTTTGGCAGCTATAGGAAACTCCCATAAGGGCGGTAGGAGCACTCAGTCACACTCTTGAGAGACTATATTAGTGGCACGCCAACCTATCACGCGTGGTCCATACACTCTTGGGTCAGTTAGAGAGGCTAGTTTGGGAGCCATATAAACACTTATTATGCGCGGAGTTAAATAAAAAGGACTAAGTATGTATAGTTCTAGAAACCTTGAAGAGAGGATTTAAGACATGCCTCGACCTGTATAAGGGCAGGTAACATAATTGGCGTTATACTGCCCCCAAGTAGTCATTGGTGAAGTGAACCCGCTGTGTCCGGGATAAAACATCGCTGCCTGCATCGCAGGAATCATTTGTGCAGCCATTGACTGTGCTGGTGGGTAATAGTAGGCCCCAGCAGCTTGGTAGGTCATCCCTTGTGGGATGCCGAAAGTGTTGTTGGACGGTAGTGGATTGTGTGGTGAGGGCTTGAGACAGGCACCCTTTGCGTACCCCTTAGGGCGGTACTTTGCCAGGCAGACTTTTCTGACGTCTTTCTCTGGGTGGTAAACCACATCGACATCGTTTGCCTCGGCTGAATTGACGATGAGACGGACGGGTCCTGGGCAACCATGCGTGTAACGCTTATTCAGGTTAAAAGGATACTCTGTCCAAGGACCATGAGATGCCAATCCCAGTTGTTCCCTGTTATGGAACATCCGAGGATACAAAGCATTGGCTGGTGCGGGGAGGCTCGGCACCTGCTTAGTTTGTTCCCGGATTTGACTTGCTGGGATGTTGCGATACCACCTGTCGTTCTGCAGGCCGTCCAGTGAGTAATACGAACACTCCGAAGAGTTGTCGTCGTCGGTCTGAGGGAAAATAGGTGGAGACATTGACATGTTTGTCATCTGTCGAGTATGCTCAGCGAGAGCAGAAAACGTAAGAGACATGGTCAAGTAGAGAAGCCAGGTATTCAACTTGAAGGGTATGGAGAAAGATGTGGTTAAATAACCAGGTACCAAACTAATGTAGTAGATGCAGCTGAGGGTTTCCAATGCTATCCTGCTGTTAAACATACCCAAGGGGAATGGTAGGACTGAAGGCTGTCGAACTATGTTGAGTGACGAAGGAATAGCTTGCGTGTTTTCAGTTGCTGGTCTTTGAGCTGGAAACTTCAAATAGATAGCCAAGAAGCAAAGCTTTAGACTGTATAAGCTGAAAGAGTTATGTTTTTCTTTTTCTTGCTAAGACTTCAGGCTCAAAATGGTGACCAGTTGGTATATGCTGAAGAAAAAGGAGGCTTCGGCTGCCAATCCAAAAGAGCTGATTGTGTATAGTCGAGGAGATAAACAATATGGTTAAGACCAAAGGTGACGAAGTAGGACTTCAGAGTACATATGTTGAAAGCGGAAAGTGACAAGCTTGTCGACAGCGTGAGGTTGGTCGAAATGACTGAGAAAGAAAGCAGGGCTGGAAGCTGCATATGCTGACAGAGATGAGTAATGAGATGCGTTCGTTTGATGAAACTGATTGACGCTGAAAGAGTTGTCGGGTATGATTGATAAGAGAAGTAGTGTTGAGAGTATGTGTGCTGAAAGCTGAAGGCTGAGTATGCTGAAAGCTAAATGTTGTGAGAAAGACAAGAATCAATGATAGAAAGACGAACGAGTATGATGAAAGGTCTGAGTTGAAAATCAGAAGACGGGGGGAGGGAAGAGGAATACTTATAGGCACGGGAGAACCTAAGCTTTCGTGCAATCACTCTCCCGATTTTGTTTACATTTTTTAGATTTAGCCTTATTGCATATCCCCCTACTGATTTACTTTCTAGAATTCTATAGATACTCTCCGAAAAACATCTGGGCCTTCGGATACGTATTCCTTTCAGCAGGTGGCTGTGTAGTCGACGTCTAACTCTCTGATGTATGATGGAAGGTTGTCACGGGTTACTGGCAGAATTGAAAATATTGAATACAGAAGTATCCCATGATACGGAGTTATCCCTTCGGGTAGCCTTGCAAGGCTGAGTACGAATATTCGAGTAGGTTGCTATAGGGACATCCATGACTTCTTATTTAGTACCTTTACCCCATTCCACCCGTGACACCTACCTCGCCGACTGCAGTATGGAAGTGCCATGTTGAATTTCTGTCTCTTAGGGGACATGAGTTACGATCATATAGTAAAAAGTTTGGGACGGGGCAAAACTGCGGTGTCTGTGCTATAACTGGGCTCTCCACGACCTACTTACTTGTTTACCCTCAACTGACTGTTCAGCTATTTGTCAGACGCCAGCATGAGACCTTTCCTAAATAATATCTCGTCCTATCTCCATTGTATCATAACGTAAATATTGTGACATGAGGCTCTAACGGGGGGCTGAATAGTTAAATCGACAACCGAGATCAGATCCCCCAGATACGCACACGTCATGCACACGATGCGAGAGCTCATGGCTTTGTAAGGGCTTGGACGGGGCAACAAGAGTTCCCTTCAGCAGGAATTACGAACCGTCTTTTTGATGACTCAATGGTTGTGATCGCTTACGATGCCCATAATAGTAGCAGAAAAACGCAACTCGGGTAGATAGAAATAGAGTTCAGGCACATGGCAAGGGGACCAGGGGCCCAAACCGTAGATCAAGTGCGCTCAGACCACGAGTTCCTGCGTCTTGGCTGAACCGATTTTTTCCCGAACAAGAATATTATCATTTAAAGTTTCAGATTGACTTTCCGGCACGAATGGATGTAAATGGATGCGGATGGATATAAATGGGTGTGGATAGATGCGACTTACATGTGAGTCACACGTTTTGACGACAAAGCTTTCAAGTGATCAGATGTGGGGATTCATCTTGGCCAGAGTTTAGTTGCTGGGGAAATTAAGGGACCAAGTTTTGAAGGGCAATTTGTTCCCGAAGTTAGCATTTGACCTCGGCCCTGTGAAGGTGAGCTGACGTGGTTGAATCTGGGCACAGCACTTTTCTTTCTGCCAATATTCTTCACATGACAAGTCATACTAAGAAAAAGACACAAAGAGGAAGTCTCTCTCAGGTATCCAGGTGGTAGTTGGATCTCTGCCAAGAATTTCCAACGTATCATGTCGGTGTAAGTCGATTACTTTGACAACAGCTGTAAATAGATCACATTGCAGGTGTAAAAACCCTGTTAAAACGCAATAGTCTCGAGATAATTGGTGTTCATATATGCTATACAGTGGTATTATTCAGTCTTGTATTATGCGTTCTAAACTTGGCTAAAACCATTTTCATGTTCCCTCCCAAACCTTCATGACAAATCGCTTCCTCCCAGAAAATACATAAGATTAAACTGTCTCAGGTCCCTCGGCATATTGTCGCCACAAAGGATCATTCAAAAGAGTTTCCATAGCACTGTTCTCAGTGTTTACGAAGACCTCAATGCCAGGCCCAGCCTCGGGTCGGTGAGGCAGGATGACGTGCATAGAGTGTGTGATTCCCACCTTGGGGGGTCTAAGGGCAAGGATTCTGTCACCCAGAGCCGGACCCCACTTGATGTCGTAAAATGGGAACTCCCTCCATGAAGAGAGAAGACCGTGGTTGCCCGGCATGTCTAGGAAGATAGTGGGGATGAGACGAGAAACATTGCTAACACGCTCGACGCGAGCGGTGATGCTGTCAAGGTATGAGTCCTTGGACTTATTGACAGCGCCTCGGACGACAAGGGCGACGTCGGCCAGGGTAGTGCTCTTGTCGTTCATAAGAGTGTCAATATCCATGACAGCAGGTGCAAAGCCAAGAATGTTGCCAATAGTATGCTTGTGGACATCAAGACCGGCATATCGACGACGAGCATCGAGGGCGAGGCCAAGCATGGAAGGTCCGGAAGGCTTGTCCTCACCTTGCTTGTGCTTGTGCTGGGCATTTATCGTGCAGCGCCAGACTAGTGCTGTGAGGGCATCGTTGGTGGAGATGAAAGGGGCGTTGTCTCCATTTGACTCGAAGAGCTTGGCGTTAGAGGGAGAAGCCAGTTCCTTGAGTGCTTGAATCTTCTCGGGTGAGAAATAAAAGACGTTGCCATGGGCGATAGGCGCAGCCAGCTTCTCAGGGGGGCCTGTGGGTGTGAAAGGAATCTCGATGTACTCAGCGTGGTCTTCGGGGTTACCAGGCTTGGTACCAGAAGACTTAGTGATCTTGGCTCGGTCTGCCATGGGGATCTCAGCTGGCTCAGGAATGGGAAGACCTTGAGCCTTTCGGACCTCTTCCGCGAGAAGCTCAGTGAACTTGTACATGCATGCTCCGTCAACAACACTGTGAAGGAAAAGCATGTTGAGAAGCAAACCACCCTTAATGAAGTTGAGTTGCAGCATGGTGGTGTTGAGTCTGTCGACTCCAGCAGCAGGCCATTCTCCACCGAGACCTCGTCGACATACGATCTCAGGGTCTAGGGCAGAGGTAGGAAAGCCTTGACGCTTGAGCTCCTCGAAAGAAGGGAAGTCTTCTTGGCGAAGGTCCTTCACCTTGAAGTCATGCTCGATCTCATCGCCATAGTGGCGAAGCTGTAGTATACCGTCCTCGAGGTATGTGGGTGTGGGTACAGACTCGCAGCCAGCAATAGGAACACGGTTCTTGAATGCAGTGTAACTCTTCTTGAAGATACTCGTCAACTCATCCGCATCGTAGTTCTCGGGCAGCTCAAAGTGAAACATAAGTCTGACCCAGCCCATCGGGCCAATCTTTTCGGTGGGAAGCAGCGGAGGCGCAAGGTCTGGCAGCTCAGTGACCTGCTCAGTCGCGACAGTCTTGGTGGAGACGTCATGGGGTTGGTCGACGACCAAGATCTCGGATGGAACAGCAGCCATGATTGCCTGCCCGATGGTCTGCTTCGCTGCTTGCTGATTCGAGGTAGAAGTGGCCTATTCGAGGAAGAGATGAAGGATTGGGAGGGGGTAGAATGAATGTAACTGCAGTGGATATGGGGCTTTTTGTTTTTTCCTCGTCTGTTGCGGACAGGCCTGGCTTCTAATACTCGTAACGAAAGAGCATATGTGGCGACGCGAGGCTGCCCGCCACCGGGTTCCGGTCCCTGTGCTTTTTTTCTTACTAGCTTCATACGTTCTAAGATAGTTACTGTTACGGGGACTTCCTCCATCTATTCTGGCTAATGAACCAACACTCAGTGTGTACAGGGTCACACGTTGCTACACAAACAATCAGGATCGGCATTGTTACTAGTTCGAGTTCGGGCAATCTTCTTGAGCATGCATCATTGGCGCGTTCACGGTGGATCCAGTTTCTTATCAGGGGCAGAAAGAATAAACGACATGCGATTTGAAGCTTAACGAATATTGACTAAACTATGGATAGCCCCAAGATAAGGGGGCTGGAAGTCCACCTGGGCAAAAGCTTTGAACGAAGCCGTTTATAGCACGCGAGCTTGGAGCAGACGCTACGAAGACCCTGAGATTTGTTGGCCGAACGGTGAAAAGAGATTTGTTGTATAAGAAAAGTGGGTGCCCCCTCAATGAAGATTCTTCCAAATGCTACCGAAACAACCATAAGCCGATAATTAGGTCCATTCTTGCATCAGCTCATCGGCTGATCGATGCCTCTCCCGCTCGTAGGATTTCATTTGCCATCCATTCATTCCGGCAGTACAACGCCAGATCGAGAAGATAATGAAACTCACAGGCATTGCTATCGTGAATCTAAACTCTTCTGGGGGTCTGGAGGAGTTTCTCCTAGCCTGACTGCGACGTTGCATAAACATTTTGGCACATAGACCACGTCCTGAAACGTGCTTGTCCTCCGGCTGTCAATCCTTGTATCACCCGGACTGGAAACGGTTACGCGGATGACAGGGGTTAATTTCCGAGTGGCCTGTTCATCATGACTAGTGTGCACCAGAGCCGCAATCTCTTGGCAAGCCTTACCTTCAGATTACTGTCAGAACTTAGTGTGACTTGCAGGAATCTGTATCTCAACAGCGCCGTTTTTCAATATCCTTCATCAATGCGACAAAGCCCAAGATTGTTGATGACTTTTCACTCAATAGGCCTTCCAAACGCTAGGGCAAAGGGCAATGGGTACGGGGAACGAAGCGAAGGAACGTAACCAGCCAGTAAAGGGTAGCATCAGAGTGGACACTTCTAAAATCCCCTTTCCACTTGGCGCACAAGTTTTCTCAGATGTGGGCTGTTTGGCATTGAGAGAGAAATCCCCCAAGGTACCAATTTGCACCGAAATGAAGCAAGCATGCACCAGCCTGTCCACAACGGCCAAAGATTGACGTTCTGTCCAAGGCACGATTGGAGCAAGTGGGAAGAAGGAATTACTATGACGAGGAAAAAGAAATGACATCCCCGTATTATCGCGTGCCTTTACCCGGTTGTGCAGCCTCCATGTAAAGTGAATATCTGTTGTCTTCTATTATTTATTAACGAACCGTTGACCCCATGGGCAAGCTTCAGAAAGTGGCCGAGAATTTCGAATTCTGCATCCAACTAGGTTAGGTTAGTTGCAGCACTACACTCTCAACCATGGAACTGGACCCCAATATCGTTGCCATCTTTGGCCCACCACCTCAAGATCTAGATCTCAGCCGAGATCAGATCACTTTGTACAATGTCGTTACTTGTGTCATTCTTGGAATTGCGTTCCTGGTGGTGGCCATGCGGTTCTATGTGAGGAACATGAAATCTGCCAAGTTGGAGATGGATGACTGGGCTGTATTAGTGAGCTTGGTAAGTCGATTGTGCTTTCATCCTAGATCAAGCTAACTTTTGGTGTAGTTTTGTGCCGCTGCTACCGTTGCAATGACGATTCTGGGTATGTTGACTCGCTCAAGGTGGAGCTGGATGTGGCTAATGGTGTTTAGCTGGTGAACATGGCTCTGGAGCACATGTTTGGTCCATCAAGATTATGACTCTCGTTGAAGTCTTCAAGGCATGTTGACCATGTCTATCGCTCTACATCAATTATACTAACACCTATCAACAGATTGTGTACGCCGAACCATTCGTGTACGCCCTCGCCGTAACATCTGTCAAGATCAGCATTCTCCTCCTGTACCGTCGGCTCTTTCCCCTCGGCATCAATAAGAGTCGTGCCTACACGATTATGTTCTACATTGCATCATTCCTGACGACTGTCTATCCCTTCATTCTCTGGATCACAATGGCTTTCGCGTGCAAGCCTGTCAGCTTCTTCTGGACACAATATCTCGGCACTGAAGGAACATGTATAGAGGTGAAGCTATTCTTCCTTGTGCTTGGTATTATGAACATGATGAACGATATTATCATCTTGAGCGTCCCTATTCCTCGTATCTGGACTCTGCAGATGAACAACAAGACCAAGGTTTCGGTTATCTGCATTATGCTTCTCGGTAGCTTGTAAGTGCTATCACCTATCCAGATACCCACTTAGGTATTGACTCTTTTCTAGTGTCTGTGTCGCCAGTATCGCTCGCATCTATTATCTCTGGGGCTTCTTCCAGAACCTCGATGCCACATGGTGGATGGGTCCGTCATTCGCCTGGTCAAGTCTTGAGCCCTCTGTCGCCATCATCTCAGCATGTCTCCCCACGCTGGCACCTCTTTTCCGACTGGGCAGGATGAATGCAACTTCACGGGGTACACCTTCTGGCGGAAATGAGCTCTCTAAATCCGGATCCAAGCATTTTCAGCTATTCAGCGTTAACCGAACAAAGGGAACTGGGTTCAATAGCGATGATGATGAGGTCGAATTAACTTACGATGTGGGGCGAGGGGGAGCGAGTGATCCAGCGTTATGGAATAACAAGGCATCTTCTGCTGAGCAGGGTATTGTTGTCTCGACACAAGTATCAGTCACGCGTCATGACAGAAAGTGTCCCGATGGAGGAGTCTAGACGGTCTCTAAAATTATTTTCCTTGCTTACTTTCAAGTATATATCTGTATTTTCGCTTGACTCCATAACCAACCGCAAATTAGAGCGAATAGAAACAACTCGCCAGGTTGTTATTCATGGCGCGATCACTAGGAAGTCTAGGGTAAGAAAGTCCATTAATCTGCCGCTTCAACTCTCGATTGCGTATTACAAGCTACGCTTTGTAATTCTGTATAACATTAAAACTGTTGAGAAAACCTACATAGGCTTAACTATAATATTAATTTCTCTTCCCTTTGCTTCTCTTTTTTTCTTTGGGAGAATCTACCTGCCCGTTGTCATTTGCTGCGTATCAATGTGCTTTTGCTGAAGTGCTCATCGGTGTTCCGTAGCCGGTCCTTCTGATATCTATTTAACCTATCTTATCTCGACTTGGCCGATCTTATCTGATAGCGGCCATGTACGAATGATACCTTATCGCTCTATATATGTACCTTCATGATCTTTTCCCGACAGAAGGACAGAAATCCTTTCTTCGCTTGACAAAAACATCTTGGTGACTTCTTCTCAACATGGATATTGCTTCTATATCCATATCTATCGCCCTTGATACCGATAGATAGATTAATTGGGATATTTCAATGACGTCATTGGCGTCTTCCAGTCGCCCAGCCCCTCTTCGTGGTGTCGTGTTTCCCGCCCAAATTCCTTTGAATTGCGGCAACTTGTCAAAAGCTGGAAGAAAATTGTCATCTCTGAACACTGTCAGTCTAAAGGTCCTTGGTTATCCTGTCGAACATATCTACGATGTCCGACCATTATGAAACGTTTCCAGTCCTCAGATTGCTGAGTGGCTGGGGAGTAGTTAGGTGTGTATGCGACCCAAGGAGCTGAGGAACCAAAATACTAATCAGTGGCTTGTATCGATGAAGCGGCCCGGGAATCTTGTATGTTGTTGATTGATATACCAAAACCTCCCCTGGTCTGATTGAGTATCTAGTATGGTCCGAAGTTTAGTATCTGGCATCTCAACAGCAACAGTCCTTGGCGTTTCAAGCGGTATGGCAGGCAGCATCATCTGGGGCACAGCAGGGATCCCCTTCATTGTCGGGTCATCAATCGGCTTCGCTTTAGGTAGCTTCAGATGGTATGAAGTTGCCACTCGCGAGGCCTTTCTTCAGCTGGAACGTTACCCGGCGTTGCTGCGACTACACATCTGTTCTAACTTTCCTTGGATGCCCGATCTGCAGGGCAAAAGCCAGGATTGGTACACTATAGAGACCTTTCGTCGATCATGGGTGTTGAGAAGTATGTTGGTTGTTGGATGGCTCTCTGCTGAGCCATATCTGAGGGAGATTAGGGAACGAAGGGAGGCGCGTTTAGTGGAAGAGTATGTTGCTCGTGATGAGTCTAACGATAAAGAAGATCGCGCATCGTAGTTATTTTTATTCATTTTGAGTTTAAATCTATTAACATATCTCCAAGGAGATAGATCAAGGTTACACACTTAAAAAACACAATGTGGATCGCTCATCGTAGCTAAATTATAATTTATCTCATACAAGTGTAATGATGGGACGTTCACCTTTCGCTTGCTCGCCAGGTTTCCATCCCAATACCTCATCAGTCACTGTTAGAATTCCAAATCTCCTGTATTCCTTACTTCCTGGTGCCCTCGCGATCATCAGACCTATGTAGTGACCCTTTCCAAAGCTATAAGCTAGTAGGATCAAAACATAAAGTTCCAAACGATCTAAACTTTGCACAAACTTTATTTATTGCTCCTCGCTGTCCTCGGCAAAGGCGTCGAAGCCATATTGGTGCGCGGTCGCCATATTGGTACTCGTAGTACATACCAACGGGCCGTGCTTAGAATTGAGTAGTGGTCGCTCGGGATCCCAGGCTTCCGTAGAGATATAGAGACGCTGCATCGGCCCTTGAATCACGAGCTTCCCATCTGTGACCTCTCCATAAGGGTTAGTTCCCTTAAGTTTTATATCGATGTTGAGGACCTCTGCCAAAATCCGACCGTTCTGTTTGAGCCTAATACCGAAATCTCCGTCCACCGACGCCTATGACCAAGACGGCGTTCTGTAGTCTAGCACTCTTTTGCAGTTTCCGGGCTCCTAAGTAAGTTCTGTGATGAGGGATGCACGCTAATGTCCATATATATACTTGTCGTTAAGCCGCTTAGCCATGATACTAGTAAGACTAGATACAGCAGGTAGCTTATCGGAAGGCTTCGTCAGCATTTGCCCTCTGTATATAGAGAGCAGTTAATACCTCGACCTCAGTACCTCATTGGTTGAGATGTCTCTGCGTGTTATAACTTCACCTCTGCTTTCGGAGCCCATCTCTGACTCGGAACCCATGCTATAAAATCGTTGATCTGTCGTCTAACCGTCCTCTGTCCGAAAGCTATGGGCGCATTTGAACATTATCTGACTGCTACTGTACAATAACGACCGATGAGATAATACACGCTCTTGTAGAGCCTAACCTCGATGCGAGATTGGATTGTCTTCCAATAGTATGTAAATATACTGTATGGCTTTTTGGAATGGAGTTACGCATGCAAGGGCTTGTCCACGCACATCGCCGTAACTGTGCTCAAATTCGAAATATTCTCTGGGTAACAGCTCGGTTAAAAGGCCGACACAGCTGTCTTCAGCCTTGGAAGCATTTATCGTCAGATATGTACTGGCGTAGACTGATTTCATACGGGCTGATTCTCGTTCCCAGTCATCGAAGTTGTCTTGATAAATGCACATGCTGTCTATCCACAAGTACCTAACTCCAATCCTCCTGGTTAATGTTATAGAATCCTGAGGTGTTTTTGGCAAGTCAGAGATGGCAATCCCACGTTTTCGATTGTCAAGAGTCGCCTTTGTGGTAGTAAGCTGGGGAGACTTTCCCAGCAGTAACTGAAGGAAAGGTAAGTCAGACCCTGTGTTCTAGATCGAAACACGCACTATAACTAAAGGCAATATACTTTCCAATCTCACCACCACCTGTCTCCCAGGCCTTTACGTAGGGACTGCTGACATCGCCACCCACATCAATGACTCTAGACGGCAGCGGTGTACCTTGAGGACAGCAAGATGGATGTTTGTTACAATCATCTATCCATCCAAGAGCTCTCGATACTGCGGTGGGTCAACCACTATTGCGTTCTACTGGCCTGCCAGGAAGCACTGAAGCAAGGGGATCATCTAGATAAGGTCAGTCGTACCATGTCCTGTCAAGGCTGCTGCAGTTTGCTTACTATCTCTGACGCATAGCCCAATTGCAGCTACCAGTCTTACCACCCCATTTTTCTGATTGTCCGTGTAGCTCATGACCCAAAAGCCGTCTCCATCTGGCCGCTTCGTGAGCCAGAATTTCCACAGAGGCCAAGCTTCTCTGGATTTAGCCCCTGCTTCCCACCTCCGTTGGAGCTCTTCCAGCTTCAGTCGGCAAAGCTGCACTTGCTTATAGATAAGATGGCAGAGTCCGCAGCCAGGCGCGGTGGCGGAATATCTTAGCGCTTCAAGGCTTTGATAATGGAGGTAGCCTTTGTAGTCCTGGGGCCATTCCCAAAACTCCTGAGCATATGCATCGTTGCTCACTGTAATATGTATATCGGTCGGTTCTGGAGGGAGACTGTCCCAAGGGATAGCCTCACAGAGGCTGCATCAGCCCACGGTTGTACGTGCTATGACGACTTTCAACTGAATTTTGTGTGTAAGGTTCTCAAGATAATAGACGTAGGTGAGACATGAATAACGTGTGCCTGAGGCAACTCGTATGGACGTGAGACAGGCCTTCGGTTCAACCACAATAAGCTACATTCATACAGAATGGGAAATGATATATTTCGTTAACCGTACAAAAGTCGAGATCTGTAGAACGCCGAACAGGCATCTGGTAAGCTTAGTACTAGGGTAAAGGCCTTGGCTCAACACTCTCTAGAGTCGGTGTAACCTCCGCAAACAATCCAGTATCCTCATCAAGAGGCAATACATCAATCGTGGTTTCCCTTCTAAAGCCACCACCATCCGGAATATGGAATCTGTGGTACGCAATGTACCATTCATCAGTTCCCGGAATGTTCAGCACTGAGTTGTGACCTGTGCCCAAGATTCCTTTCGACTCATCCTTCTTCAGAATGACACCTCGATAAGTCCAGGGTCCGATAGGGTTGTCAGCTGTCGCATAGCCAACGCGATAGTTCTCGGAGCCCGTGTCGTCGATAGAGTATGTCAGGTGGTAGGTTCCGTCACGATAGTTGACAAAAAGACCTTCACGGAAGTCTTCAAGTCCGGCGATGCGCTCCCATGTCCCAGATTTGAGGGATACCATGTCGTCGTTCAACTCTGCGACGATAGGCACGCCATTACCCCAGTATATGTACCACTTCCCAGTTTCTGGGTCTTGAAACGCTGCTGGGTCGATGGCCTGGTTGCTGACTATGGGCTCGTCTGAAGTACCCTTAATCATAGGCTCGGCCTGAGCTTTCCATGGCCCCTCTGGATGGTCTGCAACTGCCACGCCAATACTCTTATGGCCTTCTTTAACAGACGGATTGTTGCCGCTGTGGTAAAAGTAATATTTACCATCACGGGCCGCAAAGCCGGGTGCCCAGGCGTTTCCCGTTGCCCACGGGACATTTCCGTTCTCACCATCAAGGACAAGGAAGGGCTCCTCACTCTTTGTCCACGATACTAGGTCCGGCGACTTCCACCAGTAAAATTCATTACCACCCCAGTCTTCGAATCCATCGGTGGTGACGAACAAATAGTAGGTGTTGTTGACAACAGCGATATTGGGGTCGGCCCAGAGTCCTGGTAGGACAGGGCTATCGCGCTTTGTCAAAGCTCGAGCCGAAGCTGATTTAAGTGCTAGGAATGCCACGAGAGCATGGCTTGGGATGGAGAAAAGACGCATAGTGAAGGTTACGAGCTCAGAGACTCATTGTAAATTCACCTCAGTAACTGATCTATTTGGTTATATACCTATCCCGTGCACAGATGTGACGATCTTGAAGTGGCACGGTTCCTTGGAAGATCGCCATAGCTCTTCCCGTTCTACGGCCCGTTTCGGACCGGACGTAATTTAAGCAAACCATTTCGTTCTCTGATTCTATTCGTGCGCAAAGTCAATTCGTCTTCCCCGCAGATGAATCTGGGGGATCAGCATTGCGGGGTGCAGACAGCTTTTAAGCGCTCGAGTAGTTGCAGATTACTATAGTAGGACAGTCTCGTATTAATCTCCGATACTACCTTCAGATCGTCCGCGTGATCCTTCTTAGATTTAAGCTGGAGCTGAACAATGCCTCGGCTTTGGATATGCCGGAGAACCAATCTGGGGTAGTGGAAGGTAGTATGGGGAACTGCATACAAGCTTATTCTGAGTACCACGGAATACTCGGTAAGATGCGGATCTGCATGAGAAAGAATAAGGTCACAGGAAATAAAGTGCTCTACATTGGACTGTAGCAACAGATCAATTAACGATATGTCGTATGTAAGATATGATTTATGTATTTACAGGAACTAATTCATATACAGGAACGAGCATTCAGCCCATGACTCAAAAGCAGACCAGCCACTCAACAGCTCAAGAAACAAGCTTGCGCCATCTAGTAAGCAACAGGCCAGCCGTTGTCGTATCGGAGAAGGTTGATACCGAGGAGAGCAGTTCCAGCGTTATCGTAGTAGTGGTAAACAAGCACATCAGCATCAACATCAGTAAAGACGGCGTTGTGGCCAGGGCCGTGGATGTTGCCGTGGCTAGCCATGATCTCAGTACCGCCGCCCTGCATCATCTGCTTGCCAGCCTTGTCGACGTAAGGACCAGTGATGCTGCTGGATCGACCAACCATGACGCGGTAGGTGCTGGCAGCGCCGTTGCAGCACTTGTCAAAGGAGACCCAGAGGTAGTAGAAGTTGCCCTTCTTGGTGATGAAAGGAGCTTCGACGGCACCGTCGACAGAGGCGTCGCGCTTGGCGAGAGAGTACAGCTGGGTACCGGTGCGCTTACCGGTGTTGGGGTCGAGCTGGATCATCTTAATGCCGGACCAGAAAGATCCGAAGGAGAGCCACCACTTTCCATCGCCGTCGACAAAGAGGTTGCCGTCGATAGCATTGTAGTCATTGTTGTTGTTGGACTCGATAACAACGCCCTGGTTCGTCCAGGAACCTGAAGCGCCAGTCTTGCTGGTGGCGAGGAAAATCGCAGAAGTGCGCTGTCCGAACGAGGAGGCGGAGTAGTACATGTAGTACTGGCCATTGTGGTAGGAAATATCAGGAGCCCAGAGGTTCTTCTCGCCCTTGGTATACTGTGTCGTCCATGGTGCTCCGTTGGGGAAAGCAGCACCAGCTTCCTTCCAGGCAGTTCGGTCTGTGGAAGTCTTGAGGGTGACATAGTCTCCAGTGTGAGCCATCAGGTAACCACCTTGAGGCGTCTTGACAACAGTAGGATCGTGGACGCGGGTAGCGCCATTGACAGGGCCGGGGTTAGGATAAGCGGCGTTGACGGCCGAAGCCATAGCCAGCATTCCGGTGACGACGAATTTCCACATAATTGCGATTAAAGAGATCTGCTTTTGTTTTGAGTATGGGCAGTAGCTGATCAGCAGATCTTCAATTGAAACAAAAGACTGCGATGTGACATTATCTTTATACTAGTCCTGACCTTGTTGCCCCTTCTATCCTCGGCATATGAACCAAGTCCTTAATCTACAGACCCAGTTTCAGTGAGTGCTGAAACATGCCCCCCTTCTGTACCTTACCACTGGAAATCTATACGCGACATGTCCCGCCTGCTATTTCCAGTTGGTCCAAAGCTGTAAGCGCTCCACGGAAGAATTGTCATGGGGCGGAACTTGTCGGTCCGTTACCGCATTGGGATCCTTACCCGTTAGCTGAATTACCGGTGATAAACTAATGTGACGGGATGACAATAGGAGGTCTTGTACGAGATGATAAACAGAGTCATTGTTACGCGTGATAGATTTGGTGTTTCTTGAATGGTTAATTAAGATCCGGAATTAAAATAGTCTTGTTGCGCGTGTGTATGTTTTGCTGTGCAATGCAGGTGGCTTTTTACGCGTACAACTCATGGACTTCACCGCCAAGACAGCTGGAGATCAGATGAAACAGGCAGGGATGAGACCCGCAGGATCTATCAAGCCTCACTATCCGTACTTCAGCAACCGTCCCATTTTAATGTCATTTCTCCGGAACATACATCTTGATAGATCAAGCGAAGGGGAGTGTGACTCAAGTTTCCGAATATTCCTAATTGCCTCTTCAGGAATCTAATCACCCGCCATTTATCTCCGATTTAGCTGTAACGATATTTGTTTTGGAGAAGCCCTGTGAAAAAGAAAAGCAATGGTACACGAACAAACAGCGTTTAAGGATTGAAACATTGAGGATTTGTTTGACGTAGTAGTGTAGGCCGAGTCAAGGTTTCAGTGATGCATATAGGTGGAAGCAAAATTTCAAGAATAGCAGACGTGATGTATTTCGTCAATATCACTTGTGCTGACTTTGAATGAGTCTCTCCCACTCCGTCAGCAACCCCATAATCTCAACACTCTTCTGAACGTTTGGTGAAGGACGCTCCGCCTCTGTGACGCCACGACTCAAACAGTCCTCCACCTTCTTGACTTGATGTCCAAAGGCGTCCATTTCAGCCGAAACAACAACTTGTTCGGTTGCACCACCATAGGTCTTTACCTCAATGATGTTATCCCCAGCGATTGGCAGCCAAGGATTCGTGACGAATCTAATTCTTCCCTTGTCTCCAAGAATAGCGAACGAAAAGTCATTACCATAGCTGTCTGTTGATTGCAAGCTTGCAAGCACTCCATTGTCGAAGCGCACCGTCAAAGATGCATCGCGGACGTGGACGCTGCCTTCAGTGGAGATGTTACCGAAACCGTGCAACTGACGCGCTGCAAAGGCATCGTTCCCGAAGGCTGCCTCAATGACAAAATGGAGGAGTGAGACCGGGTAGCAGCCAAGGTTGTAGATTGTTCCCATGCTGAGAGGATTGGCCTTCTTCCAGATATTCGCAGAGTAATATCCTGAGATACCACGAACAGTACCAATGCGTCCTTCAAGAAGCAACTCCTGCATCTTTCTGATAACGGGGTGTGTAAGGTACATCAGACCCTCTAAGAAAAAGACATTCGCATCTTTGACAGCCTTCTCAATAGCCTTCGAGTCCTCCATTGTTGTTGCGAGGGACTTTTCAGAGAGAATTGCCTTGCCTCGCTTTGCTGCTGCTAGCACTGCGGGGGTGTGCATATGGTTTGGCAAACCAACATACACGACATCAATTGAAGCCTTATCAAGAAGATCATCAATGGAATTGTATCGCTCCGCGATGTTGTGCTTGTCCGCAAAGGCCGCCAGGCGCTCTTCATTGCGGCCAAAAACAGCGGCGATTGTGGAGTTTTTGCTGTTAAGGATGGATTTGGCGACGACATCGGATATGAAGCTCGTGCCGAGCATACCCCAGCGTAACACGGACATAATGATTGCGAGATGATGTCCGTCTATACTTGGCAATTGAAGAGAGAATAAAGTAAATAATACTGCTGAATGAGCCCTCGAGGTCGAAAAATAACGTTACGTGAGTAAGCAATCAGCATCTAAAGATCTGACCTATGAAACATCGTCAATTCGTGTTCCCCTCCGTCAGTACTCCGTGCTCCGAACTGCTCCGGCTATTTCCGCTGTATGCCGCCGGGAACAGTTTCTTACTCTCAAGCCACACAATTTAATGCATTCAAACAATTTCAATTGGCTCTGAGCCCAGTGTCGAGTTACTGAGAGTTATCACAAATAACTCCCGCTTCAATTGTGATATTTTTAATGAAGAAGCTCAATGAATATGAGGTTATGGAGCGTCAGTTGGATTGGTGAACTTCCGCGGAAGTGCAGCTTTGACCACGATTACGAACACTGCACTATTATACTTCGGCTACGAATGCACTAGGCAATGGAATAGGGACTTGATTTACAAAGCTTTTGATGAAGTAAGAGAACCTCCACGGAAGAGATGTGTTGTAAATATGGAGATAAACGAGATATAGTATATGCAGTGCAATCATGTATATAAGGCCCAGTCACCTCTGATGGAAATACATTTTCCAATGCAACAATACCTATAATCAACAATCAACATTGACACGTCGCAATACAAGATGGGCATCAAAACTGATATCACACTTTACACTGAGGGAACCCCCAACGGGCTCAAAGTATCCATCGCCTTGGAGGAATTGGGTCTCGAGTACAAGGTAAAATATTCTAAGTCTCAGGCAAGTTTCCATTACTAACGTACCATCTAGGTCGTCACTTTGGACTTCAGCAAGCATGAGCAGAAGGAGCCATGGTTCCTTGACATCAACCCCAACGGTCGTATCCCGGCCATTACTGACAAAGATGAAAGTGGCCGCGAGATCAAGATATTCGAGAGTGGTGCCATCCTCGAGTACCTGGTCGCTAGATATGATAAAGATAACAAAGTGTCTTATCCCTATGAGTCTAAGGAGCATTGGGAGAGTATCAGCTGGCTCATGTGGCAAGTCTCTGGCCTCGGGCCTATGCAGGGTCAGGCCAACCACTTCACTCGTGAGTCTCTGTCTTGCAAGCAATTAGATGCACTAGACTTAAAGTTATCATAAGGCTACGCACCAGAAAAGCTCAAGTATCCCATTGACCGCTACGTCAACGAGAGCCATCGTCTCTATCGCACTTTGGAACAGCAGCTTGCCAAGAACGGTTCAGGTTATATCGTAGGAGACAAACCAACCGTTGCAGATATTGCTGTTTGGCCGTGGGTAGCCGCCCACAGTAAGTCACAAGATTTGAGATCCGAAATACGTTTCATTCTAACATACTTTTGTAGATTTCTCCGGACTTCCCGACATCTCCAAGTACACACATATCAAGAAGTGGTTCGACAATCTCTTGAAAAGGCCTGGTTTTGAGGCCGGGCGTAATGTACCCAGGCCTCATTTTCACATCACCTTGAATGACCTGCCCGAAAACGAGTTGGAAAGGTTTGCGGAACCTGGCATCAAGTGGCAGAAGGAAGCTCGGGAGAAAGAAGCCGTCTTGGAATAGTACCGGCCTCGAGTTAGGGAGTGGTGCGAAGATAACCTGAGGAGGGAATGTGATTGCGACTCTCAACTCGCCGGATATCTATCATCACCATCGCATACTAGACACTGTATCTATTATGTACCCAACAGCAGCCTCAAACATTGGACGTTGCTTCAACTTCTTTTTTTTTTTTTTTTTTTTTTTTTTTTTTTTTTTTTTTTTTTTTTTTTTTTTTTTTTTC